>JAQQTO010000043.1:7680000-8145000 GCA_029884595.1 Ormosia semicastrata | reverse complement strand
TTGGATGTCGCAGATACAAAAGATTGTTGCTTTATCCACTACAGAAGCTGAGTATGTGGCAGTAACAGAAGCTAATAAAGAATTGATATGGCTTCAAGGCTTATTAACAGAGTTGGGATTCGTCTAGGAGAAAAGTATTTTGCATAGTGATAGTCAGAGTGTGATGCATCTGGCAAAGAATTCAGCATTTCATTCCAGAACCAAGCATATTGGACTTCGTTATCACTTCATTAGATCTTTATTGGAAGATGAGGTGTTAATGCTGAAAAAGATCCAAGGAAGCAAGAATCTAGCAGATATGTTGACAAAGACGGTGACTATCGACAAACTGAAGTTGTGTTCAACTTCGGGCTTAAAGAAATGTAATGCAGACCGAGAGAATTCACTTGCATTATTCAAGGTGTGAAGACAGTTTGAAATCAGTCTTCAAGTGGGAGATTGTTAGTCAACAGGTGGCCCCTCCCATTTGTCCAATTGCACGAAATTTTCAAAAAGCAGAAAACCTGCTTTCGGTGCAAAGCAAATTTCTTTTGCTGGAAGCCAACCAATTCGGTGTTGGCAAACCGCGTGAAGGAAAATCACGCGGTTTCAGCTTCTATAAATAGAAGCATCTGCAGAAGAGAAAATTCATTCCAAAATAAGAGAGAAAATCCTAGAGAGAGAAACAGAAAAAACTTAGAGAAAAGTTTTAATTTTTGGGTGTAATTGGGTTGTGGGTTATGAGAGGTTGTGAGTATTTTGTAAACACTTTTATATTTTCTTTTTTCAATAAAATATCTGCAGCAGCCCGGAGACGTAGACACAATTGGTCGAACTCCTTTATTAATTTTGTGTATGTTATTATTTCGCATTTATTTCACTCTGATGATAGAGAAATTTTGCGTAATTTCCCAACAACTGCATGCCAACACACAGTAATCTCTTCCCTTTGCTTTTGAGGTAATTGAATGAGCCAACTTGCTATCATCTGAAGCCACTCTTGATGATTCGAAAGCAAACCATGTTGAGTTGAGAGATCAAAAGGTGTCGCGTTTATAATGTACGGACACTCCATGAAAAGATACTGAGTTGACTCAGTAGCATTACCGCACAAGTAACACTGAGAACCCACATTCATTCCACATTGCTGGAGTCCTAATAGAATGGGAAGAATGTCTCTACCAACTCTCCACATGAATATATGAACCTTGGGAGATACATGTATATTCCAAATGGCCTTCCACAAAACTGCATTCTGCTGAAGAATTGGAAACCTTTCATACCTATAAACATTCTTCTTTACACGATCTTCTATGCATCTAGTCCTTTCAAGTTTGTATGCCCTCTTAATAGAAAAATTACTGGTCGAGTCACATGGCTGAGTGGAATGGACAAAACAGTAGCCACTTCTGCTGGTAAGAACAATGTTATTACTAACTCAAAGTTCCATCTTCTAAGATTATCCAAGACCAGCTGCGAGACAAATTCAATATCCATATCCATATTGAGACCAACTTGGCTGTGGATTTTACTGCCCCCTAGAATTAGCAACCACTGGTCCTGCCATATTCAAGTAGTAATGCCATCTCCTGCTCTCCAAATAAACCCCTGCTCCAACACCTTTCTTCTTTCAATAATGCTTCTCCATGTGAATGACGAATTGGATCTTGAGTGTGTTGTCGAAAAAGAACCCATAGGAAAATATTTTACCTTAAGAACTTGAGTCATCAGAGCATCCAGATTAGTAAGTAACCTCTAATCTTGCTTAGCCAACATGGCTAAATTGAAAGTATGAAGGTCTTTGAAACCCAAACCCCCACAGTTATGCGGCCAACACACTTTATCCTAAGCTAGCGAGTGAATTTTCTTGGTGTCCACATTTTCTCCCCACCAAACCTTGTCATCATTTGCCTAAGTTCTCTACATAAAGATAAAGGAATTTTGAAGCAACTCATTGAGTAATGATCACTTGAGCCACTGCCTTGATTGACACTTCATTTTCCTCTGCTGAAAGTAATTTTTCTTTCCACCCTATTATACGTTTCTAAACCCAATCTTTGAGAGATTTGAAAAAAATGATTTTTTGACCTCCCTTCCATTATTGGGAGACCCAAAACTTTTTTTGAAAGAGCAACCTGGTGAATATTGCTCAATTGGAGTACATTTGTTTTTTTAGCAGTTGGCCCATTGTGACGGAATAAAATGGATGAGTTATCAAAATTTATCCTCTGACCAGATGCCTTACCATAACATTCCAGGGTGATCATAATCAAAATCATATCTTCCTCTGATGCTCTTGAAAATATTATACTGTCATTTGCAAAAAAACAAATAAGTGATCGTTGGCGCAGATCTGTAAATTCTCAACCCCAATAAACTCTGGTTATTCTCTGCCTTTGAAACCAAAGAAGGTAAGACCTCAGTACATAAAACAAATAAGTAAGGGAAAAGAGGATCCCCTTGCCTCAACCCTCTATAGGGAAGGAAGTCACTCCCAGGATAGTCATATAGTAACACAGAATAGGACACTGTGGATATGCATTTCATGGCGAGATAGATCCATCTCTGAGAGAAACCCATATGCTTCGTTAGAGCTTCCAAGAAACATCATTCAACTCAATCATAAGTCTTACTCATGTCCAGTTTCATAGTCAGATAACCCTCCCTTCCAGACCTTCTATTCTTTAGAGCATGAATGAGCTTGTACACAACTCAATTTCTAAGATAATAGGGCAGTGATATGAAGATATTGCTGGGAAGGTTCCTTGGCATTCGGGTAAATACTCCTTAAGCTCCAATTTGCCAAAACCTAGTCATTTTTTTCTTTCGTGACAAACCCCTCCCTTGGGTTACTGAATCAAGTATACTTGCAGCCATGTAACTCCAAATCCATAAGGCCAATGTTGTTGAGAAATTGCCTGAAGAGGTTTATTTTGTTAGTGAGTTAAGGCCATAGTCCTTTCTTCTCATGTTGAAAAAGGACTTCATTAAAGTCTCTGATACAACACCATGGCCTGTCTTGATCTATTTGTAAGCTAGTCATACGGTACCACAAGTGTTTTCTCTGAGAGTGAACAGGATTGCCATGAACATAGGAGAACTCCCAAAAGGTAGGGTCATCAGCTTTTCTTACCACAGTATGTATTAGGTTCTGGCTTGCAAACTCAACTTCTAAAATAATCTTTTTGCTCCATAATAAACACCAATTGCATCCACCAAAAAGGCATAATCAAACTTTAACACTCGCTTGATCTCATTAATTCTTCTTCTATTAGCTCTAGTTTCTATAAGGAAAACAATGGCCGGCTTAGCTTGTTTACACAAGCTTTTTAACTCAGAACTTGTCTCGAAGGCTACCACTCCATGATAGTTCCACCTTAGGACAATCATGGCTTCGGTGGGGGCATGATAAGGCTTGCCTCTTTGGCTATGATTGAGTTAACCAAGCTGTTGTCATCGTTTTTGTCCACTCTGTCAGAATATAAAATGTTATATTTTTCTCATTTAATATTTAAATATATTTATTATTCTTATATTTTGATTTAAGATGTAAATGGAAGTGTTAAGTGCAAAATGAATTTAATTGATTGAGTGATTTTGGACAGTTTTAATATCGCTTCGTAATCTAAGACGTTCCTTAACCTGCAATTCTAACACACTAATCTAATGTGTATTTTTTAAAATTTTCAAATCTTGTGTACAAAAATTCCAGCTAAAAATAGAATTTTCCTATTTATATTAGGATTCTATTTTATTTTAAATATTTTCTTTAATTAGTTAGATTTACGTATTATTATCTTAGGATAATATTTAGAATATTTATAGAAGATTTTGTAAAAAGGTAGGAGATTTGATAGGAGATTTGGTAGGTTTAAATGCTGATACTTAAGGTTATGTTTGGATTGGTGGGATTGAGTGAAACGAGAGAAAATGAAATAGAATAGAGATATGTTCTATTGTTTGGTTATGTTAAAAATGTTAAAAAATGATGAAATAAGATGGAAGTGTCATCCCACCTTAAACCTCACAAAAAATCGTTAATTTTCTTTCTCCCCCCCCCCCAATTTGGGGAGTATGGAATAAAATTATCTTTTTTATTATTATTATAATTAAGATTTTATCTCATTCTACTAAAAACTATCTACTTCCTAAATATTAGAATGATAACATTACTCCATTCTATCTTAAAAATATCTAAACAATAGAATAGTACTTTTATCTCATTCCATTTCATCTCATCTCATTCTATTTCATTCCATAAATTACTAAATATCCAAACATAAAAGATAAAAAGGGGAGTAATGATGATATTTTTTTACACACGTCACTTCTCCATTCTTCTCTCTCTTCTCCTTCAAGTTTTCATCTATGGCCCTCTGTAGCTAACTTTTTAATTGGTTGAAGGATACGAAAGCTTTGAAATCAATAAAACTATGACATCTAATTTATTTTTATTGTTCAATTTATATTTTAAGTATCAAATGTTTTTCCATGACTAATTTTATGATTGTTCTATTTAATTACTAGAGGACCTACTAGTTTATTATTCGTTGTAATATATTATTAAATTAAATATAAAATTCATAATTATTTGATCCCTCTAATTTGTGAAACAACTAAAATTTAATGATTTGTTGCATACAAAATTATTAGATTTTAGGAAGAATGTTTGACTAAATTAAATGTTATCGCTTGTGCTTGTATTATTTATTTTCATTGATCTCTTTAATTCTTAAAGTTATTATTAGATTAAACCTTTAGTACTTGTCTTGGACTATTTAGTGGTTAGTGTTATTTATATAACTTGTTTTCTAATTAATTGCGACTAAAGAGATATAGGAAAATAGTTCTAATGACAAATATTCAAAGTATGAATTGATATATATTTACATCAATGATCAATTATAAAATTTTAATGATGGATATTAATTTAAATCAATGTTTATTCTTTTGATTGATTTTAATAATTTAATTTAAATTATACTTTAATTATTATTTTTAAAATTATTTTTGTTATATTCAAATCTCTATTCTACGTTCACATATTATAAAACTAAGTTAAATAATATATGTGAGAATGATTTTTACTCATACTATTATATATATTTTTAAGAGTGTAAATTTTATTTTTAATTATGCAACAACACATCCTCCTCCTTCCCTTTAGTATGTTTGGATGGACTGCCCCATGACTATCAACTCCCAGCTTCTTTTGACGTTGTTTAACTTCAGTTTCACCCATATCAGCATTCCTCGCTTCCTCTATCATTTTCTCTGGTCTCATTCGGTTCAAGCAAAGGGACACGGGCATCTTCTGGGCAAGTTGTACCTCATGGTTCTCTGTTAATCTGGCCTGGTCCGCGCTCTCTTCTTCACCATCCTCTAGTGGCAAATCAACATAGTAAATTGGTTGTGAACCAGCCCTTAACAACTTCACGTCTGAACCCTTCAGGTATGCCAGACTGCATCTAGTCCTGCTGTTGTGTGCGATGAAGGCTTGGTAGCATTGGGTCTGGAAGCTTGTTTTTAAAGCCCAAAACTCTTGATCTGCCTTATTGGGTCCATAGAGTTCTGTGGTTATGCTATATATAAGAGCTCTATTATTTACAATAATTGGGCCCAACGGATCCAGATTAGTTTCCATTATTTACAATTACAGGAACCCCATAACGTGCCATGGCCCCTCCATCCAAACTTTTCTTGCCTCAATTTCCCCCTTGAAGCTGAACATGAAGGTGTTTCTCCCGGATTTGGATCCTCGTTGAAAAAAAACTGGAGAGGATCTCACCTATTAAAACTAAAATTGTATATAATAAAATATTAAAAATAAATGTAATATAATATTTTTTAAGGGTAAGATTATTAACTGAACTTCTTTACAGTTTTCCCACAACTGCAGAGAATCTTGATCCGTTTCTTCCTGGATTAAGATCTTCTTCAGTGGAGAGAAAATTAGAGAGGAGTCCAGTTATAAATCCTAAACTTAAAAATTATTATATCACATTTATTGTTAATAATTTATTATATAAAATTTTGGTTTTGATGGTTGAGATCCTCTGCAGCTTTTTTTCAACTGCAGAGGATCCTAATCCGTTTGTCCCCATGTCTGTGATGTTGAGCCCCTCCAGTTCTCCCCATGCCTTCAACAATATAGCTTTGACAGCTCCTTTATTGAGGGCTTTATTAGAGATGACTCCACCAACCAAAGTTCTTTTTGCTAAAGCTAAAGCTAAAGCATCATTCTCATCCCCTTCTAACTCTGTGGTCGTTCCATCCACATACCTTATGCTTGTTTGGCCGTTTTCCTTTACTTTAAGGCCATAAGAAAACCCACTGAAACAAAGGCTAGAAAGAACAAGTTCCTAGCAACGTGTTTTGTAAGAGTGACAAGCACACTCAGATGAAGAGAAGGACTCTCAGAAAAAACCTTTTTTTGTTTTGACGTCACGTGGGGTCTATTCTATCTATCACTGTCTCAGTGGGCTACAGAAGGTTCAAACGGGCTATTCAATCCACTTCAAAAAAATAGGGTATTGAAGTGAAAACCTAACTCTGCCCGTAAATATTAAATAAAATAAGAGGATGGACCAACCCAATATACCAAACATTCTTGACACCTCTAGACTCTAGTTAGGTTTAGACCCAAAAAACAAAAAAAGACTCCTGTTAGTTTCGTTGGCACTAATGGGTTTATTTGTCGGGCTCTATATGTAAGAATATTTAATTTAAAGAATTATATAATTTTCATTAATTCTAAACAAAATTATTTTTTGATGCGATTCTAAACAAAATTATGAATTGAAGTCACCTGTATATATATCCGCATAATAAAACAGAAAAATAATTTTTAGGATATCTTTATTTATCCTTATCTTATAAAAGAAAGTAATCTCTTTTAGGAGTGATATATTTTTTATTGTACTTTTTTTATGATATTTTTTATGATATTTTCTTTCTCTTATATGTACGTATATTTTTAAGGGTGTATTTGGATAAGCATTGAAAAAAGTGATTTTAAGAAAGCAAAAAAATAAATTTTTTAAAATATTTTTATGAAATGAAGAAGTTATTTTGCATTTAAATATAATTACAAAAACACTTTTTATTTTTTTTCTTTTGTATCTCTCCTAAAATTGATATTTTTAAGAAGTTACTCATTTCAACTTTTAATTAAAAGCAAAAAAATTGATTTTTTTTCTAGATTTTAACATATTTCAAAATTTTATCCAAATAGTTGTGTATATCTGAAAAGTGATTTTTTAATAAAAAAAAATTTTTATTGCAAATTAAGCATAAACAAACATACATTAAATTCAACTGCCACTTGTCTTTTTTATAGCATTAATTCTTTTGTTTTTTAACATCTATTCTCTTTATTTAGTCTCACATTCCTTATTATTCTCCATAGTTGCAAACTAAATATGCTTAATCAATTTTTTAAATTTGCTTAGTCAATTCCTATCAATTTTATATTTTATATTTATTTACTTAATCAAATCTCAAATTTATATGAATAAGATTCAGCAGACATTAATTTTAATAAATATTAGAATTTTGGCATGAATTGCATCAAATTTTAAGCTGGAAAGCAATTAATATAATACTTGTCATTTCTTTGGCTATTAAAGGTTATGATCATCTTCTTAAAAAAAAAGTCATGATCATCATCTTTGAATTCTAAATCAGAATCAAACATTAAAAATATTTAATTATTAAATTCAATAATTACTATATATATATATATATATATATATATATACATGTTTTTTATATACACTATTTTTTATTAATATCCGTTTGAATCTTAGATTTGAATATGAAATTAAAATTTAAAATTAGAATTTGACATTTTAATTTTAATTTTTATGTTTAAAATGTCATTTAGAATTATAATTATAATTTCATAAATTAATTTCATAAAATTAAAAAAAATTAAGTTAAGTTTTTCTCAATTCTTAACATATACCTTAAGAATTATCAGTTTCATAACTTAAAAATTAAACTCTCTCTCTCTCTCCATATTTATTTATGAACAATCATATTTATTGATATTCTATATTTATATAGAAATTTTTTTATATTTATATAAAAATTATTATAATAACTATTTGTTTTTTAAAAAAATAATGAAAAATTTCGTTATGAAAAAAAAATATGATTATTATATTATAAAAATATTATTATATGAATATTTTTATTAATTTTAATTTTGTAAATAATTTTTTAATGTTTTATATCATATTTTAAATAATAAAATTATAATTGAATTTAAAATTAAAATTTTTAATTCTAATTTTTTAACAATCTCAAACATAGAATTTAAGATTTTTGCATCAATTCTAATTCTGAAAGAATTGAATTAAAATTAAAATTTTATATTTCAATTCTAATTTTACTATCCAAACGGATCCTTATAGACTTTGGCAACGTAAGCTGAGAAAAGAAAATAAGGAGAGCTTATTTTCTAATTTTTTTAATTGTATATATATGCTACTTGTAACACCCTTACCAAATTATTGACTGGTAACAAAAATGTAATTGAGAGTATTACTCTTAATTTCCCTAGTCATAGCCATAATAATAAAATTAGTGAATTTACTCCATAAAAATTTCAAATTTTACTAAATAAAGTTTCAAAATTTTGAAGACTCGAAAAAAATAAGTTGAAATCTGAAAATTTCTTTCTAATTGAAATACAAAGTAGAGAAAAATAAAAAAGAAATGATTGTGTTTTACAGCAACTAAATTTTTTATATAGATTGAAATCGAAGGAAAAGATCAAAATCAAAGAGACATAAATCAAACCATAGTTCAAAATCGAATAACTGGAATGGAAGCTGAAAATCATCGAAAATCTAAAAATAGTAATTGAAATCGGGACTATAGTAAGTAGTATAAGTGCTAATTAATAAACTCAGCAACAAAATCATGATTTTACTTGTATATATCATAGTCATTATTTAGCCAAAAATACATATATTTTTAATAACTCTAATATACATATATTTTCCTTCTTTGAATTTAGAATTCATACACGTTCGATCTGAATGATGATAATCATAATGCATCCTATGATAATCTGAAAACACCATGAATAAAGTGGGAATTGAAAATTTTCAGTAAGAAATGACCAGTTATAAAAACGTTTGAAAACACATGGTAAGTTTCAGCTGTGTAATATACACAGAAAACCTCATGACAACCCAAGTATGACAACAGCAACACAATTCTAGCATAACAAAACGAATGCTAAATAAATCATACAATACAACTTTATATATAAACATCAGCAAGTTTCTCAAATATCAGTAAACAAGTATCAACAAACATCAGCATGATCTTCAAACCTCAGTAAACAATTTCCAAACATCGATAAACATTAGCAAACAAGTACCAATCATCAGCAATATCAGCAAACAAGTTCCTCATCATAGGGAATTCACCCTTTATTTTACTTTTTCTTTTCATGTCTGCTTATCTCACATTTTACTCGAAGGTCTTCACTTCTATAGGGAATTCATCATATCTCTAATGCTACTTTAACACCGTGACAACAAAGTCAAACATTCTCACACTAGTTAGGTAGGTAACATAAAAGAAAATTCATCCATTTACCTCTCAACGGTTAGGTGTAAACTTTTTCATGAATCACTTGTTTGTCATCACACAAACATAAGTAATACAAATCACTAATATATCACAAATAAATTCATTATATATAAGTTTATAAATAAATCATGTCAATTAAATAAAATTCACAAAACTTAAATTCATTAAATTTAAATGTCAATTTTTCAAGGGACCAATTATGATTTAAAATTGATTTAATAGTTCTTTTAAAAGTTTACATCACAATCCATAGTTATCCAGTCATCATCATAATCCATAATTTGTCAAGTTCTTATCATAGTCCATAGTTTGTCTTAGTCCTGATAGTACATTTATTGCACAAAAATTCTTTTATTACATAAGTCAAAATAAAGGTCATAAAATTTGCTCCAAGCTAAGGTAAGTATAAAAAAATTTATGTAAATCATACATATATTTATTGCACAATATAATTAAAAATATTTATTTAATTTAGGTCATGAGTAATATTTTAATTTTTTTATAATTTATTATATTGATCATATGAAAGAGTCATTATTTAAATTATTATAATAATTTTAAATTTTGTTAAATATTATAAACATTTCAAAATCAATTAAAATATCAAATTTTCATAATATTATATGTATATAATAAATTTAATAAAAATAAAAATATATATAAAATATTAAAATAATAAATTAATTAATAAAACATATAAACATACTAAAAATTATAATTTTATTTTAAAAAATTTTAAAAAATTCAATTCCTATCACTTATAAAATCTTTTTTTTCTTTATTCTTTCATTATTTCTTCTTCTTTTCTTCCTCCCCATCTTTTCTCTCTCCTTCTTTTGTGCGTTTTCTCTCCGTCGGTCAGCAACTTTCTCACCCTTCCACTTTCACTGTTTCACACCTTCACTCTCATGTTTCTTTGCCTCTATATATATAGCCAATTAAATCCCACGTTGCAACTAGATTTTTTTAAAGTAATAATTATTTTTATCCAATCTTGGGCACGTTGGACCATTACGTAGCCTTCTATTTTTTTTAATGTAAAGTAATTATTAAATTTAGATTTTTATATTAAAATAATAATTAATTCATAAACATCATCGCATAAATATCTTTTTCTAAATATATCAATTATAATACTTCTAATCTTTATTATTAAGATTAAATATTAAATTTTATTCCTATTTATAATTTCATAAACAATTACCAATTAAATTCTTACCACTTTATCTAATCTCCTTTCATTAAAATCAAATAAAATATTCGAATTAAAAAAATTAAAATTTTATTTTTTATAAAAATATTTTATAAAAAAATAAGATGTTACATTTTTTTTCTCTTTTAAGAATTTTGTCCTTAAAATTCATTAACCTAATCAAAATAACTCTGAATAAGATTTCCAAATGTCATATTCTAATTCTCATGTTGTCTCTTCTGGTAACAGTTCTTCTCATATCATTTTAACTAAAGAAATTCATTTTCTTCTCAAGCGTTTGACAAATCTATTCATGATTTATACAAGTTTTGTTTCATAATTCAAATTATCTCTTATTTACATTGTTTCATGTTCTATGATATGTGAAGTGTCAAAACAATATTTTCTAAGCTGGGATACTGAAAGACATCATGAAAATTTGAAAGATTTAGGGCGAGTACAATTTGATAGGCAACATGTCCTATTTTTTTATTTTTAAGAATTTAGAATAAACTAATGAATCTGAAATTCAACTTTTTAAATTTAAGGGTTCTGTCAATCCCAGTAGTAGGAATGACTATGAGGAAAACATGTTTCCTTTCTTCAAAATTCAGAAGTCTTTTTATTTTATTAGCATAACTTTTCTGTCTATTCTGAGTAACAAGTAATTTTTCTTATTAGATTTGATATTTTCTGTGGTTTGTTGTACTATATCAGGTACTAATAAACTTTTTTCTCTCGTTTTTAACCAACACAAAGGTGATTTGCACCTTATACCATACAAAGCTTCAAAAGGTGTTGTTCCTATGCTAGAATGGTAACTATTGCTATTGACAAACTCTATTAAAGGTAAATGGATATTCCAACTTCCTTGAAATTCTAACACACAGACTCTAAGTATATCTTCCAAGGTCTGAATGGTTCTTTCAGTTTGATCATCATTCTGAGGGTGGTAAGAGGTACTAAAACGGAGCTTAGATCCTAAAGCTTCTTGTAAGGCTACCTAGAATTTTGAGGTAAATCTTGAGTTTCTATCTGAAACTATGCTAGTTTATACACTATGTAACTTAATAATTTTTCGATTGTAATCCTGAGCTAACTAGTACAATGGGCAACTGATCCTAATAGGCAAAATATGAGTAGATTTAGTTAACCTATTAATTATAATCCATGTTGCATCCTAACTTGATGAAGTCCTAGGTAATCCTATCACAAAATCCATTGATACACTGTTCCATTTCCATTTAGTGGTATTCAAGGGTTGCAGTAATCCAATAGGCTTCTAATATTCCATTTTAACCTTTTGGTAAACTAGACACTTAACAACAAAACTAGCTATATCTTTTTTCATCTTATTCCACCCAAACAATTTCTTGAGGTTCTAATACATTTTGGTTGTATCAAGTTGCTTAGTGTACTTATTGTAATGTGTCTCGAATAAAATATTCTTCCTCAATTCTTTGTCATTGGGCACACATAACCTTCCTTTGTACATCATAACTCCTCAACCCTAAAATGTTCAAATTGTTCTACTAGAATTCTTCTTTTGAGAGATTCCAAAAACTCATCATTTTTTTGATCTTGTCTTACTTGATCTCTTAAATCACATTCTATTCTCAATTTATTAGCATACATGAAGTAAGGTTGCAAGGATACAAAAATCTTCAAGTCCTTGAAATTTTCTAACAACTTTTGTTCCCTTATCATCATCGAGGATATGTGTAAGGACTTCCTACTCAAGGCATCAGCTACTACATTGCCCTTATCAGCATGATATTTCAATTCAAAATCATAGCCTTTTAAGAACTCAATCCATCTACGTTGTCTCATGTTTAATTCTTTTTGGCCAAAAAGATACTTTAAACTCTTATGATCACTGTATGCCTCGAATTTGACTCCATATAGGTAATGCCTCTAAATTTTCAAAGCAAAGACTACTGCTACTAACTCTAAGTCATAGGTTGAGTAATTTTCTTCATACGGTTTAAGTTATTTAGATGAATAGGCTACAAATCTACCGTGTTGCATCAAAACACATCTCAAACTCTTCCTAGATGCATTATAAAGCTTTATCTAAGATCAGAAATTATTAAGACTAGAGTGGAAGTAAGTTTGTTCTTTAACTCATGAAAACTTGCTTTACAAGTTGAATTCCACTCAAAAAGGTGATTCTTTCTAATTATTTTGGTCAGAGGTAAAACTAGTTGGGAAAATCCCTAAATCTTCTAGAATATCCGGTCAATCCCATAAAACTCCTATTCTCAATAATTGTCTTTAGTCTTTCTTAGTGATCTACTGCTTCAATTTTACTATGGTCAACAACTACTCCTCTCTGAGTGATCACATTACCTAAAAATCTTACTTCACTTAACCAGAATTCACATTTTTCTAACTTGACATATAACTGCTTTTCCTTCAAGATCTGTAGCACTATTTTAAGGTGTTGTTCATGTTTCTTCTGAGTTTAGAATAGATGAGTATGTCCTCTAACTAGATAAGATATAAAAATCTTATTTATGCAATTCATGAATATTGCAGGAGCATAAGATATTTATAATGCTCATATCTAGTTCTAAAGGCTATCTTGGGTACATCTTCTGGTTTTACTTTTATCTTATGATATTATGATCCCAAGTCAATCTTTGAAAAGATTGTGGTTCCTAACAATTGATTCAATAGGTCATCTATCCTAGAGAGTCAATATTTGTTTTTAATTGTGACTTTGTTTCAGTTGTCTATAAACTACATATAACCCTATGCTCCTATCTTTCTTCTTAACTAATAGAACAGGTGCACCCCATGGTGATACATTGGGCCTAATAAATCCTTTAACTAACAATTCCTCTATATCTTTCTTAAGTTCACTTAGTTTCGAATGGGACATTCTGTAAGGTGCAAAAGATAGAGGTCTTATTCTTGGAACCAAGTCAATGGAAAACTCAACTTTCCTTTTAAGTGGTAAGTTCACTATCTCTTTAGGAAAACACTTCTGAAAATTCTTTTACTATATATATGTTGTTTATTTCTTAACCAACCTCTAAATTTGAAGAAAAAAAAAGATGAAATCCTTGAGTTTCTTTCTAAGAGACATTTCTCTGCCTGAGTGACATTAAGAAATAGGGAACAGTCTAAGATAATATCAATACCAATCAAAGCAAACAAGTCTAAAGTGAAAGCTTTTCATACATTTTAAATAAGCTTGAGAAGTAAAAACTTTTTTCCCCTGAGGAAGTTGAAACTCATAGATTATAAGATAAGGAAGTTATAGGTGAATTCAACTTCTTCACATAATCAATAAATATAAAGGAGTGTGTAGCTTCTGAATCAAACAATGTAACTAAAAAAGTATTTTTTTAATAAAGCATTTACCTTGAATCATGTTGGGGAATTGATTTGTCTTTTTCCCCACTTAGAACGAATACCCTTCCTTTAGTCTATGGTATGGTTGTTCAAATAATAAGAAAATTTAAAAAAAGTTCTTCAAATTTGGCCACCTTGGTTTCTCTCACTTACACGACCAGATATCACCTCCTTCTAGCATATGGGTGACAAAAACTACCCTTGATCACTTAGATGACTATGATTGTGTTTATTGTTTCTATATAAAGTCAGATTGGTTGATTCTGTCTAGACCCCGACAACGTTAGATAATCCTTTCATGGCTTTCCAATATTGAGGTGATTAGTCTCAATATTGTAGTTATAATTTTTATATGGCATGTATAAAATCATATGAGTAATCAATAATTCTATATAGCATGTATAAAATAATAGAAAAAGTCATCATGCAAAAATTCAACATATACAAACATTCAATACATAGATATAACTATCTAGTGGTAGAAATCGATGTTCTAATACCATAAATGTAACACCCTTACCAAATTATTATCTGATAGCAAAAATGTAATCGAGGGTATTACTCTTAATCTTTCTAGTCATAACCATAATAATAAAATTAGTGAATTTACTCCATAAAATTTTCAAGTTTTACTAAATGAAGTTTCAAAATTTTGAAAACTTAGAAGAAATCAGTTGAAATCTGAAAAATTTCTTTCTAATTGAAATACAAAGTAGAGAAAAATCAGAAAAAACTTTATAAATATATGGCTGTGTTTTAAAGTAACTAAATTTTCAATATAGATCGAAATCAAAGCAGAGTTCAAAATCAAAGGAGAGATCAAAATCGAAGAACTAGAATCAAAGTTAAAAATCATCAAAAATCTCAGAACAGTAATTGAAATCGAAACCATAGTAAGCAGCATAAGTACTAATTAATAAACTCAACAACAAAATCATGATTTTACTTGTATATATCAAAGTCATTATTTAGTTAAAAATTCATATATTTCTAATAACTCCAATATACATATATTTTTCTCATTTGAATTTAAAATTCATACATGTTTGATCTAAATGATGATAATCATAATGCATTCTGTGGTAATCTGAAAACACTATAAACAAAGTGCGAATTGAAAATTCTTAGTAGAAAATGAACAATTATAAAAACGTTTGAAAACACATAGTGAGTTTTAGATGTGTAATATACATAGAAAACCTCATGGTAACCCAAGTATGATAAGAGCAACATAATTCCAGCATATCAAAACGAATACTAAATAAATCATACAATACAATCTTATATATAAACATCAATAAGTTCCTCAAATATCAGCAAACAAGTACCAATTTATCGACAAATACCAACAAACATCAGCATGGTCCTCAAACCTTAATAAACAATTTTCAAACATTGACAAACATTAGCAAACAAGTACCAATCATTAACAACATCAGTAAGTAATTCCTCATTACAAGGAATCCATCATTTACTTTACTTTTTCTTTCCATATTTGCTTGTCTCACATTTTAGTCGAAGGTCTTCACTTCCATAGGGAATCCGCTCTATCTCTGGTGTTACTTTAACATTGTGACAACAAAGTCAGACATACCCACACTAACCAGACAGATAACATAAAAGAAAATTCATTCGTCTGTCTCTCAATGGTTAGGTACAAACTTTTCTATGAATCACTTGCTTGTCATCATACACAAACATAAGCAATACAAATATCAAAATATCACAAATAAATTCATCATATACAAGTCTATAAATAAATCATGATAATTAAATAAAATTCACAAAACTTAAATTCATTAAATTTAAATGTCAATTATTCAAGAGATTAATTATGATTTAAAATTAATTTAATAATTCTTTTAAAAGTTCACATCACAATCCATAGTTATTT
Source organism: Ormosia semicastrata (assembly GCA_029884595.1). NCBI lineage: Eukaryota > Viridiplantae > Streptophyta > Magnoliopsida > Fabales > Fabaceae > Ormosia > Ormosia semicastrata. Next base: position 8,128,966 of record JAQQTO010000043.1, on the reverse strand, counting down.
AGTCCTCATCATAGTCCATAATTTGTTAGGTCCTCATCATGATTCATAATTTGTTCTGATACTGATAATGCATTCATTACACAAAAGTCTTTTTTGCAAAAATCAAAATAAATGTTATACAATTTGCTTGAAGCTAAGGTAAGTATAAAAAAGTCAATGTAAATCATACATATATTTATTACATAATATAATTAAAAATATTTTTTAACTTAAGTTATGAGTAATATTTTAATTTTTTATAATTTATTATATTAGTCTCATGAAAAAGTCAGCATTCAAATTATAATAATTTTAAATTTTATCAAATATCATAAATATTTCAAAATCAAATAAATATTAAATTTTCATAATATTACATATGCATAATAAATTTAACAAAAATAATAATATACATAAAATATTAAAACAATAAATTAACTAATAAAATATATAAATATACTGAAAATCATAATTTTATTTTTTAAAAAAATTCAATTCCTACTTTTTGTAAAAAAAAAATTCTTTCTTTTTCTTTCTTTTCTTTCTTTTTCTTTTCTTCCTCTTCTTTTCGGATTCGTCCTCTTTCCAACAGGGAGTTATCCAACAGCTTCTTACTATAATATCTAGATTGTTTATTTTTTACCTAATAATCAGTATTTTTTAATATTAAAAAATATTTTTAATATTAAAAAATAAAAAATACTAACCATTAAATAAAAAATAAATGATCCAAATGCTGGACAGCTCCTGCCGAAGAGAATCCGGATTTCTCCTTTCCTATATCTTTTCATTCTCTTCTTCTTTTGCACGTTTTCTCTCCGTCGGTCAGCAGCTTTCTCACCCTCCTACTTTCACTATTTCACACCTTCACTGTCCTGTTTCTTTGCCTCTACATATATATATAGCCAATTAAATTGGCCACATTGTACCACGTTGCAACTAGATTTTTTTAAAGTAATAGTTATTCTTATCCAATCTTGGGCACGTTACCCCATTACGTAGCATTCTATTTTTTAATGTATAATAATAATTAATTTTATATTTTTATATTAAAATAATAATTAATTCATAAATATCTTTTTATAAATACATCAATTATGATATTTTTAATTTTTATTATTAAAATTAAATATTAAATTTTATTTCTATTTATAATTTCATAAATTATTACTAATTAAATTCTTATAAATTTTATTTAATTTATTTTAATTAAAACCAAATAAAATAATTAAATTAAAAAATTATTATTTTATTCTTTACAAAAATATTTTATGAAAAAATAAAATATTACACTAATTGTTTTGATAATATTCAAGTCAAGTTAAAGAACTGTTATTTTTTCTCCTGTTTTATATTATTTAAAATATATTACTAATTAAATATATATTTTGTTAAAAATTCAGTTTGTGTACGTCAAAACTTTTAATGAAATATAACTAAAGATATTAAAATTTATAAAAACAACCTATATATTTCGCGAGATATTTATTAGATATTACAAAAAGGAAATAGGTCATCATAGATATTAAATTAAAATTTATAAGGCTTCTTATTTGTCGTTTTTAAATTCATTTTTTTATTTAACTCCAAAAAGGTTATAATAAAGTCTGGTTGGGTGACAAATAGGTCCTCACTCAAAGTTTGAGTTTGAATTTCAGATTTAACTCCATAACAGAGTGATATATTTACATTTTTAAAATAACCATATGCTCTCAAATAAAAAATAAATAAATAACCATATGTTCTTATCCACTTCTTACTTACATTTCTTACTTACATCTCCTCACTCAAAATAACCTAAATAAGATTATATTCTAGAATTAAATAATACTGAAAAAATTTAAAGTCACTATAGCTCTTCGACTTCTTTAACTTCTATAATTTTTTCGATGTATAATTATTCCCACGAAATAAAAAACGGCTTGATAATAACATTTCCTTTTTCCTTTTTTAGCAGTTGTGTTAAGCAGGTATCATCTCATGGAGGTTTGTGAATTTGTTGAGTTCACTATAAGTACTAACCCAAAAAGAAAGAGAAAGATAATAAAGAAAATAACAACATAATGTATTAGTAAAGCATAGATCAATGCATGTGTGATTGGTGAGGGAATGAACTGCATGGAAATTATATGTGGAAATTTGGTGCTTAATTATTTGAAGTGTTTGGTTAATATAGAGATGATGCTCTCTTTGTGCTTGTCTCCAATCTTCAGGTTCATTGAAACTCAGAAACAAGATAAAGTGGGTAATCAGATAAGGATTTGAATATAAATATATTTTCAGCTCCCTTGTAGTGACAGACAGAATAAAACTGCAAGGACTGCAAAATAAAGAAGTGCCACAGCTTTGGTGGTGTACTTTACAAAGCGACCACTTTCTTTCATGCTACTTGAAGTTGAAAGATCTCGAGGAAGGGATGTGGGGAGACAGACATTATCCCACATCCACGTGGCTTTGAATAGAAATTATCTTCAAAGTGTTAGGGAGGAGAAAAGAATAATGGAACACGCCACGTAAAATCTATATTTTAACTACATTATAAGTGCTTTTCACTTATTATTGATAATTAAGAAATTGCTTTTCATTTGTACTACTCATCCAAAGGCTAGAAGATTAGAGTTGATTATACAAATTAATAATGATATTGATAACAAAGAGTTATCCGAAAAGGTAGCGGGAGAAGAATAGCCAATCGATATTGTCAGGAGTTAACCAATTGAACCAGTAATATTTGTTGACGAACCAAAATGGTGCGTTTCAGCTGAAGGATCGATATCCAGTTATCAGTGCCAGTGGTATTTTCTTATATGGATCACTTTTCTTACATGCATGATTTTTACAACTTTTTCACTTTTTGCTTCAACTGTCGTTTTAATTAATTAATACTCTACTTGAGGGGAAAAACAAATTCAAAGAATCACTTAAAAAGCGATACGAGAAGAAACTAAGATAGCCATTGCATGGAAGGAGTACATATCCTACTGGCATGCTTGTTACCACTTGAGCTTCTATAAAATATATCTTACAAAGTTGTTCTTTACAGACAGCTTAGCATTAATTTGAAATCTCAATTGCGGCGATTGTTTCCAATACGATCTTCCATAACAAAATCTTTCGTAATCTTAGATTATGATCTGTTTAATATATATATACGCCCATTTGTATAAGGTGTATTCTTTATGTTTTATTATATACATTTGTATAAGATGTATTCTTTACATTTTATTATACGCATATATTCTCCAGCAGATCCATCTCATACTTGAGTACTTTTGTTTGGAGGAATTTAACATGTTTGCGACCAACATCTGGAGATGAAAAATAATTGAAAACCCTGCAATGTGACCTTTTGAGTTGTAGCTATCTAGTGCTTATATCTCGCTACTTTATAAAGTGGTAGGTCATGAGCTCAACCCATGCCCATGCCCATATGCCCATGACTAGTGTTTTTAGAAATTAGAACGCAATCTGAGTGTCTAGAAGATTTGTTAACCAACAACCTAGCTTATCCATGAATACTAGTTGAATAGGGAATCCGCAGCTATAAATCTTGTTCATATTATATGGTCCAGAATCACCTAATCAATTACCAATAGTTTAGGACTCTAGTTGTTTCAATCATCCCATATCTTCAGCTAGCCCAAATGCAATTGACAGACTGGACGTTTGGCCTATCCAAGTACTTAAGATGACCCACCTCCACTACCCAATTTGGAGGTCAAAGCCTTCAATTCCAAACCCACTTTCAGCGGCTTCTCCTTCCTTCGTTCATTTCTCATATAATCATCGATGATGCATATGCTGAACGTGCACTGTCACAATCAATAAAAGAAAATCAAGTGCAAATCTGCCTCTGACTATTTCTTCAAGATTCTCCTAAAAAGCTTCAACATAGTTTTGTATCCACAATACAGGAGTTTTGTTTAGGACCGTATGTACCACCAGAAAGACAAACGATGAGACCAGTTATATATTTACACTTGTCTCTTAGAAAGAAGATGCTAATTAATATCTCCCCCTCTTATTGTGTATTGTTTTCTATTTCGTTAATTAATTTCATTATATATATCTAGTGGAAGTAATATATCCGAAGGTATGTATAATGCTAACCTTATTCTTTCTTTTGGCCTTCAATAAGTGGCACTAATAATTTGATACCATTTGTAAAGTGCAGTTTTTCAAGTACGTTAAAGCTAAATACACATAAAGAAAATATTGCAGACCTTACAGAAATAAAGAATAGATCATGGATGTAATGGAAGAAGTGAGAGAGAGAAAGAAAGAAAGAAAGAAAAGAATGGGTGTGTTTAAGGAAAGCAATAAGATGGTCAATGGAAGAATCAAGAATGCATTTTATTCTTCATTCCCTCATTCCAAAAAAAAAAAGTGCTTAGAAACTCTGGTACAGAACTGCCAAAACACAAATAAATAAATAAATAAATAAATAAATAAAAGAAATAAAAGATACATCATATATTCTACTAACTTAGAAGGAAGGTAACTCTGGATTTTCATCTATTTACAAATTAGCTTTCTCATCCAATTAAGTTTGAAGCTTTTGAATTCTGCTGGGATATGCAAGGTATGGGCATGCGCATTATTACATCAAATTATTGAACATCTAAAATTTACCTATTATGTTCTCCATTTCATCAATTAGGAGTTCAAATCGAGGCAAATATTCCCGGTAAATTAAAACAACACAAATAAGGTGATCCCAATTATTTTATTTAATTTTTGGAACTAAAAAAAAGAAAAGGACGAGGTTGGAAGGAGGAAATGGAATAGATTCTTATATATAACAATATAGGGATGCATGGATGGCAGAGGCTTTGCAGGTGGGAGAGGAATTAATACGAAGGTCTACTCTTTGATAAATAAACTATGAACCTGAACCCACTTTGCAGTAACTTCTTAACCTTGTGCCACTTCTGAATTATTCTTAAGCTCTAAATTAACACCATTATAAGAAAATTGTATAGATTGCCATATGAATTACTCATAAATTTTAGGAAGGGAGCTGCCATTGTTAGAGTTATGACATTATTTTTTAGCCTCTGCTTATAAGACAAAAGTTTAGGGAACGTTTGTTTGTATTTTTTTTGACAAGAAAAGTACCTATTTTAATTAAAAATATTTCTTAATTAATACTTTTAATTATTTGGATAAAATTATCAAAATAAATATAATGTAAAAATAATCAATTTTTTTGTTTCTTATAAGAAGTTAGAATGAACTGTTTATGAAAAAAAAAAGTAGAAAAGAGAAAAAAATGTACTTTTTTGCTATCTAATTTTTTTTAAGCTTATGTACCCTTAACCTCTTAAGAGATTTGGTGTTCTGATAATTATCATTTATCAACCTCTGCTGCAATTATTTAAATATAGCTAATGAATCTCTTACCATTGAAAGTTACAGTAATTAATGTGACCCCCAGCGATTGGGTTTGTGGTATAGTATATTGTATTGATTTTAGGACCATAATTGAACAGGATCATGCATGTTGTTTGTAGAATTTAGATATTAAGAGCTAGCTAGCTATATATTACACTACAAGAAAAACTAATGTTATGTCAACATTTATCACTGAAAATATTGTCCAAAAAAAAAATATTGTCATATTATATCGCATATATAATTTCCATTTGAAAGAATGTTCAAGTCATGGTTATTTTGGGGTGTAATAAGTTAGAACAATGCTACTTCCAGTCTTCCACAATATGTACATACTTGCATTTTCTTTTAATGAAAAAATAAAATTGTATTAAGTAATTGTTATAAAGTATCAAATTAATATTGCGTATTAAGTAATTTTGTAACAAAAATAGGTTTCTTTTTATTAAAGAGCTGTACTTCAATTAGTGGCTAAGCTGGACTCGGGACATCACTTGCACATATATACATAAAAGATATATCAAATTGATATAATCAAACTCATGAGTAGATGAAGCATTGCCTCAGACATCAATGGTAAAGTACATACAGTGGGGATTGAACCCCTCTAACTGCATATGATCATCTTGCAAGGAGTGTGGAGAGATTCAATTCCTACTATGTACATTTTCACTCTTTTTTCATTTTCTTTCTCCTGTCGGTGTTGGTCCCTTTAAAATATTTTATAGTCTAATTCTTTTTCATATAATATTTTATTTTTATTTTTTTATATTTTAAAGAGAGCCCTCTCACCAATATTTTAAAAATTAAATTAAAGATTAAATTGATAAAATTTTTGAATTATGATTCGATTAATTTAAACAATCAAATTTATTATTAATCTGTGATTGATTCAAAAAATTCTTGAATCAAAAATATAATTGATTCATAATTTAACTGAGATTTTTAAGACATTGTCCCTCACATTGAGATTTTCACCTTAGTCTAGCCCTACCGTGACCGGTGGAGCACCCTTAGATCCTATCCCACGATGGAGCCTCCCCTAGGTCCAATAGAACCCAGTAAAAAAAAAATCATGCTCATCAATTGCTACAATGAGAAATATTATATTGAAGTGAGCATTAACTCAAGAAAATGAAATAATGCTAGCTAGTTACACAACTTACAAATTGTTAAAGTAATGACTATATGTTTATTAAAAAAAGAGTAATGACTATATCATTTAATGTATGTTACCATCATAAATTTTTGAGACAAGATGCATCTTCATTTAATTACCAAACAAGATGACAAGGTTTTTTTTTAAGAAAAAAAAACATGTGACAAGCGACATCCTTTACCATTTTTTTTTTTTTTTGGGGTTCAAAATCTCCGTCCGCCAAGGTTTGCTGTTTGCAGTTTATCGTTTTTTGGCAATTGACTATGATACCATGTGTCTAACTCACTCTCACTCATTTTCATACTTATCTGATATACGATACTTCATATACCCATCTCTATGCATTTACGTAGTGTTCTTGAATTGTGCAATTAATTAGTGATAGGAGAATCTAAAAGTCTGTGATGAGTGTCTCCAATATTCGTTCTTTTTATGTGCTTGATGAGATGTTTGAAAATGAGAAAGTGCCACATATGGACCACATTTTCATATATTCGTATTTAGCATTCAAATGGCATCAATAATAATAATAATAATAATAATAATAATAATATAATAATGATTAATTTCTTTGACAAAAATAATTTCTTTTTAAAAAATTAATATGATGACTGATGAGTAGTTAATTAAAGTAGTATAATTACAATTTGTAAAGAATATAATCAACATATTAACTAATTTTTAAATATCAATAGCCACTTTTCTCATTAATTATTCTTAAACAAAAATATATATATTTTAAAAATCTTAATTTATAAATCTCAAAAATGGCAAAAAAAAAACCTTTTTTAAATCTTTTTTTGGCATTTCGATTTCTTTCAACTTTTTTTTTTTGTGAATTTATTTCAACTTGTAGTTTCATTTTCCCTTTTTTTCCCCTGCCATATAGTTTCATTTGTCGAATTCAAAACCCCTATAAATATCCCCATTGCTCCCCATAACCGATCTGTGCCAATAAGTCAATAAATAACATCCCTTAACTCAAGTTAGTTGCGTGGTGTTTTGTACCAAGCTCTCTCTCGTGTCTTTTGTAGTTTGTTTGTGATTTGCGAATGAGTTGTACACTCCATTAATATCTATTCTATTCTATTATCAACACAACAGTCTCTCACACTCACATATTTGCTCTGTTTTGCTTGCTTTGCTTTCTGTTCCTCCACCGACGATGCCTGAAAACGTAGCCACAACCAACCTTAGCCACCATCAAGTTTTTGACATCGAAGGCTCCATAGATATTGATGTGCCTTCACAATCACAAAGTACCTCCTCCAAATTATGCTATGATGATGATGGCCGTCTCAAAAGAGCTGGTACAAAATTTCTTATAATTAAGCTGGTTTCACTTTTACTATTATTATATATAACTCTGTTTCATTGGATATATATAATATAATATAATATAATACATGGGTATCTGACATCATGAAATGAATGAGGCAGGAAGCGTTTGGACATCAAGCTCGCACATAATAACAGCTGTGATAGGATCTGGGGTGCTGTCCTTAGCTTGGGCCATAGCTCAGCTAGGTTGGATTGCTGGTCCTGCTGTCATGTTCTTATTCTCTTTGGTCACTCTCTATACTTCATCCTTTCTTGCTGATTGCTATCGTGCCGGAGACTCCAATTCCGGCAAGAGAAACTATACTTACATGGACGCAGTTCGCTCCATTCTTGGTAATTTTTTTTTATCTGCATTCTTGGTAATTACTAATTAATAATGCTTTCACACACATATATATATATATATTAAACGTATCTAATAAAATAAATATTTATTATAAGATGTGAGACTAATGAATATTAATCATTAGATGTTACATGAAAAGTTAAAATTATAATATAAATGCATATATGATTTTTTTAAGTGATTATATAACTTTTAAGTAACTTTTAATCTTGATCATCTATATATAATTATATGGTCAAAATTTACTTCTTTCACCTTCTCACGATAAAAATTCTTTTCCCTATATATATATATTATTGATTATATTGACCGTAAATAATTATAAAAAAATAAAAGTATCGCATGAACTTAACTCACATAATTGAGATATTTGCTTGCAATTTTTCAGCAAGGGGTTCAATACTATTTGATTGAACATCTCTTTTACCTGCTCCTCCCTCCTTCCCTCGCCTCCTAGTGGAAATCACTTAAGTATTACTTAAGGGGTGAGACCTCTCCTATACCCAAGTAGGGTCTAGTATAAAAAAAAATTAAAGTGATAGATTACTTATGTATTAACTAGTTATTATAATTTTATTAATAATTTTTTAACTTAAGTTTAATTATATAATGAATATTTAATAATATATAGTGATATTAATTTCTTCTGTACATTTGATAAATGATAGTTAATATTTAATAATTAATATCATTATTTTTTTAAAGGCAATTTTACTAATATATATGATATACATGGTCAAGCCATGGGGTTACTTAACTAGTTTCTTGATGCTGGAAAATCTCCCTAGAAAGGATGACTACTAAGCAAGACTACTAGTCAAAGGCGATTCAACTCACGCACATGGAAAATCCTGAGTCTTATCTAAATCCAATCTTTAGCCAACCTGCATTTGTTATATAAAATTTAATATATCATACACTTTTATATTCAAATTTAAAGTAAAAGCATTTTTTTAAAAATAAAAGAATTTAATTTTAATTCACCGTCATTGTAATATTTTTTATACTATCATTTAATCATCTTTGTCATAATATTAAATGAATTTAACTTTTTAAATAGTTTAATAATCGAATTATTTTAAATGGCTATGATACTTTTAAAAAATAATAAAATGGGATGTATAATTACTTAAAATAACAATAGTTAAGGTCATCTGTAAATAGCACAGTAATCTCTACTTTAAAATGGGTAACCTCCCATCCTCCTAAACTTCAATTTATTAAAAAGAGTTAAACCCAAATTCAATAAATATAAAAATTGAGAAGACTAAAATTCATATAAAAGTTCATATGATTTATAGACTACATGTGAAGAATCTCATATTTTTTTCTCAATTAAACAAACTATTTTTATAAATTTGAAAAAAAAAATTGGGTAACCATGTCAAGATCTGCCCCTGAATACATGTAGAATAACATACACTATAATGTATTTTGCAGGTGGAGTCAATGTTACGTTTTGTGGGATATTTCAGTACCTGAATCTGTTGGGAGTTGTAATAGGATACACAATTGCAGCTTCTATTAGCATGATGTGAGTTCAGATTTACATTTTACACTATATATATAGAGTACCATGTGCTTAGTAAATGTACCACATACAGCGGGAAATTAACATGTGGCATGATAGATTGATAGTTCATTGTTCCGTCACCATCTTTAATTTCTTAGAACTGATAGGAATAGGATTATGTAGTTTGATGATCATTGATGGGTTTTGTTTTAATCTCATTGATTTTGGTTGACAGGGCAATCAAAAGGTCTAACTGTTTCCATCAATCCGGAGGCAAAAACCCATGTCACATGTCAAGCAACCAATACATGATCATTTTTGGTGTAACCGAAATTTTCCTTTCTCAAATTCCAGATTTTGATCAAATATGGTGGCTCTCAATAGTTGCTGCAGTCATGTCTTTCACCTATTCCATAATTGGTCTCTCTCTTGGAATTGCCAAAGTTGCAGGTTATATTCGAGATGCTCTACTTTAATTTGTTTCATACGAGTTTCTCCTAGTTATAACTTGGCTGACATGGAAAATGCTTTTACATATTTCTACACTCTTCACATCTCTTACATCTATTTAGGTGGCAAAATCTGAGTATAGGTAGTAGAAAACAAAGGTTATTCCAATTGTAATCTAATGATTAAAATTGTGTAAATATGAGATAATGTGTGTGTAAGTGTATCTACGTGGCATTATTTGACTGACATTTTGGTTGGTTCATGAATAGAAACGGGCACTTTCAAGGGTAGCCTCACAGGAATCAGCATTGGACCTGCAGTGTCCGAGACCCAAAAGATATGGAGGACTTCCCAAGCTCTTGGTGACATAGCCTTTGCCTATTCATATGCAGTGGTTCTCATTGAAATTCAGGTACACCTTCTTTCTCTTCAAATATATACATATATATATATATATAAAATTCTAAAAAGAAAAAAAAATGATTTATCGTATAAACTAGTTAGTATCTAATAATCTGACTACAGGACACCATAAAATCTCCACCATCTGAAGCAAAAACAATGAAGAAGGCTACAAAGATAAGTATTGCAGTGACCACAACATTTTATATACTTTGTGGCTGCATGGGCTATGCTGCTTTTGGAGATGCAGCACCTGGGAATCTGCTCACTGGTTTTGGTTTCTATAACCCATATTGGCTTATAGACATTGCTAATATTGCTATAGTAATTCACCTTGTGGGAGCATACCAAGTGTTTTCCCAACCCATCTTTGCCTTTGTGGAGAAAGGGGCAGCACAAAGATGGCCCAACATTGACAGGGAGTTCAAAATTCCACTTCCTGGTCTTCCCCCTTACAAACTAAATTTATTTAGATTAGTTTGGAGGACAGTGTTTGTTATCCTAACCACTGTGGTATCAATGTTGCTTCCATTCTTCAATGACATTGTGGGAGTGATTGGGGCATTGGGATTTTGGCCTTTGACTGTTTACTTTCCAGTGGAGATGTACATCTCACAGAAGAAGATCCCAAAATGGAGTAACAGATGGATTAGCCTCCAAATATTTAGTGTGGCCTGCCTCATAGTATCAGTTGTTGCTGCTGTTGGCTCGGTGGCTGGTGTCTTGCTTGACCTAAAGAAATACAAACCATTCCAATCAAACTATTAAACTTCATCTGTTGCCTCCTTGCGGATGTAAGAAACTGCTGTGGGCAGTGATGGCTGTGGTTTTGGTTTGTTGTTTACTATTATCTTATAGATCAATTGGATTGCTATAAGCCATCCCTTGTTTGAAAAATCAAAGGCAGAAGTTTCCTTCACTCATTTATTTGAATATGTCCAAACAACCAATAAATGCCATCCTCGTTGGGCATTTTGTCTATTGAGGTTTAGAATTCCACATGCCATTTTCAAGTTTCAAGTTTCAAGTTTCAAGTTTCAATAGCAACTTATTTTCAAGTCCACACTCCAAAAAATGGATGCACTACAACCATCAAATGAGCAGCAAGCAATTACATCAACTTCAAGGGTAAAATTAAAAAATAATAATAATAAATTTATTATTGATTTGCTAAAGTGACAAATAAAAATGAACGAAACAAATTTTTTAAAAAGAAACAGGAATATATATAATCACAAAAAGTAAGGCAAATAACTCAACAATCATAAAAGGGCTTGAATAAAGCATTAAGTGTGTGTTTGAAAAAATTATGAAAAGTTGATTATGCTTAGTAATCGATTATTATATAAAAGGTTTTTGTTAAAATCGATTATAATTAATTATAATCGATTTATTTTTATGTTTAGATACATTAGCTGAAAAGTAATTTTAAACTAATCTGATTTATTTGAATGATATAAAAAAAATTATTTTTATGTATTAAATTACTAAAATAAATATAAAATGATTAAAAAAATTATTTGATTGAGGATAAAATAGTATTTACATCTCAAAGTGTAATGAATAATTTATAAGTTAAAATCATAAATTTCAATCTTCAAAGATTATAAAAACTAACTTAATTTTTTTTTTTATAATATATTAAATTTCATATAAAAACTGAAATTAGTTTTATCTAATATGTTATAATACTGTACAAACAATTTTTTTTTTAAAAAAATTATTTACACTGAAATTTTTTTTTACCAAACACACTCTAGGTCCTTTGTGATTGTTGATTTGTTAATACAACCGAGCCATCCTCCTTGCCAAAATCCCTCATTTATCAAATCATCTTTGTTTAAACATGATATATAACATCACCAACAACAATCTACCTATCTATACTTATATAAAGAACGAATTCAATAGGAGCTAGTGGAAATCTAGTCTTCCTGCTGTTTTAAAATTTTCAAATGTAAGAAATTTTTTGTCTAAATTACATTATGCTTTTCCAAATATTTGATTTGCCCCACGAAATTGATATAAACCAGAATAATGTGCTAGGTGAATAGCTTTCTAGTATAGCATTCACTCAATAGATTGCATGTAAACATGTGTAAAATAAAGGGTTGATGTGATTCCGTACTAAATTACATGTGAATGTGTAAAAAAGTGTTGATATAATTCTATATTTCATTACACTACTTTTTATATTATTTTTTTTAAAAAAAATATTGATTCTTTTTCAGACTTACAGAATTCATGTCCAAAATCAATTTTACAAGTGTTGTGAAGTGAAGTGAAAACTCAGAAGTTGCAAAATCAATTTTACAATAAAATATTTTAATTTTTTGTTACAAAAAAAAAATAATTTTTCAAAAATTATTTCCACCATCAATTTTTGTAACCAAAGCCCATGATTATAAATACATTTATCCTTTTTTTTTCTCAAAATATCACCCATCTGATAAATAAAACACTAATATTTCAACAATATATCAAACCTAAAAGCACATACCTAAGGGATCTAATTTTTTTTTCATTCGAATCAACACAAGTTGATTGCTTTATCTTTAATAGGTAATTTTACACTTTGAAATTAATTTTACAATCCTCATACAAACTAAATTTTTTAAAATCAATTTTTCCCCGCAAATTTTTTTTCATAATTAAACCTTATAAAATCATTTCTTCGAAATATAGATCAAGCCGGCTCTAACATTTTTGTTTTTTTTGCCATAATACCCACTAAATCAAATGAGGAACTTGTAACCCTTTCATCTTGAAGGACCAGATATGTACACAGAGATAAGCTTCAGTTGAATATACAGATATACTATTACCCAGAACAAATGAAAATCGTATAGAAGTTTTTCATCAGTAATTAAGAGCTATTGCTTCGTCCAGCAACATACAAAATAGTAGGATATGCTCAACCGAACACAGCTGATGACAAACAATTTTAGATGTAAAATGCAGAACCTTGTGCGAAGATCCATGTATAAATCTCAGCTTTTGATGTCAATCCACAAGCTGGTATATATATTCAGGAGTTCGTACTATATCACAAAGTAATAAAGGGGGCTAAAAAAATGAAGAAGAAAAAAATCGCTCGTGAGCCCTCACTAGACAGGGATAATGAATAATAAAATTGATAGATGGCCACGGCCACAAAAAGATATTTTACATTAAAAAAACATGCTACATTAATAAACATCTGTAGAAACCCGACAATCCCCTGGAAGAACATCAATTACGCCCAAGAGATGCCAGACAAGGAAGCAATATTTCATCATCGATGCATTATAACCTCAATCAAAACAAATATGCAATGGGGGAGGCAGCTGAAACAGGGCTAGAGTCCCCTCTCAACAGAATCGTTGAACAAGCTACTTGACGTAGATAAGTTCATCAGAGATTAGAAAAGCTCCTCAGAATTGAATTTATTCCAGGCTTCCTGTTATAAATGATCAAACTTTCAGGCAAATGAAGGCATTGTAGTGTTCTGGACTTGGTAATATAATATATCAGTGTCTTGACACAAATTCACGTGTTTGTCAATTCACTTTTTTAGTTTATTTTTATTTAAAAGAAAAGGAATAAAATATTTAAGTAATAGAACAGCAAATAACAGACCACTAACTGCAACTTACTATTTTTTGGCTAAGGATTTATATATTGGGAACACCACCAAACTTTAAATAACTAACCCCTAACCACAACACTTTTTTAAATTAAAATTTATATATTAGAGACATCATGAGATCAGACCCTGCTTGAGCCATATAGGTTAGTTTATTGGCATTTACTAGTCGCTTCAAAGCTATCTTTGTAGAAAAAAATCTGAGTGTACAACATGATGCACCCACTTAGTTTGTGAATTGGACCAACAGGAACATGCAGTAGCTTGACAAGTTCTGCATGGTGGGACACAGTTGATAAATCATATCATGGTGGGGCACAAAGTTGATAAATCATATCAAATGTAAATTCTTGTTGGTTTAGTGCACAAACACAATGGTGTATGGTTTACACAAATTCTCCAGAATCCATATTCAACCGTCGGGTTGTTAATACAGGACATCATATACAGCTATTAAGAAAGTGATATTATACATTATGGACCGAAACAGAAAGCTCAGTGAGTTAGGTGTAGTTCATTAAAATAAACTTTAATTTATATCATGTTGTCTATTAGTAGTTGAATGTCTCATCTCAATTCAAAAGCAAAAGAAGAAAAGAAGAGGGAAAAGACGTAAAGTGTAGTACAATTTAGCATTTCTAAGAGAACAATACAGATAATGCCTCAAGATACAAGATCAACTGACTCAGTCAATGCTTCAGGATAAACCCACCATCTTATTTCTCAACATATAATACCCATTTCAACAACATCATATGAAAACTAACTCAAGATAACTCATAAACAACTAAGATTTTAAGCTGAAAAAAGATTGATGGAAGTTCAAGAATCAAGGTGAGACCAAGCAACAAAGAAACGGATAAGCTGCAAAGGCAACACATCATAGAAGTCCCCACCCAGCTACTTCTTATTTGTGATACAACAGGATAATAAACAATATAGATATTGGAAACCCAGTCTTGACATGCACAGAATTTGACCACAAAATGCTATGTAGAAACCCACTTTTGGAAACTGCTTAGAATAATAACAGTAGCATAATTTAAATTCAGAAAACCATTGATTGCCACTGGCTACTAAAAACAATCTTCTTTCTTTATAAAGCATTGATTAGAGAGCATATAGAAGTTATATAAAACGGCCTGAAATACCTTGAGTAGATCAAACACCTTCTCTGCAATATATTTCTGCTGAAGAGTGGCACCCTTCTGCTGCACTTTATCAGGATGAATACACAATGTAGCTTTCCTATAAGCTTTTTTAACAGCAGCAGCTGTAATCAAATCAGTCAAAGAAACTGGCTGCCAACCACATTCAGGCCACAGCACCTGATCACCATTCATGAAGGAAACAAGTTAATAATATAGTTGATACAAGTTCTATAACAAAAACAATAACTTAAAAACACCACAAATTGAGGGACTGTTTTGGCAACATCAAAATTCAAATGCATGAACTTTTCAGAGTGTATAAAAATTATGGAAACAAGTGCATCTTTCACTCTTGTTTCCTCTGGATTTACTGCAATTGAATAACGAGTGCATCATTACAATCTTCTCAATATAAAGCTTGTTCCCTAAGGATGAGGTCTTTTGCTAGCTAACATCTCATTGGAAATTGCTAATATGGATAATATTAATGGCAGGAAATTGTAGTGCTTGAACCTTTAATGAGCAGAGCAACTCAAACCTATACACTCAGTATTACAGGGTTAGAGTCACCACACCTATGCACTTCTAGCCCTAGGGTGGTAGAGTGATGATCAGACAATATGCGGGAGAAAATATATCCAAAAACACAAAAATTCTGACATGCCACATTTTAAAATTTGGACCCAAGAATTTAAAAAGAAGAAATAAAGAAGAGATAACTTAAGCCTACATACTACCGGGTACTATATGGATCTGGAACAGGAAAAATTCAGAGAGATTATCCAAAGTGCGAACTCTAAGTACATACATATTGTAAGGTGGAGAGCAAAGCACGCAAGTTCCCCTCTTTTCCTGCAGCCCAGCGCTTAATTTCAAAATCAAGTGTTTCGGCAATCCTCTGAAGTCAATACATAGATTAAAATTAGATAACAAAAATAAAAACATGTCACAGTAAAAGCTGCAAACTTTTATTGATGAAAATAGAGAATTGAAAAGAAAAATTTGAATAAAACCATAATTCCATTCATTATTAAATATATAGAGGTAAACAAAATAGTGGATGACGAGGCCCCGGTTCTAACCATCTCTACCCCCTTCCCCCGGCTGCATTTTTTATTAGTGGCTTTTGCAAAACAGTTTTTGGATAGAACAAGGATGAAGGGAAAAAAGGTTGTGTAGATGCAGCTGGTTAAAGTATGAACAGAAACCCTCCCACCCACAAATAAAAAACTAAACAACAAAAGAAACTACTTACATGTCTCTCAGCTTGCTCTCTTTGAGTTTGTAGGTCCCGCTGATTCTTCTCAGCCAACGCTTTTGCCTAGTATAAAATGTAAATGGTCATAACATAGACAAACAAGTTAAAACGATTTTGTATGAATAGACACACTTGACACTTCCAGATAAATCCATTGTCAAGTTGGGTCAAAAAGAGTGTATTCATCACCTATTCTTTGTAACAAGAAATAATGAAGAAATTAAATTAAGGAGACAAATACAGTAATACATACCGCACGCTCCTGAGCCCTCTGGTATCGTTCCAACCTGGCTCTTCGCCTTTCTTCACTTTCCCCTTCAACTTCCTGGAATTCTCCAGATGATGGAGCAGCTTCAAACCACAAAAGAGAAAGGACAAAAACAGCCAAGTAAGCAAAGACACAAAAGATCGCAAACCATTTTTGCATCAATAACGAATATATATTGAAAATGCAAACCTACCTGCAAAAATTGAGGAAAGATCATCAACAATATTAGTGGCTGACGATGCTTTCTTCATGCTTGACGATGCACCTGTTGATTTCCTTGTTACATCTGGCTGAAATTGGGTATCAAAAACAGAGTCCTGAAAACATAAGGCTTCAGAAAATTAATAACCAAATTTGCAATAGTATCATACTAGTCTTTACATGCGTGTCAATCCTCCTTTTATTCTAATTTTATTTATATAATAAAAATTTTAAATTTTTAAATAACTACATAATTACCCACTTGTCATTTTTTTAATAATTTTTTATTTAGAATAGAAAAGGAAAGAATAAAATAACTACCCACTAACTATAACTTCCTACTTTTCAGAATAAATTTTGCATGATGGGAAGGGACCAACCCCCAAAGCCAAGTTTTGGCCATTATATGTTAGTATAGAACTACAGATAATGTTAAAATATAAAAGGGTACTCACTGAAGAGTTAGCCCTAGGAGGCCTTGGAGCACTGCTGGCTCGTGCACCCATGCCAAAGAAGGATTCAAGATCATTTTCATTATTTTGTTGGCTCATCCTTGCAGCAGCTGCAGCTCTTTCTCGGGCCTCTACAGCAGCCCTTTCTCGAGCCTCAGCAGCAGCCCTTTCTACAGCAGCACGTTCTGCTTTAACTCGTGCTTCAGCTTCAGCCCTCGCAGCTGTAGCTCTTTCCCGTGTTTCCCTTTCCTTGGCCTCTGCAGCAGCCTTTTCAGCTCTTTCCTTTGCCTCAGCAGCAGCCCTTTCACGGGCTTCAGCTTGTGCCCTCTGCACTGCAGCTTTTTCAGCACGCTCTCGAGCTTCAGCATGAGCTTTCTCAACAGCAGCCCTCTGAGCTCTTTGTCGAGCCTCAGCAGCTGCTCTTTCACGTGCTTCTCTAGTAGCTCTTTCTACAGCCTGTCTTGCCTTTTCCCTCTCAAATCGCTGTTGTTCTCTTTCTTTCTCCTCCCTTTCTTTCATGAGTCTTCTTTGCTCCTTTTCCTCCCTCTCCTTTTGCTGCCGCTCAAGGTCTAACCTTTCCTGTTTTTCTCTCTCATCTTTTTCCAATTGCACAGCTTCTTTGCTTCTAGCAGCCTTTGTATTCTCTCTCTCCCTAACTTCCTTTGCATGCCTAAATTTAGCTTCAGCTCTATCCATTGCCTCCTTCATAGCGGCAGCAGCTGAGTTCATCTCCAATTCTTCATCAGGAAAACCATTTCCACTCTCATCATCATTACCACGACTCCTGCCCATGGCAAAATCATCAAGTTCATCAAACTGAGATGCAGGGGATACCCTTGCTGCAGCAGGAGCAGACTTAGGACCCTGAGAGAATCGAGTGGAACTTGGGAAAGAAGAAAATTCATTAGCCTTCTTTCTAGCATTGGTAGAAGCTGGTGAACCTGTTCCTGACTTGGGAATATGTACTGGCCGTGGAGGAGGGGGTCTTGAAGGTGGTGGAGCAGTAGTTGGCTGTGTAAAAAGAGGAATCTCTGATACTGTCAGCCATATATCCTCACTTGATTCCAAGCTTTCTTCATATTTTGGAGACATGTCTACCTGAATATTGGCCTGTCTAAAACCAGCATTATTATATGAAGGGGATGTAGACCTTTGGCCAACTGGTTTACTAGAATCAGATGAATATGTAGGCATGTAAAATGGGGCCTGCGGGAACTCCCGATCATTTTCAACAGGAATCTTGTTTTGTGAGTGTCTCTCAGGACTCCTCCCAGACAACTTCTCAACTGGTTCTTTATCTCTAGTCCAAGTTGTGCTTGTATTCGACCTTGGAGAACTGCTACCCTTCCTGCTATTTCCCTCTGATGAGAATGCTGGTATAGATTTTCCAAGCCCATCAAAGGGATCGATATCTTCATATACTCTGCCATTAGAGTTAGATGAACTATCATTTTTTGTGCTTCTAGAGCTGCTAAATTTACTAATTTCTTCCAACGGGTCAGTAAAGTGGCCTGCGAGGGAGTCCACTGGGGCTGAAGGTGATTCAAATACTTTGAAAGGGTCTTCTGCCACAGTGAAGGTTGTTTTAGATGCACTGGCAGTCGGTTCTGAGGACAAACTGATATCAGGAGCATGCCTAACAATATGTAAAAAATGATTATGACACATCAATCAATGTGAGAATAAACAATACCTATGAATCAGTCATCAAAGATAAGTATAGATGAATATCAAGTTATTCATTCCACTGATCTCACAAATATAACTTTGTAGATTCCAGTTCTATGTAAACTCAGCCTTCTCTATATAATAATATTAGAGATTCACAGAAAATGTAAGACACAATGTTCACAGAAAACATTTAGGTTGTATTTCACAAAAGAAGCATAGAACCTTTTAACACGTTCTCCTTTTAAAAAGATTACAAATGCATCTATGATACTTGATCATTCTTAGTCTCATTCTTTTCCGCTCTTAGAGTATTGCTAGTTGTGCTTATCCATTTTACTCACATTCATCTTCACTACAGCTATTTAAAGACTTTTGTCATTCACAAAATAAAATAGAAAAGGGAAAAAGAAGTATTTGTTCCAAGTTGTATAAGCCTTTTAATTTTAAAATTTAATTATCATATATCTTTAAAGTATGCATAGATGTAATATATATAATGTCTTTAACCACAAACCAAAACTTAAAACAAATAGGAATTAATCCTTGACAGAATGAAATGCTGCAAGTTCCAGCATACAATCAATAGTGCTTGTTTGGATGGTTAAAAGGAAAGGGAACAGAAATGACCAAGTGGCCTCTAGTCTCTAAAGAATATAAAAGAATGCAGAGGACAATGGAGATCATTTAATTCATATGCACTTTTTACCTTATAAAAATAATTGAACAAAACATGTATCCGTTTGGAATTATAAGAAAAAGAAAAGGAATCAAAAGTGGTTATAAATACATTTTTGCATTTTACTTTAATTAATTGTATGCAGGTAAAATTGCAGGTTCACAAAATCTATTTAAAACTTATCCAGTTTCCCCTCTTTATGTCCAATTCTACAGGGGCCAAAGAGTCAAGGTAAAATCGGTTCCAAGGGAATGGACCATCCCCTCTACTTTCTTTTTTTCCTTTTACCACATCAAATCTACCAAAAATAATAATAGGGATTGGATTGCTCCTTCGTCTATTCACATTCTCTTCTGTTCCATCTAACCAAATAAGATGCTTAGCAACAACAAAGTTTTTAACTTTCAATTCCTAGCTCCTAGTAGACAAAGCATCCTCAAGACGACAATAACTTTCTTTCTGTATAGATTCAGTACGCATCAGCAACCAGAAAAATGAAGAATCCACCTCCTAGAAATAGAAATGCACAACAAGGGAAAATTATTACATGACATCCCAAAAGTTACTTCTACTGGAAGGATAACCCTTGGGCTAGAAACAAAAATATTAAACTTAATCTTCACATGCACAAGATATAATCAAACTCTCGAAGTAATCTAGGTTCAAGATTTGATTGCAATTAATCACACTGTTTTTGTATAACAAAGTCCACGTGTTACTCAAGTTGACCCAATTCGAGAATGCCACACACACACACACACACACACAAAAAAAAAAACTAAAGAATATCATCTCATTGGTGCCTCTTTTAAACTGCTTTTTGCTTTGTTCAACTGTCTACATTTAAGAATAAAATCAGCAAGTATAGCTAAAGTTACTAAACTGTATATTTTCAAACTGAGATATGCTTGCTTAAATATATACCAAAAAGGCTACCTCAAAGACTGATATTATATGAACAATAACTTCAGATCGTAATTACAAAATGCACAAGACATTCAATGTGCTTGAAAGATCTTGAAAGAATTAATGCATGATCTACAATAGTGAGCTCCTAGAAAAAATAAACTTGAATAATTTACTCCCAGACAAACAGTTTGTGCAATACATTATACATGAAATACATAGAAGATAGTAATCAGCAAAAAGGATCCCCCCAGGCCCCCCACCTACAGGCATATTCCAGAATAGCTCCCCTCAAGTTCCAAACAACTAAGATCAATTTTAGACGGGAAAAAAGGTTCAAAATTCAAACAATCTATTGATGGCATTAGTGGATTAAATCTGGGGGTTTTTGATTCCTTGTTCAATAATAACCAGCAGGCAAATAATATTTTCCAACATGTTTAGTATATAGTGGTGGTGGAGTTTTATATTCAAGGCAAGGGAACGAAGCATAGTAGAATGCTATGAAGGCCTCCACAGAGAAATTTGATCAGTAGATGATCTAGTATAGACACAGACAATTCAATTCTCAGGAAGATTCTTTCCAATGATTTGTCTTCACCATGTAAATTTAAACACAAGTATTAGATCATTGATTATTCTAAAATCACCTGATTCTCTAATGGAGCTCATTACTAAATAGTAATACTAATCAATATTTGTAAAAAGCTTTATACCCTTCTAAGCAACATTCTTTTATAGCATGTTACATTCAAACATGCATGGCCTCAGTGAATTTGAATTGCCATTTTTAGCATTTCTCACTGATCTTTCCAGTTTAAACACTTGAATAGGTTCTCCCACAGATCACTAAATCTCAGGTGTCTCTGACACAAAGATTAACTTGCTTATATGGTAAAGAGCAATAAAAACATCCATATACGCACATTAAGTAAACCCATTAACGCCACTACCACTGAACAATGCCAATTGCATAAGAATATCAGCTACAAAAACTACACAATGTTAACATGTATATATATATATATATACCTTTCACTAGATGGCCTAGTACTGCTTCCCAATCCAGCCAGTAAATCATCAAAGTCAGGAACACTTCCTTTATCATCCTTCTCCGATCTCTTCCCACCCGAACTCTTCGATTCCTTACCAAACCCACCAAGAAGATCATCAAATGCGCCACCGCCACCTTCCGAAGCTACCGACGCAAAAACGTCATCGTATTGAACCTTAGACGTGCTCTTCAACCCCGGCACGCCGTTGAAAATGTCATCGTCGTAGACGGGTTTGTCGTACACGGGCGGCGGCGGCGAACTCGCCGACTTGGAACCAAGATCACCGCCGGACCCAGGAAACATGGAATTCAAATTGAACGGTGCATCAGCTCCACGACCGTCCGATTTGCCGCCGAACAGATCGCCGAAACCGCCGGCATCGCGGTTCTTCCGGGTACCGGAGGATCCAAATATGGAATCGGTATCAACCATGAAATCCGAATTCAGGGAATTGGACGTGCGAGCGGATCGCGATCCCGAATCGAGGTTGAGGGTGGTGGTGGTAGTGGTGGGGAAATTGGAAGATCCCTTGGGTGGAGGAGCCATTGGGGCCGATTTTCCCTTGGGTTTGAAGCCGTAATCGGAAGCCAATAGATTATCAAAATCGTTCATGATTGGGTGGCGATTGCTACGAAATTGTATAGGGATTTGGAGAATTTGGAAGTGGAAAATTGAAGGGTGAATAGAATCAGTGAAGATGATAGAGGTAATGGTGTATGGAATCTGACCTGGTTGGTTGCTGGTTAGGCCTTTGATTCCTCCTTCCTTTTGTCTTTTGGAATTTGCATTGCAGAATTTGCATTGCTGGTTTCCTCTTTTTTTTTTCCCTCACTTTTACTTTTCTTCCATTTCATTGATTCATTCATTGGCATTGCTAGGTTTATTTTGCCACGGTCTTCATAACTTTTAAAATTAATTTTGACTTATTATTGGTTAAATCAATTTTTTTGTTAATTTTTACTTATTTTTAATTTAGCTAATATATTTTTTAATTAATCTCATTAATTTTTATTATAATATCATTATAATACCGTGAGTTAATTAACTGCTCATTTATATATTTTTTAAATATTATGCAGATATTTCTTGATTTTAATAAGTGTCTTTATAGGTGTTTATTTTTTAAATATATATTCTTTTATTTAATAAGTGTTCTTTAAAATTTTATTTTTTATAATATATATTAAATTGATGGTGTTATAACAAAATTTTATTAAAAAGATTATTTTAAAAATATTTATAGATACGAGGACTTAGTTAAAAAAAATAAAATTATATAAATTAAATTTAAAATAAATAAAAGTATAAAATTTAAACTTTAATTTAACTTTTATTATTTTATATTATTATCTAATTATATATTACTATTTTTTATGAACTCATCTAATTATATTATATATTAGTACTTTATTAAAAATTCTTACTATAATAACAAGGAGCTTGATATTAGATGTTCAAGGGCAATTGTAAGTACTTAACCATGAATTATGAATGCATTAATTGATTGTTGGGTAAATATTATATTTTGTCAAAAAAGTTTTTTGTAGGTTGAAAAGTTTTTTCATAAGTTAAAAGTGATGTTAAGATAAAATTGATAAAAATGATAAAAAAAAATTTCATGAATTAAAAAGCTTTTCTTCATAATCAATACTGTTTAGTATTTTTTATAAAAAAAACTTTTCCTTCAAAAGTTAATTATGTTATATTTTATCAAAATAACCCTAAAATATAAAATATTATATAATATAAATAAATCATTTCATATGTTTTTTAAATAATTTAAATTAAATATATTATTTTGTTTTAAAATAACTTTTTAATTAACATATCCTAACATAAAATTAATTATATTATAATTGATTATATTAAAAAATTTATAATTAATCCAAACACATTTTTTATCTTGATATTGGAGTGAGATTTAACGCTTGACTCTCTTACAGCAAATGTGATAGGTTAAATTCTTAAATGATATAATAATAATAATATAAATTAAATAATGAACAAAAAAACTGTATAAAAAAAAGTAAGCTGATAGAAAATCATTTTTTTTAATGAAAAGTTCTACAAGCTAAATTATATGGCAACAATAATTAAGCTGTTCAAGAGGTCTGATCAACAGCACAATATTGTTATTATGATATCTTCCTTTTAACATATTTTCGAAGTAATATCAATATAATATCTTTTGAGCTATGCTAAATAGTACCAAACAAGACCTACGAATCCAACAATAAAAGAAGAGGAAAAATAGAAATCAGGAGAGAGAAAATTGTGGAAGAGGTTGAGGTAAAAGATAAACTGTCTCAACGAAAGACATTTGTGCAAAATTGACGAATTGATATTCGTAACATTAAACATTATTGATAAATAAATGATTTGGTGGAGAGATTATATCCAGCTTAAGTACACATTACATTGCAGAACAGTTTGTTATATTACTATCCAAAATACATGCTATGGTTATTAAAACGACTGTAACATTGGATAATGGGACCACAGTTTGGCATGTGGATAATGGGAACACAGCTAGGTTTTGAATAGACTATTAAATTACTAGTGTGCATACATTGATAGATTTTACAAATGTGCATGAAAAATTCTTAGATAAGAATGAAGTGATTGCTAATTATGTTGATCACCATAATTCTTGAAATGTCCAAAAACTTTTTCAAGTCTTACCATCTGATTTTGTTGATATTATTGTTACTTTGCGTGTTCTTAGCAGTTCTGATGTTGCTGATACAATTGCATGGATGAGAAGTTCTAATGACAGTTTTACTATTCGATTAGCCTGTGATATATGCTCTAATCAAGGAGCAGTTTCGATGAACTTTACCTTCAAAAAGGTTTGAAGTTTAGATGTCCCTCAAAGGCTTCACATCTTGCTTTGGTTGGTTGCTAATGATGCTATTATGACGAACAAGAACAGGTTTAGAAGGCATCTTACTAATAATTCTTGTTGTACTCTTTGTGAAGATGGTAACAAGACTGTGTTGCATGCTTTAAGGAATTGAACTGCTGCTAAAACTGTTTGGCAGAAGCTTCTTCTTGCTGAGCATCATTCTAGCTTCTTTAATGCATCTCTTTGTAATTAAGTAGTTTTGAATTTATCTTAGCACTTGGGTTTGGCATCTACGATATGGGGTTTGGTTTATGTTACTGGTTGCTCTCTTATTTGGTGTAGGAGAAATAATTTTATCTTTAAAGGAGTGAATCTTAGTGCTGATAATATTCTTAAACAAATCATTGGAGTCACTTCGAATTATAACTATGCTCTGAGTGTTTTTCAAAAAGCTAAACGAGTTGTGGCTAATTACAGGATGATAGATATATCTTGAAATCCTCCTCCTAAAGGCTGGACCAAGATCAGCGTTGATGGTTCTTTTATTTCTGGCTCTTCTTCTGCGGCTTGTGGTGGTGTTCTCCAAAATGACAATGGTGGTTTTCTCGGAGTCTTTGCTGCCAACTTGGGTACCTATTCTATAACAGTAGCGGAACTTTGGAGCCTTTATCTAGATTTGAAGACAGCTTTTGAGCTTTGATTTCGAAATGTTATTTTGGAAGCGGATTCTCGTTATGTCGTCCAACTAGTAGAATGTGGATGTCAATCTTGGCACCCTTGCTACGTTCTTTTTCAAAGAGTTTAGGAGCTTCTCATGAAAGAGTGGTAGGTTAAGATTTGTCATTATTATCGAGAAGCCAATAGATGTGTTGATATTCTTACTAGAAGAGGTCATCAATTCTCCTCAAATATTCACTTTTTAAATTTTCTCCCTGATTTTCTTCGGCTAACCATTGTTGTTAATAATGATTTAGTTTCGTTTCAACGTATTGTTGTTTCTTAATTTGTTGTTTAGATTTCTGTCCCTTTATTTATATATAAAAAAACGAATGTAACATTGAAATATTACTTAACATTCACATCTATCATAATCAAAATTGTTATTTTAGGTAAAACTACTCTATAAGTTATGTACTTTTTAAGAAAATTTAAATATGAAATTACAGTTTAAAATTTATAAATGAAGCTTTATAGTTAAATAATAATAATAATAATAATAATTAGGTTCTATAAGCTACCTTATTGTGCGGTTAAGTGGACCAGCCTATTGACCCACTGACATTTTTAAATGATAATCTACGAGTTTTTTTGTTTACATTTTGTTTGG
This sequence comes from Ormosia semicastrata, assembly GCA_029884595.1. Taxonomy (NCBI): domain Eukaryota; kingdom Viridiplantae; phylum Streptophyta; class Magnoliopsida; order Fabales; family Fabaceae; genus Ormosia; species Ormosia semicastrata. Next base: position 8,102,947 of record JAQQTO010000043.1, on the reverse strand, counting down.
TGCAATTGATTTTACGCCTTTTAAATCACATTGAAACAATAAGTAAAAATTTTAACTTCAAATACATTGAATGATAGTCCACACTCATGTATTTTTTACCCCCTCCTAATTGCCAATCCAATTGGGCTTTAAACAAAAAAATGCTAAAACTTGGAAATGATTATTAGGCCATCAAGCAGGCATCGCCTAGTGAAATACTTGTGTAGATAAAGTTTACATACATTTTGTGGATTAAATTAATTAATAAGTAACATATTATTATTTTTAATATAACATAATTATTTGACACAAAAATTTATGAAACTATTAAATATTGATTAGTTTAATCCATACAATTAAATAAAAAAAAGTCTAAGCATTTCTCGTTGGCATGAGGTAGGCCAAGTTCACACTAATTCTGAGTTGGGACAAAAAAAATTTAAGTTTGATTTTTGCTAATTAAACTCAAATATTTTGTGAGTTTTTCAAGTTGATCCATCAAATTTGACTCATTTTAATATCCATATTAAAGTGTGACTTAGTTTACAAACTAAATTATATGCCCCTATTAAAGTGTGACATAGTTTACAAACTAAATTATACGTAAGTAAACTATACTTGTAGTGCAGAGGTTTAAAACTTATTTAGAGTTTTTGAGTAACTAAGGATTTAGTATATTTTGACTTTCAACTATTAAATTCTACATCAAATTTTATCCACCAATTATCACTCTTTTTTCAACTTTCATCTAACATCTAACGACAGATACGAATGCAAATGCAATTCCTGGACACGGGTACCTAACCCAAGAGGTACCACAAACTTTTATTTTTAGGCAACTAATACTATAAGAAAGGGAGATGATGGGATAGCGGTTTGAATTTAATTTAAATGTATTGTAAGTAAAAAAAAATTACACTATTATTTTATAGTATATTATTACATTATTTAATGAATTAAAATTTTTATGAAATATCAAATTTATTAAATAATATGATAATATGTTATTAAATGAGAGTGTAATTTTTTTAAATTAACAATATATCAAAATTAAATTCTAAAGGTCTATATGTTCACAATGTGAGTTATAATAATTTGATTTTTTTAGGGTATAATATTATTGATAAGTTGTGAATTATAAAATATTTATTGATTAAATTTTTTTACAAGAAATATTTAAAGTTTATACAATTAATTTTGCTTGGAATGACAGAAAATGGGAAGAAAAAAGTTGGAGGGAGAGAAAATAAATAGAAAATGTCATCTCCTACTTGGATGTGAATAGAAAACATTAAAAAAAATAGCTGTCGAACTCACAAAAAAGTTTCCTCTCCAAAGTTGAGAAGAAAATGAAGGCACGGCTGTGCATCAATTAAAAAAAAATGAATTTTAAAGTGTGGACTCCATTTATTTTAACATGTAGAAAGAAAAAAGAAAAAGTGGCTTAGTAAAAAGAAAATTAAGTGTGGGACCAAATAATAAAAAAAATTTTCATCTTCGTTTCATTTTTTTCATTCAAATAATAATTTTCACCTTTATTTTTTTATTTATTTTCTTTCTTCTTATTTTTTCTCTTTTTTAAAAAATATTTTTTATATAATAAATAAAAAATTAATCTCTTAAAATACAATCAAGTATCTATACAAAAACTCATTTTAATAATATTTTTTTTTACATAAATTTTAAAATTAAACTTATAACTATATACTTAAATAATTCATACTCTTTTTATTTAGACTAATATATATTAATTTCTCATTTTTTCTTCTCATCAATACAATCACAAATAATTATAAGAAAAAGATATCACATATCTTTTTTAAGATTTTATATATTATTAATATTTTTAAAAAATATCAAATTTAATAAAAATAATATAAAAATAATATATATAAAAATATATATACATACTATTAATAATAAAAATATACTTAACGAACAAAACGAATAGACACTGAAATAAAAACCTTCCAAATCTACAGTAAAAATCCAGTGATGATGACGAATAATAACCTTCCAAATCTACAATAAGAATCCAGTGATGATGACGAATTACAAGATTTGTTCCAACATGATTGTCAATTTTTACAGACTTTGATGGCACGACATGCGGCCCTAAGCAAAAGTCACATCAATCAACAGTTTTGAAAAAGAAAATCCTAATTCATAACTTGGTATGATGTGTCTTGTACGAATAAAGATATCTTCACATTACCTTCATATCTACATTTGGTAGCTAGTAGTTTACTCTCTCTCTCTCTCTCTCTTTTTACAACTTATTATATTGCTGTAAAAAAATTAGATTAAAAATTTCATCAACACAAAATAATACAAGAAAATGAGATGTTAATAGCTATTACAAAAACATGCAAAACGGTTGTGAAAATTATCATAATTATCCCATCAGTATTTTGAACAACATTAGCATCAAAGAATATAACTGATCAAAGAGAGATTTAAAACACCTCTAGGGGTGAAATAGAAACAAAAATATTTGTTTACACTCACTTTTGATATTTATAAAATATGATGAATATTTTAAAAATAAATAATAATTCTTATATTAAATATGACAATTTTTAATTAAACAAAGTTAAGAAAAATAGAAAAAATTATTATCTAAATAATAAATATCATCATTTATGACTTTATTAATTATCACATCATTAATTTATGTTAAAAAATATGTATCAATAAATAATAAATATTTCTAAGATAAATAATAATATATGTATAAGATATAATAAATTCTAATTTTAACTCATTATATAATAAAATAATATCACTACATAAATAATTTGAATTATCACTTACTATCTTATTAATCATTACATAATATATGTGTCAAAAGTAAGTATAAAAAATGAGTATAAATAATAAGATTGAAATAAAAAATCAAAATGAACTTACAACTTACGAGATATGTATGTTAGCTCGCAGCATAGACAAAGAAGGCATCACACAAAATCTAGACGTGTTGACGACCTTCTAAACCATTATTTAAGTTATTGAACCAAACCTGATTGACTACATAAAGAGGAGCATTTCTTAAATGCTACCATTCAGATAAGTTAATTTTAAAGTTCATGTAATTATAAGTGTATGTTGTTAAAGTCAAAGGAGTTTAAATTTTTTAAATATATAGTCTTAGATTTGATCTTGAGATCATGTATATAAAAATAATATTATTGAGAAATATTTTTATTTATGCACATGATCGTGCTATAAAAGATTAATTTCTTATCTATTAGGTAAAATACTTTGATAAACTGAAAAAAATCTATTTCTAACTATAAATTAACTACTTTGCCACAAATATTAATTTGTTTGGTTTGGATACAATGCACTTGGTTCATAGAGAGTATTGAGGTCTGATCAAAGAGAGCTTTTGAACACCCCTGCTCTCAAGGGCCAAAACGTAAATCAAAATAATCTTACAGATAATGAGATATGCATGTTAGTTTGCAGCATTGGCAAAGAAGGCATCACACAAAACCTAGACGTGTTGACCACCTCCACAACAATTAATTTCTTAAACCAAACGGCTACATATGAAGAGGAGCAGTTCTTACCAGCTCCGAAAGTATTATATAATCAGGCAACCTTTTAAAGCTTTACCTAAATCACAATTTGTTTAGCTTGGTGCAATGCATTTAGTTCCTATTAGAATGGTTAAATTCTTGAAAATCCAAGTCATACAACTAAATGTATCCTTGGTACTTGATAACACATAGTAGAAGATGGAGATCACAGGAGTACAATGTTTCCCATAATGTGGCAGCTGACTGGCTCTCACGGACTGATGTGATGAGGGAAAGAGACCAAAAGGACACATCATTCTTATCTAACGGGTATTTATCATATCAAAATTGATGATATGGGGGATAGGGAAAACCTTGTTCGAGGCAAGGCACCTCCAGAGAGAAGAAACAAATTACTGAATGATTCTGTACATTTATTACTTGCAGTGATTCCAACTTATAAATTCATACAGACAATATTCCAGGCCCTATTTTCACGGATTATATAACAACCAATACACACAACTAGACTCATCATTACAACCAATAGACACAACTAGACTCATCACTAATTTGGCTCACACTCTCACATAATAGCCTTACACACATTTTTATTACTCATGCACAATCCAGGCCTCCTCCTCCTCCTTTTGCGTGTTGGTCTCCTTGATTGGGTACTAAGATCATTTTCTTGAACTGGGCCCTCATTTACTAATTATTGGGCTGCTATCAATTGACATCACTTTCAGGGACGCTAGCATCAAGCCTATCTCCCTTGTCTGAACTAGCAGCAGCTTGTCCTGAGGCCTGCCAAATCATACCAAGGCATGTGTTTGTATTGGCTTATTTTATTTTTAGAAGAGTTTATAATCAAAATGCTGAGTGCTTTTGGTTGAAAACCTGTTTTCTTGTAAAAATTAAGCAAAACCAAATATGTCAGCGACCTGATCTGCTTTTCTAAGTTTTTCATGAGTATCTAGCTCTCAGACCAAGTCAAAGGACCTTGTGCACTCTAAAGTTCTCATAATATAGATATTTATCACAGCCTTGCATTATCCTTTTCTTTCTAGGATTCCTAAACTAAGCAGAGATCAATGGCGGAAAAAAAAAAAACTAAGCAAAGATCCATATTATCCCAACATATACTAACTCTTCCTTAACTCCAGTACTTATGAGTAATCTATTATCTATTATCTATAACTAATTGGACTATCTCTAATTGTCACTTGTTATCATTTAATTTTAATTAAGTCAAAATTATTCCCTTATTATTGTTGTTATTATCCCACATTTTTCCTCACTAGCTGTACATGTTATTTATTTATTTTTCGTTTCCTCTTGCAAATATGCTCTCTAATTGTGACATATTATGTATAATTATATAAAAAATAACAAAATATAAAAAATATGAAAATATCCGTGAAACTTACGGATGGGTTTATTTGTGTATAGTGTATACTAAAACTAAGGCACTTACAGTTTCGTCTGGAACAACTGCATATCTCTCTGATAGGGAGATCGAGGATTTCCCTGTTGAAGGGAAAAATAAATCATCCAAAATCACGCTTATTTTAAAAAAAAAAACTGATTCTAAATTACACTATCAAATGGTATATATCAGTAATGGCTTAAAAAAAAAAGGAACAGATCAGCAATGAGACAATCAGAGCACCTGATGATGGACAAGCTCCTGAGGATTCTATGTGCTGCCCACAAGATCCATTTACGCTCAAGGCCTCAATAATCATTGGAACATTCCTATAAATGCCAAATATCACATTATTGCTCAAAGCCTTGTAATGAAATGCACCCATTAATTACGAAAGATCATATCAAATCTCTCATGCTTAAATGAGCTTACAACATAGTCACATTCCACCATGTTGCCACAACAACCAAGATTGAAAAGATAACATCTGATATAAAAGATTAGGATGGCTAGATGGCTCGGCCAATATAACAATTTAAGCTATATTCTAACAGTTAACAAAGTAATTTTTCACATGCCACATTATACAAGTTAGCCTTTTCCTTTCCTTACTCCTTACAAGCCTCTTGTTCAGCCACAGTTTGACTAAATTCTATTCCAAATTGATTTTATAGAAATTAAAAAATTTGAATAAAGCAATTAGTTTGTTCACAAAAAAGGAATAAAAAGTTAACATTGCTTCGAACTAGGGATGGCAATTGGGCGGGACGGGGTGGATAGCGCTTCTCCTACCCCCTGTACCCGTACCCATCATGAGTACCCATTTGTGATCTTCATAGGTAAAAGAAGTATTTACGGGTAGTTAATAATTTAAAAATTAAATTTTAAAAATTATAAAAAAATATAAATAAAATAAAATTTAATATCACATATCACAACTTTATTCAAGCAATCTAATATTTTTACAAAATTAAAAGAATATTATAAATAACAAATTAAATTCAATTATATTTTATAATAACTAGTCTATATAAATAACTATTACATAAATGATATATATTTTTTCAACAAATTTTATCATTATGGACTCATTCAATAAAAAATCTATTTTAAAATAATAAAAATATATATATTTTTATCTCATCTCAAAGTAAAAAAAAAAAAAATATAATATATGATATATATTAAATGAAAACATATATTTTACGAGTTTATGAGACTACATGGACGAAAGTATCTATAATCCCCGCCCCACCCCATTTATTAAACGAGTACCCATCTCTCACTCTATCGTGGGTAATCTTCACGGATCCCACGGGTACGGATAATTTTGCCATCCCTACTTCGAACAAATAAAAGAAAAAAAATCCTAAGTGCTTAAAGTGTACTTGTGTTCTTGATAATTCAAACAAAATTTATTTAGGATGTAACTTGCAGTCTTGTACATGCAATTACCGGTCAATGGTTTCCCCATGCCCAAGTTGTCCATTTGCGCCTCTTCCCCAAGAATATACATTTTCAAATTCAGTAACAACAATGTTGTGTCTCCATCCACATGAGATCTGAACTACTTTCTGCCAAGCCAAACAAAAGTGTGAAGAAATAAAAAATAGTGGGTTATTATTATACATAGCCAAAATTTTCCAAAAGAAACGGGAAAAGGGAAGAAGGGTGCTGCAATTTCAACTACCTGCTCATCGGGAAAGTTCACTTGCACAGGAGAGGAATAATCAAAATTGTTACCAACTCCAATCTGTCCAAACTACAATTGAAGGAGAAACAGGTTACAATTTACCAAACAGATGTTAATATTGTTCAGTATATTTTGCTCCCTGCACTCATTCATGTGCACTCTTTAACCAATCATCAACTTCTATCCTCTATGTTGTGTTCATAAGTATTTCTTGGGGATATAATACAAAAAATATCAATAAAATAGGAGAAGAATAAAAAGTACTGCCAACCTTATTCCAACCCCAGCCAAAAAGTAGTCCACTGGACGTGAGTGCCATAGTATGCCTCCAACCACCTGATATCTGAAAGAAGTCCAAACAAAGTTCAGAGACAAACAAGGACAACTACAGTCACTATGTGCCTAAATCCTAATACCAAGGAGGACCTACTAAAGAAGAAGAGTGAAGGGAAGAATTTGGACCTTTAACAAGGTTAAACTTTTAGAAAGTTGTAAACAACAAAAATGACAAGTCACAAGTCATCTAAATGAGACTATGAAATTGCCACCAACTCAGCATGAACTTAAAGGACCACCTGAGAAATGAACTTATCACTCAAGGCTTGAATCTTGCGAGGCACAAGATAGTCCTCAAAATCTCCATGTCCTAGCTGGCCATATTTTCCCCATCCAGTTGTGTATATTCCACCAGAAGATGAAACAGATATTGTATGCCGCCAGCCACAAGCAACCATGACCATCTTGTCACCCTGCAATGGACAGTTATGACATCAAAAGTTAACACATGTATATGCTGCTTCTTCTATTTAAGTAAATAGCAAGTTTTAACCTTTTCAAGAATCAACCAATAAATCTAATCAAATAATATCTTTTTCAAATTATAGTTGATATAATCATAGTCTAATCTGAAAAGATAAGTTTATACCAATTTGAGGACATACATCAACAGTCACCTTCTCAGGGATCAAGCGATCATTTCTGTCTCCCAATCCCAAGTTTCCATATCGGCCCCAACCCCATCCATACAAATCCCCATCTTCAGTAATTGCTACACTATGTTCAGCACCAGCAGCAACCATTTTGATAGGTACTCCCTACAATAATATAATAATTCATATATGTGTCCAAGTAGTTGATGGAATAATTTGTTTGATGCATTATAATTTTTCATTTGGTCAGCGCCTGTACCGCTCAATGCTTTCTAGCTTTAAAGAAGAAAGTAAATAACAAATCAAAAACAGTTAAACCTGATTACTAAAGTAAACTATTGAATCGGTCTAATTGTGTGTTTATAACCGGCTTGACAGAGTATTATTCATTAAATATAGATAACCTATATTCAGCTCTGAAAAGAGTACCTGAAATGTTTGAATTTTTTGTGGCACAAGAGAGTCCTGTGTGGTACCAAGTCCAAGTTCACCATTTTGATTACGCCCCCAACTTTAGTCAGGAGAGAGAGAATACAACAATAGTTTAAGTTCACAAAATACAAATAATATGTAAAAACTAAACATCGAGAATTGATAAAGTCTGACTAATGCAGATAAAGAAAATGTGGAAAAGAACTAGCATCTTACACTCATGGGGAAAAAAAAAAAACGCTACAGCTAGGGCACTGCATCACAAATTTTATTCTTATACAGTTCCTTCAGCAGTTTTTTGCAATGTAAAGAAGACACATATACAGTGAAATACAAAGGTCACACAAGAAATAAGAATAAAACACCCAATTTTTTTGCTGAAACAGAAGAACTGTGGCTAGCATCTCCATCTAGGTTTTATGTTGCAAAAAACAACATAAAACTTCCCTTTTAGCCTTCCAGAATAAAACAAGGATTTCTATATATATTGCTACCTTTAAGATGGAATGTTAATTAGAAGGTGCAGTCAGGTTATAAGAGAGTTCAAACTAAACTAGATGCATGTACCATGGGCAAGGCAGCAGAGGTAATCCATAAAGGAAGAATTTGGGTAGGAAATGCTTTTTCAATAGTTACTTGAGTAAAAAAAACTGCAACAACTCAACAAGAGTGTCTCCTAAAAATCAAATGGACATCACAATCACAAAGCAACCTCGTAGTGCTCAAATGTCAAAGGTCCTCTTCAAACATTCTTTCAGTAAACAGAGAAGAAAAGGGTATGAAAGTAAAAAGATGGGGCCTAAGAGTCAGCTTGAATTACAAAATGACTCTCAGGGTTTGCACTGTCAGTTTCTATATATACTCAATCAAGCAACTCAACCTTTATGGATCGAGGAATAGTAATTATTAGTAAGTGGAAAAAAAGAGGTTAGAACAGACAAAGACAGATTAAATTTTGGGCAAGAACTACAAACCTCAGCACCTCGCTTTCCATTGTAACTGCCAAACAATGACTGTCCCCACAAGCAATTTGCTTTATCTTTAGACCCTGTAATGCTCTAATGGGATGGGGAATGAGCAAGTCGCAAGAATCACCATGACCCAACCTTCCAAAGTCACCCCTGAAAATCATACATAATATGATCTGCTTGAAAACTTAAAGATATCACAGTCACCAAAATGACAGATAAACCATATATCAAAAGACTCTTTTTGATGTGAACACAAGTTTCATAACTCATTCTCTATGACGCGTTTTCATACAATGACATAAAATGTTCAGTTTCTTACTATATATCATCCAAACCAAACTTGCTGTTCAACTTTCATATGCACAAACTATTGAGTCCCAGATCAAACTTGCTCTTCAAAGCAACCAGGTCTACTACCCAACATCTACAGGATGTAATGAACTCACATTTTGATAGATAGATATTACTGATAAAGGTATAATAAGTATCATAATGATACTAAATAATTTGCTAACTATACTAACTATTACTTACTTGAAGCTGAATCTTACACTACATCAGTGACATATATAAAATTGTTTGGACCCATTCTAAAGCAAATGGCAAATGAGATTCCAATTATGACAAAATACACTAAAATAGTTAAGATGGAGAGCAGACCATCCCCAACTATACACTTCCCTGCCGGACTCAGAATGTGCTACTGCTATGGTATGATCAGCTCCACAAGTAACACATACTATGTCTTGGCCATCCAACGCACTCAGTTTTGTAGGCAAGAGTCGATCATCAGTATCACCATGGCCTAACTGTCCATCCTCTCCCCGTCCCCATGAGCAAACAACATTTCCAGCTGTTAAAGGATCAAAAAAATAAATAAATAAATCATATAAGTCATACCTAGGTACAAAGATGATATGAAGATGATTCTTCAACAGATTACTATATGAAAGCCACAAAAATTTAACAAAAAAGACTAATAAGTAGAAGTTAATAAGAGTAGCTATGGTATATGGATTCTTTGGAGGCAAAGAAAAGATGAAGAATAAGAAGAAGAGTTGAAGTACGAACTTGAAAGTTTTGCATTTAGTTAAGGAATTACTTCTTACAGCTTACAAGGAAAAAAGGCAATCGATTGGCTGTGACAGTGATGAAGGATACCCAGATGCAAATCTCAAAAAGTGATTTTGGCCACATTCCAGGAGTTCAAGACAAAATGCCAATATCAAACGCAAGATCATGTGAATGCAGGCATGCAACATAAACAAAAGAAAAATGATCATGCATGGATTTGAAGCTTTCCATTGTTTGGGACCACAGAAAACATAATCATTTCAGCTCGAGGCACAGAAAGCAGATAAAAATACAAAATCTCAAAAACTTGCAATATAATTAATATTCCATCACCCTTTTAAGAACTATAATAGAAGATATAAAGATTTGATTCAGTAATGCTAAACAAAAAGAGAAGTGCTGGGCACTATTTTGCTGGGTGCTTACTAAGAAGGGCCACAGAGTGGCTGGCACCGGCTGATACGAGAAGAACACGACGAGTTGGAGCAGTGACTTCACTCATCACTTCATCCTCCTGCATCGTCATTCTCTAAGTTATCCCCCTGCTTGATTTCTTAGGTGAAAATGGTTGACGGATTGTTGAGGAGTGACTAGTGAGGACCAAGGAATCGTGCTTCTTTCCTTTTATACTGGAAAGAAAGACAACGACATAGGCATAAAAAAAATTCGAAAATAATGCATGCAGCAGCAAGTGTTAATGTTCAATGTCTCTCCAAAAATAAATGAGTAGTTGAAAGTTTGAACGTGTATGAAATGCTAGATGATAGATGATAGATGATAGATGATATTTAAACAAATTTCAACCATTTATTTCAAATCTATTCAATTTTTGTTAAAAAAATAAAAGTCAGTGTGACTAATAATACTCTGAAAAAATCCTTCAGCATACTATAAATAAATATAAAAACGTACTTCACGTTGATTTAGATTGGTACATGTGCATTGTACCAGGAAAAAGTCTGTGACATGTGCAGCCGAAGTGCTGCTTTTATCAGACAGATGGAAGCAGTTCAGCGAATACACTAGATTAAGGGAAGAGTGAAAGAGATTGGTTGAGTTTGGTAATGCAGAAACGTCGGAATTCAATGCCTAGGGGCCCATATATGTCCCCTTTCCCTCCTCCATCTGTAGTATTGTCTGTATTGATTGGGTTTTGGTGCACTCTCTGCCATGCAACCACCCTCCATGTGATGTGATGTGACTGATGTCTGTCGTCTAGGCGTGTAGACTCTATACTCTATACTATATACCATGTAGATATCTATGTGTGAGCGTTTATCTAACATTTTGCATCCTTACTTTTATATTTTATATATACCATACTTTTATATTAAAGTTATGTTAATGTTATATCTTGTATGATATTAATGCCGTACCTTAAAACTTTACATCAATTAAAAAAAAAGTTAATCAAATTCGTGTATCACACATCCTTACTTTCTAATCGCACCTCAATATCTCTTGACTTTTGGTTTACGTCTATCCTATTCTACTATGCTACTCAAATGTTCTCTTATTTTTTTGAACGAAACATCTCATATCAAATTTTCATATAATTATATCATATTAAAAAGAATAGATACCAAAAATTAACATATAACCTCACACATTTTAAAAGAACTTCATTATTTCTATTTTTTATTTTTATTTTTCTCTTTATATACAAAATTATGTGAAATTTTAACATGAAAAAATCTATTCCCCGTATCCTTTCTCCAATTTATTTTTTATTGGTGTTTGATTTGTTTTTTATTTTTTATTTTTATTTTTATTTTTATTAATTAATAATTACAAAAATATATCTTATTTTTATTTTATTGCTTATTTTTAAATTTCAGTAAAAGAAATTATATAAATAAAAAAATTATTTTCACTATTTTTTCATAAAAGTTTAAAAATAAAAATATTTAAAAAATATCATGTTTATAATTATTAATAAAAACATATTAATTAAAAATAAAAATAAAAAACAAATCAAATATCTACCTTCCCTCATTGTACTTTCCTAATTATTAATGACAGGTGAGTAGCCCATTTGTTCATTCTTACATAACCTCAAACGCAAATCGTATGTAGTTACTCAAAATCTGGACACAATCTCAAACGATGAAAAATGTTTTATTTTATAATCAAAAGTAATTATAAACATAACTCAAAAAACTTGTGCCATTAAACTAAGAACTACACCTCACACAGTTACTTTTGAATCTAACCTCATTTCTGAGATAGCATAAATAAAATGTAGCTATATGTGTAAAAAATGACGTGGACCAAATGTAATCATATAGTAAAAATTATATAAATATAAAATTATATATATGTGTGTGTTTGAGATTAACATTATTATTCTAATAAAGAAAAATAGAATTTATTTGAGTTAATATAATAAATATACATATTTTTTTAAAGTATCTTCATTTAATAGATAAGAAATTAATCTCTTAAGATATTATTAAACACTTAAGTAATATAGATATATTTATCTTTTTGATTTCTTAGAATTTATACATTTATATTAAAGTTATGTTAATGTTATATCTTGTATGATATTAATGTCGTACCTTAAAACTTTATGTTAATTAAAAGAAAAAATTTAATAAAACTCGTGTATCACATCCCTACTTCCTAATCGCACCTCAATATCTTTTGACTTTTGGTTTACGTTTACCCTGCTCTACTATGCCGATCAAATGTTCCCTTATTTTTTGAATGAATCATCTGATATCAAATTTTTAAATAATTATATTATATTGAAAAAAATAGATACAAAAAATTAACATATAATCTCCCACATTTTAAAAGAACTTCATTATTTATATTTTTTATTTTTATTTTTCTCTTCATATACCAAATTATGTGAAATTTTTACATGAAAAAATCTATCCCCTGTATCCTTTCTCCAATTTATATTTTATTGGTGTTTGGGTTTTTTTTTTTAGTTTATATGTTTTTATTAATTAATAATTACAAAAATATATCTTATTTTTATTTTATTTCTTATTTTTAAATTTTTGTAAAAGAAATAATATAAATAAAAAAATATTTTCACTATTTTTACATAAAATTTTAAAAATAAAAATAAAAAACAAATCAAATATCCACCTTCTCTCGTTGTCCTTTGGTAATTAATAATGACCGGTGAATAGCTCATTTGTTTATTCTTACATAACCTCAAATGCAGATCGTGTGCAGTTACTCAAAATCTGGACACAATCTCAAACAATGAAAATGTTTTATTTTATAACCAAAAGTAATTGTAAACATAACTCAAAAAACTTGAGCTGGATTAAGAAATACACCTCAAGCAGTTACTTTTGGATCTAACATCATATCTCTGAGATCGGATAAACAAAATGTAGCTATATGTATAAAAAATGACGTTGACCAAACAACTATTATATCTTTATATTAAATAGTATATACATTTTTTTTTACATCTTTTTAATATTATTTATTATACATATTCTTTTTATTATTTTCTCTCACTCAATTATATTTTTTAAAAATAATATAAATAGTAATACACCTTTTTAAGAGTGTAATAATATCTTTTACTAGACCAAATGTAATGATATAGTAAAAATTATATAAATATAAATTTATATATATATATATATAAAAAGTGTGAGAATAACATTATTATTTTAATAAAAAATAGAATTTATTTGAGTTAATATAATAAATATACATATGTTTTATTTTATTTTTATTCTTTAAAATATTTTTACTTAATAGATAAAAAATTAATCTCTTAATATACTATCGAGACACTTAGATAATATAGATATATTTTTTTATTTCTTAGAATTTATACTTTTATATTACTAGTTATGTTAATGTTATATCTTGTATGATATTAATGTTGTACCTTAAACTTTACGTTAATTAAAAGAAAAAAGTTAATAAAATTCGTGTATCACATTCCTACTTTCTAATCGTACCTCAATGTCTATTGACTTTTGGTCTACCCTACTCTATGATGCCGCTCAAATGCTTCATTATTTTTGGAATTGACGATCTCATATCAAATTTTCATATAATTATGTTATACTGAAAAAAATAAACACAAAAAATTAACATATAATCTTACACATTTTAAAAGAGCTCCATTATTTATATTTTTTGTTTTTTTTTTCATGTCACAAAATTATATGAAATTTTAATATGAAAAATTTTATTTCCCCGTACCCTTTTTCCAATTTATATTTTTATCGTGTTTATTTTTATTTTTTATTGTTTATTTATATATTTTTTAATTAAATTATAAAAAATATATCTTGTTTTTATTTTATTTCTTATTTTTAAATTTTTTCTATAAGAAATGGTATAAATAAAAAAGTTATTTTCACTATTTTTTCATACAAGATTAAAAATAAAAAAAATGACATTTTTATATATTAATTAAAAATAAAAACTGAAAAACAAATTAAATATCCACCTTCCCTCATTGTCCTTTGCTAATTAATAATTACCGGTGAGTAGCCCATTTGTTTGAATATTTTCACATCAACTCGTATCTCAAATTCTCACATAACCTCAAATGCTGATCGTGTGCCTTACTCAAAATTTGGACACAATCTCAAATGATGACAAATGTTTTATTTTACAATTATGATTTTTTTATATATTTTTTATTTCATCTTTTATATTACTCTTTATATTATTAATTATATTATTTTATTATTATTTTTTCTCACTTATTCACAACTATAAAATAATGATATAAATAATGATGTAATAAAAAAATAATGTGATAACATTATTTTCCTTTTATTTTATAATCAAAAGTAATTATAAACATAACTAAAAAAAGTTTGAGTCATTAGACTAAGAACTCCACCTTACGCAATTCCTTTTGGATCTAACCTCATATCTCTATGAGATATCATAAACAAAATGTAGCTATATGTATAAAAAATTGACGTGGACCAAATGTAATCATACTGTAAAAATTATATAAATATAAAATAATATATGTATAAGTATGTGATTAATATTTTTATTTTAATAAATAAAAATATAATTTACTTTAGTTAATATAATAAATATACATATGTTTTATTTTTATTTTTTTATTTTCTAAAGTATATTTATTTAATAGATAATAGACTAATCTCTTAAGATATTGTTAGACACTTAGGTAATATAGATATATTTTATTTTTTTGATTTCTCATATTATCTCTCACACGATAAAGTGAGATACTAATTTCTCGAGATATAATCAAGTGCCTGAACGAGAATTTTTTCTAATGATATTTTTTTATACACATAAATTTTAATATCAAACCTAAAATCACAAGTTTAAAAGACTTAAAGTTCTTCTACTCGAATTCACACACATTAATATATAGATATATTTTATGTTATAACTTATGAGTGAAGAATGAATAATACTACCGATGGGAGAGTGCATGATACATGTTTTGGGTGGAACTTATAAATCTGAACGTTTCTTTAAATCATTGATATTTCTTATAAAGATTTTTCTTTGTCTCAAAGGAGATTCTTTCACTACATTAGATTAGCAATATACATGCATGCAAATTAAAGCATGATTAAATAACTCGGATTGGAAATTAACTTGGTTAAAAAGTTAAGTTACCAAGTTAACAGTCCAATTGCGGGTCAAGTAGTCGAACAGAAAAACTTAAATAAAAAATTATTTTAAAAAAATATATTATATGAAAAAAACTATTCTATATAAAAAATACTATATTAAAAAATATAAAATAAACATTTTTATAAACTTGTGGTGATAATAAATTATTAGTTAGATAATAATATAAATTAAAAAATTGAGTATATTACTCAACAAAAAACATGTGATTTAATAGTATAATGCATTCTATAATAAGGGCTACTAGGTACTAGGTTCATATATTATAACTTGTATTTTTAAGTTTCAATTGAAAGGTAGAAAACTATGTCAACCACACCAAACTGTCTAGACAAGTTACCCAAGTTTAATTGGTTTATTAAAAAACTTGTAATAAACAAAAATCGGATTGATCCAAAGACCAAGTGGCAAACTTTTCGATCTAATCGATAGAGTTGGCTCGGGTCATACAATTATAAATTAAAGTGGTGTTTGGTTTATTATTTTTTTAGTTAGTTTGTTTTTATTAATGATTATAAAAATGACACTTTATTTTTATTTGTTTTCAAATTTCTAAGTTTTGTGAAGGAAATAATAAAAACATCAAAAAATAATATTTTGACTATTTTTAATTCACAAAAATTTGAAAAATATATAAATAATATAACATTTTTATAATTATTAATAAAAACAAATCAACTAAAAATAGAAACAAAAATCAAACCAAACAACCCTAAACTTCGATATAAATATTTGCGAAGTTAACTTTTGTTGAGCAATCAATGAAATACGATTTAACTTTTATATACTTTGCTTTCCTTTGACCCTAGGGTGTTTTTGAGATGATTTCTTCTCAATTAAGCTCCATCCCATTTTGCTCCTGCATTGGGTCTTCAAGGACGTTTTAGGCTAAATGGCTTGGTTACCCTTACTTGCACTGATTAATATATATTTTATTCAACCATTGGCTGTTATACTTTATCCTAACTAAAAGGTTTGATTTTATTTTTATTTTTATTTTCAATAGAAATAATAAGATGAAGGTAAATGTGCACCCCTCACATATGGAAGCTAGAAGAATATCTTCTACTTCTAGTTTTGAGTTGGTTAATTTTAATAATTAAAAAATATTTTTAAAAAATTGTTTAATAATGGATTAATTAAAACAAATCAATATGCCAACAATCAGGAAAATGAACTCAATCAAAAGAGTGATAAAAAATAAATCAAACTCGAATGAAGCCAATCCAAGAACTCAAAATCTTTTATTATTTTTATCTTTTAAACTTTTCTGTTCATTATATATATATATATATATATATATATATTAGTTTTCACATTTTTTCTTATATTTCTTAAGCCCATCCTACAAATGAAACCAACAAAAACCTGAGCCTAATCTGAACAAATACCTCCAAAGAAAAATGGGCCCAATAAATAGAATAAAACTGATCCCCATAAATCTCAGGTCCAGTAATAGACAATAAATATTTCAACTAACTCTATGACCAAAAAAACCAAAACCTAAAAACATAAAAGCTCTATTATTCCTCCAAAAACCACAGCTGGCCTGAACCCAGAAAATTATCTAAGCCCACAAATAACACAACACATTCCAAATTCAGCATTTGCCATCCGAAGCTTAACCGATCAAACCCCTCTCTCACAAGTAAAATCTAAGCCTACCCTAACCGAATGGATATCAGGGTTAGCAGGGGTGGTATTCAACTGGTCATATTATATATTAATTCCCTTGGTTTATGAATTGTTTGAAAAGTCTGCTCTAGTTGGTTGAGATTTGATGTAAAAACTCAATACTTAAATATGTTTGCTACCGTGTTGACGCAATAGAAGCCTCAAATGTATTGGTTAAGTTTTTAAGTGAAAATCAATCCTTTTATATATATATATATATATATATATATATATATATATATATATATATTGGGATATATTTAATGAGAGAAGTTTTTATTGTGAGAGAGTGAGAGGAATAAATCTTGACCATACAATCATACATGGATGATTAAGATTAAAAATTACTTGAAGGTCATGTGACCACTTAAAAAAGTCACATGTATTTATGTTATAATCTTAACCATTCATGAAAGATCCAATAATCAAGATTCACTCCCCTTATCTCTCACAATAAACACTCCTCTCACTTGAGTAAGAACCTCTATATATATATATATTAGTAGACTGTTAATCTGTATTTTTTATTTGTATATTTTATAGTAATTAATTTGTTTTAAAAGCATATAAATAGACAAATTTAAAAGAATAAAGTAATAATTTATTATATGATTATAAGAAATTTTAATGAATTAGCATAATTCTTAGAAATGTTCGCTAAATCTATATATTTGTATAAATTTATATAAAAAAAACTAATAAGGATGTTGTTATAATAGAAATTCTTTAAGGATGCTGCAAAAAAAGAAAAATAATAATAATAAAAGATAAAAAAGGATGTGAAGATAAAGTGGGTGAGAGATTAGATAAAAATAACTCTCTTTTTAAATATAACTGATTGTAACCGTAATAGAAATAGGTTACGAGAATATGATAATGGTAAATATAACAAATGTGAATAGACAAAATGGGAAAAAAAATGTGACCAAATAGGGAGAAAATATCCTTTGTTAGAAAAAGAGAAATATATACACCAGAAAAGTTCGAATAAAGTTTTAGTATAATTTTTAAATTATCTCTAAATTATTCATTTTATACAAGAAAATTCTATATTTATAAGAGATAGAGTTTATATAAAGAAAGAAATATAATTAAAATAATATATTTAATTTTGTGCAAATCAAATTCTTAAGATAATACAAAATTAAACTTAATTTAAACTCGATATATGCTTTAAATATTCTAACATTTCCCCTTAAGTTAAAGCTAGCTTGTTACGATTAAACACATGAAAATAAAATAAATTAAAAATATTCTAAAAATACAATGTCGAACTCTTGGAGAAACCAAGAGGCTCAAATTGCATTTGGGATGGAATTATCTGCATTTGAAAAAATCTACAATGAGAATGAAGCCAAACTGCATCTGGGATAGAACCAATCTACATTTGGCTAAAAATAACTACAACGGAGCCAATTTATCAGACAAAACTAATCGAATGCTAGAACAATGAAGACAAAGTCAATCTTTCAGGCTGGATTAGACAGAACTGATTGATGAAACTGAATAAAGATGCATATCGAAGATGTTGGATCAGGTGAAACTGATAAGAGATGCGAGATCAAGCGAAACTGATCAGGAGCGCAACGGATGAGAGCGGTGGAGATGCACAATGGAGGAGTGCAGCAAAGACGCGCAACAGAGGAGCACAACGGAGATGGAGAGAAAGGAAGTCAGAAAGAAAACATGGTATAAGAGGTGACTGATCAGTATTTTAGATTTTTGGGAACTACGTAGCGAAATAGTGATGAGATAGGTCACAAAGGATGGTACCATTCTGATACTGATGCGGATTAAAAGTTACAAATTCAAGTGCAAGTTGTTTCAAGTAATAAATTCTCGGGAGTTCGAGGTCGATCCACAGGGAATTGATGAAGAAAAATTCTTTGACGTAAAGTAAATATTTTGTCACAATAATAAAAGTGATAAAACTTAGTTACAAATAAAAAAGACTTACTTGAGTTAGGAGATCCACTATTGGTAAATAAAATAAAGACAATATTAATTCTTTTTATAACTCAATTAGAATCCACACATAATTGAGATTCTAATCGGAAAATACAACTATCAAAGTTCATAAAAAATTATATACATAATTATATTATGATTCCTTTAATTATTTATTAACACCACCACTTATAAATGGGCTTCAGCATTCATTGTATCAACCTTTTTTCTACAATGAATCAAGATCTCCACTTTACACGGAGGGTTTCTAAATTGATTGGAAATAAAATACAACACGTATAATGACCACTTGAAAATATATCATTTAAGCATAAGAAAGAAATGAATCTAACCTTATTTCATTACCAAGAGCTTCACCCTTTCACCCAAGTAAAATGAAACTTAGTTACTCATAGACAAGAAGAAAGAAAGATAGAAGAAGAAGAAGAAGAAGAATAAGAAGAAAAAGAAGAACATAACTTCAATTTAGAACAAAAGAAAACTACAACAAGATAATCAAACAACAAAATAGCATGATATTGATATCTAACACCAAGACTCCCCAAATGATCAGCCAAGGCTCCCTTTTATAGAGTATTAGGGATACAAAATGACAAGGGGCTGAGTCATGAGTGAGTGGATGAGTGAAAAATGAGTGGAAAATGCCAAATGACTTTTGATGAGTGAAAAATTATGGAAATTCTTTATCTCTGAAATCATTCAGTTCTGAAGTCATTGAATGTATCATAATCTAACCAAGTGGTCTTCATAAAAGTTGTAGGCCTGAATCTTAGCTTTCAAATGCCACCAGAATCACCTCAAAAGGCCACCTACAGTCCAAGCTATGACCCAATTACTGCATAGTATTCAGGCCCGATTACAACTCTTCTGTTCTAATTTTCAAGTCCAATATGACCTCCAAGGAGTCCGATTTGAGTCTTGTGTTCTCATGAAAGTTGTAGATATGGGTCTTAACTTGCAGATACCAAAATTTCAACTCAATCCAGATCTTATAACCCGAGTTATGCTCTGATTACTACACACTGTTCAAGTTCCAATCATAAAACTTGTATTCTAAATTCCAAGCCCAATTAGTTCCACTATATGTCCGACTTTGACCTCGAGCTCTTCATGAAAGTTGTAGAACTCTCTCTTATCTTTTCAACAAGGTAAAATACATAATTTTCAGACATTTAGAAATCAAGATATGATTAAAATACAGAAACAGTATAAGACATAAATCATGCTGAAAAAATTAATTAAATCTAATTTGAGTCCAAACTTACAAAACATAACCAAGTTCAATCAATTAAGTATATAGAGAGTGTAAATAACTAAAAATGAGGATTTATTAATGTATCAAATATGTGATTATCAGATATCATGTTAGAAATAGAAAAACAATGATGTACACAAGGAAAAAGTCTAGAGAAAGTTTCTGTATATTCTCATCATTATTTATGAATTAATTAGTGTGTATAAGAAGATTTCTTATTTATAAGAGAGAGTCTAAATAAAGAATAAAATACAATTAAATATAATCAAAATAATATTTTTAATTATGTACAAATCAAATCTCTAAGATAATACAAAATTAAGATTAATTTAATCTCAAGATATATTTTAGATATTTTAACACTTTTTATTATTAGTGTGTATATATATGGGCCATATCATGTTTTTTTTTCTATATATGTATTTTTTTCACTTGATATACCTCGTATGTATGTATGTATATATATATATATATATATATATATATATATTATATATATATATATATATATATATACTCTTAATGGTTAGGTTTTATTGCTTTTGTGATGATAAAGTTGAGCCGAACACAAATGAAAAATAGACAAAAACACACGCACAAAATTTAGAGTCTCTTATTTATTAACATCAAACAAATCCAGGATTTGAAAATGATACTATGTCATTTATATACTACACCTATCAATATTTGCACACACACTCACACTCACATAAATGACAATTTAGATAGTATTAACTTCATCTAAACTTTAACTAAAACTTAATATTTACATTCTTTACATGCACAAGTGTCGTTTCCATGTTTCTATAGCATGTCTAAATCTAATGCAATGCGGGTTAGATCTTTTACAGCATGAATAGGGAGTTTATGATCTGATGTTACATAAAATTTACTACCTTTTTGCATTTAACTAGTTAATTAGTATGTAAATTCTCAATCAAGTTTAAGTAACTTTTAAATTTTTAAAACTTACACAATAGAAGAAATTTATTCATTTTTTATACAAAAAGTACATATTTTGTGAAATAATTTATTATCTAAATTTTGCCAAAACTTGCACAGTTTAAAAACATAAATGCAAAAAAGGGTCGGACAAAATCAATCTCGCATGGAATTCTTTCTCTTAAAACTAATAACAAGAAAAGATGTCCAATTGCTTTTGTTTTTTCTTTTTAAGAACACTTGGTCTAGCCTAGATGTGACAAAATGGGTTCAACTCGTTGGTTTAACCCGTTAATTCATCATTTTTTAGTGGGTTGGGTTCAAGTTTTTAATTCACTTTTATTTTTTAATCCGTATAACTTGTCCCGCATAACCCGCAGGTTACTCGGGGTCGGGGTAGGTTGACCCGTTTGGTTGAGTTTTATTTTAAAGTATTATAAATGAGCCTTTTTATTTGTATTTGTGATATTTTTATGGGTGCGATACTAATTTTATTTTGTTTCTTTATTTTTTTTCTCTATAAATTATAATTTTTTTATTTTTTAAAATTTTTGTGGATTTTTTTTATTTTTTATACAATTTTTTTTATCTTTTAGGTGAGTTAAGTGAGTTGATCAACCAATCCGTTTACTTTTTTTTCATTTTTTTTATGCGGATCAACCCGTCAATCCATCTTAAAACGGGGTGAATTGACTCTTCTAAATTATTTTTCAAAATGAACCAACCCATCCTACTCCACATATTGACGGATTGAAAGTGGGACGGGTCGGGACAAGTAGACCGTTTTGCCACTTCTAGTCCTGACCACGAGTTCTACACTGCATGTAAAATCCACGCACATGTTTTTTTTTTTTTGGTCAAATGAGTCACACCTTGTAGTTTATGTCCAATCTTTTAAATGATTCGGAAACTCATCAATAAATCAGTGCGCTTTGAGTTCATTCAACAACTAAAGTACGTTAACAATAATGAAGCTCAAAGTAAAACACTCAATATTGTGATAAGAGTTTTATTTTTATTAACTATAAACATAAGTTTTTTTATATTATCATTAATTTAATCATATATATATTATCACATCAGGTTGACCTTTTAGATGATTATTTTCATAATAAAATAATTTTTTAGTGATATCATAGTATAATTTTTTTTAACACTAACACTAAATTAAAATTAAACTATAATAATTGTTAACTTTAATTTGTAGCTAGACCAAAGAAAACTACATTGAACTATACATGTGCTCTTTTTTTGTTTGTTACTAAAAGTTTATAATGAATTGAAAAGAGACTATTTCATTTTAAGATTAAGATAAATCATTAATTTTAATTAAAATTGGAGAAAATCTTGAATTTAAACTCAAGTAATAGTATTATTATAAGCAGAATGGACTAGGAGAAACAACTCCTGCATGTGTTATTATAATCTATGAGAAGCATCATTATTTAAGCACCCATGTAAACGTAAATTTGGTGTAAACTAGATTGGTAACCATGTGAGTCAGATTGGAACGTTGATAGGTGAGTTTTGTGAATTTTTTTCTTCTTCTTCTTTTGAGCACGACATTGGTAAATGCTAGTTATGATTTTTAAACTTTTTTTTTTTAAAGATTCTATGTGTTAAAAAGTTGGAATTTACCCACTGTTAATTTCTGGGTTGCCAATATAGATGTATCACAATATAGATGAATTCATTAAAGAAAAAGAGTTTGATCATATAGCCATGGCTCTAGATTGGCCATCTAGCGACCATAGAAGACGTCGTGTTGATCTCCTGAAATCATATAAACAAATGATGTACAGTAACATATTATTGCATCAAAGTATAATTAAGTTTTTTATTACATTGACTTCATCATAATTGTTTAACTTTGATTTGCAGCTTACAGCTAGAACAAAGGGAACTCCGTTGAACAGTACATGTGCTCTCAGTTCTCTTATAATTTAATTACATTTAAGCACCCCCATGAAACGCAAACGCGTTTTGAAATGACAATGACCCAGTAAGTTCAGACTACCGGCCCAGTCAAGGACACGGTACCTTGTCTCCCACGCGGTATCTAGAGTCCATTTTTATCACCACATATATATTATACATAAAGATGACTTTGGAGTATTTGTGGGACCTTAATTGACAAATTGACCAAAACCCATCCCTTGACTACCTTTTGCCAAACATATCTTGATATTAAAATATTTACGTCATTTTTACATTACTTCTTATTTATCAGAAATAAAATAAATAAAATATATATTACATAATAATATCAAATTACTTCTTTTTATTTAAAAAGTGAAATATAAAAGTAATATAAAAATTTTGATATATAAATATCTTTACTTTTATTAAATAATAATATTTACATATCAAAATTCTTGCATCATTTTTATACCTTGTTTATTTGAATAAAAATATAAAAATAAAATTATATTAAAATATACATTTTACTTATTTTATTATCTAACAATAAAGTATTATAAAAATAATATAAAACTTTTAACATGTAAATATCATTTTTCTTACATAGAAGTGAAAGAGGTGTACTATATTAAAAATATAAATAAAGCTTGCAGCTTATATGAAATTTTCTTTTAAAAAAAATATTAATATATGAACTTTTATATTCTTACATCAAATAATATATATATTTTTTTTTATATTTTATTTAATATTATTTATTATATATTATTTTTTTTACTTAATTACATTCCTTAAAAAAATATAAATAATCATACACACTTAAAAAAAATATAAAACTATGATTTTCCTTAACATATTATAGGTTATTGTATATATGCACCATTCAAAGCCGACCCTTTTCAAGTATTCTTCGTCTACAACACTGCAACGTAAGAAACAACCAAAAAAGGACGATTATTCCATGGCTGCCAACGAAGTTTCACCGTAAGTACTCACCGCTATCATTTGGTCATTCAATCTAACCCCACTACTTTTTCAACAAAAAATAACGAAAAATCAAAACCATAAAAACTATATATCGACGAAAAGTCGAAGTAAATTAAACTACGCTAATTAGCTTAAGGATGATTTTTCCGTGGCAGATTTGAGAGCAGCGAGATGCTGGCAACGTTTGTGGGGTCAACACCACTGTTGGTGGAGTCATGGAGGCTGTGCAGCCAGGCCAACGCCACCGCTTCCCGGATTTTTGTGACGGAGCGAATCGGCAGAGTCGTGTACGTCTCTTTCTCCGGCGTCCACATGGCCGGCGGTGTGTCGGACCCGAGTTGGAGAAACTTGGTACCATTGGACAGCATGATCGGTGACGTGGCACTGTTTTCGTCGCGTCGGAACAAGGAAGAGGAGGAGCCTGTGATGGTGCACGCTGGGATGCTTAATCTCTTTTGCTCCTTTTTCAAGTCATTCCAAAACCAGGTTTGTTTTCAGTTCATGCTTCATATTATAATATAATATCACTTTTCTTTCTGAACTACTAGCTAGCAAGACATGATCTTCAATTAGGTTGGGTTTTTTGTTTTTGGTATGAACAACCATATACGCATATACCAAATTTTCTACATCATAAAAATCGGTGAATACGTACATATAACTTATAAACATTATGTATTATGTGATGAATAGGACTAATAATCAATAATCATATATGGTAATCAGTTAATATGCTCACTATTCACTGATTGCATGTCGTTCATTGTTGTAAAATGGTGTAAAAAAAAATTGAATAAAATTATCATTTTCCTTTTGGTATTAGGAGATGCCTTGCATCATATATATATATATATATATATATATATATATATATATATATATATATATATATGCTAGCATCTTCTTATGTGCATGTTTTGAATTTTGATATATACCATATAGTAGTAGTGTGATTAAATATATGACAATATGAGGATCTGTTTCTATTGTTAAAAAACCAAAATATAGGAGTAAGGTGATCTTATATATAATTTTACCATAACTGATCGAACTGACAGAAGAAGAAACTAAAGGAGGAGGTGGAGGGAATTGTTAATTAAAGCATAAATACATGAATATTTAATTGTATAAATATTGGCAGTGCGCCATTTCGTAGCGGCCGTATGTTGTTTTTTTATTCTTTTCTTGGGATAGATTTTATGGGATTTTTGGATTTCTTTTTGAGAGGAGGGATGGTTGTTGACAGCAAATTTCTTGGTGTTGTTCTCTTTATCAAGTGTATGTTTGGTTTCACGTTTCCCCCTCCAAACGTCCGTTCATCCTCCTCGAACGGTTTGCATTTTTCGTTTGGTAATTTTCCATTTCCTTTGATTCAACACACTTTAGTGTTGTAACCTCCGTTTGTACAAAAGCAAGAAAAGCTTGCTTTTGTGTTGAAAGATTTTTCTGTTGGGAGAATTGTTCAATTCGTTTGCCTTTGGCCTCTATCTGTCGTTCGTATTCGTCGCTGACAGCTCCTCTTTTTATTGATTTCTCTCTACCCACATAACACACTTTAGTTTTTACTGAATTCTTCTACAACCTTTTCACTCTTTTAACCTTCCCTTTTTTCTTCAGAATGTTCTGTTTGTCACAATGTTTCGTATTTCTTCAGCTGCTGCAACTCGTTTGGCCTTTGTCTCTGGTAGACTCTTTCGTATTGCCTCCTCTTGCTCCCCCAGGTATCTTCATTTTTATTAGTATTTTCTCTCGATTCAGGTTAAGATTTCATAGTTGCATCCTATTTTCTTTTTGATTTGTCCCTTTTTTGTTGGATCCACGCCCCTCACTTGCAAAAATGGTGGAAAGAGCGAAAAAGAATGGAGAAGAATCGGCCTCCTTGATGAGCATCAGCCGTCCACGCACGTGCGTGAACTCTTCGAGCACGTGCGTAAGTTTTTCTGACCCAAGACAGAGACTGTCACGCATGTGCGTGAATTCCTCGCGCACATGCGTAAGTTTTTCTGATCTGTAACAGAGGCTGTCACACACGTGCGTGAATTTCTTACGCACACGCGTAAGCTTTTCTGATCAAAACAGAGTACGCCACGCACGCGTCGTGGATTCTCAAGCACATGCGTGGATGACAATATTTATATAATTTCTTCATACACACTTAAAAATAATGAAATAAAATAAAATGTAATATTAATATTATATATAAACTCATACCCTTTTTAATAATTACACATTTAAAAATAATTTTTGATTATTTACATCCAAACATCATTTATTTTATCAAACTCACTTTTAAGACAAAAATTTTTAAATATAAATTATGTTACTACAAACTTACTTTTAACTAAACTAAAATTTATAAACACATTTTTGACCAAATTTAAATTTATCAACTGTAAATCAAATACACATTAACTAGTTTGCTCACATGATGAAGTTAGTGGGGGCGTCCTACTTTTTGCTGAATTCATGGAAGAAAGTGAAAATGTAATAAAATCCAGAAAAGACAAGGTTGAAAGTGACATTGCATAAATAACTTCATCTTCCATCCCATCTCACTTTCATACTTATTTCTTAGCGTTTGTGTTTTGTTTTGGTATGTGAAGCTGTGAAAATGAGGCTCTGATAGACAAAAAAAAAGGTGAAATCTACCTGAAGAATATTCTAATGCGAAAATTAAGTTTAAAGAAAGAAACTCCCAGTATCTATATTATATTATATATATATATATATATATATATATATATATATATAAACCTAATACTTAATTTAATATATTATAATTATAATTGAAATGAGACAAAAATAGCATATTAATTTAACGAAATTGAGAGATCTCATAAAGTTTTTAAATATAGGCTGAAGATTGTTGAATAACACCAATCATTACCACTGAGATTTGAGATGATCTTAGAGCAAATTATAGGTATTAACTATTGAAGAGAAAATCAAAATAATAGATTATTGCATATTCAGGTTTTGTTATAAATATTATTATTGAAAAAATTAATTATTAATTTTTCATCGACATCACTTCATTCTCTAAATTGTCCTTACAGTTTAAAAGATTCACCTTCATCAATTCAAAAAAGAAAAAAGAAAAAAAAAATCCACCTTCATCGAATGTCATCGAAAGCACTTATTAAAATTCATTGCGTTCAAGTTGTCCATTTGTACTATTTTACAGCAAAGTGTACTCTAAATTGCAAAGTTGAGCTTTAACCCAAAAGTTGCTTTTCGTGTCCGTTAGTATTGTCGTGGGGGTGGGGGTGGGGGCGGCGGCTTTTCTATTTAATATCAAGAATAATTACGTACAAAAAGCAAAGAAAATTTTTATAGTGCGAAACATAGGGCGACAAAATGAGTTTAACTCAAAGGTTAATTCGTTAATTTATTATTTTTTGGTAGATTAAGTTTAAAAATTAAATTTATCTTTTTTTTAAACTTGTATAATTTGTTTTGTTTAATCCACGAGTTAAGAGGGTAGGGTTCGGTTGGTTATTTGGATTTTTTTATTTTAAATTTGTTTTATGATATTTTTATGATTATAATTTTAATTTTAATTTTTTTAATCTTTATAAATTATAATTTTTTTAAAAAATTATAGTATTTTATATATATATATATATATATATATATATATTATTTTTTAGGTAAATTAATTGGCTAAGCCATCTAATTTTTCTTGTTTTCTCCTTAAGTAGACTAATCTATCAACTCGTCAACTTATCTTAAAACAAGATAAATTAACTCTGTCAATTCATGTTTCAAAACAGGTCAACTTATCTTGTCCCGTATTTTAGTGGGTTGAGGGCAGAGTGAAATTGATTGACTTATTTTGTCACCTCTAATAAAATAATCCCGGATTAAACCAACTTCTTAGTGTGTGATTGAATTACAGTATATAAATTTGACTTTGAGCTAACTTAATTTTGAAATTTTAATTTTGGTCAAAAAGAAATTTGAGTAACCTAGTTTATGTTTAAAAATTTTTATTTCAAACGTGATTTTGATAAAATAAATATTGTTTAAATCACATCAATTAAAATCACTTATGAATGTGTAATTACTAAAAAATATATAAATTTTATATTATAACATTAATATCACCTTGATTAGTGCGTAAAAGTTTAAACTTGCTATTAGAGATTATGAGAAAGGGTCTAAGATTCCAATTTGAAATGATAGATTTAAGTAACAGTTGTCTCCATCATCAAGCAGAAAATGCTATAAACAAAAGATGAGAGTGGGATCAATTTTCAGAGTCAATAATAGAAATTAAAAATTCCACTATTCTCGTTCAATGCCTTCATCAATATTAATTATATGATGATGGCGTTTGTTAATGGAAAAAAGAAATGTACATATCATACATCAATTTGTCATCTCCACCACTTGTTGGCCGGTGAAATGAAACCCTACAAAAAACATTTTTAACTCTTTAGCATTTTATTCTTCGTTGTTTTTTTTTTTTGGGAGAGAGAAAGGGATTTATTTTACTAATTTTTCAAGGACCAATAGATCAATATGACTTTAGAAATAAAATATAAAGATATCTTAAAAAGAAAAAACGCATTGCCGTCTTATGAGTGCATGGAAGTTATCATAATTCAATCGATCTTTGATATAACCTGATCTGATAGGATTTGAAATGACAAATTTTTTGTGGTACATGTACTTGAAATGAAAATTTATAAACTTGTAAAACAATAACCACGTGATTTGGGTAGGATAAATCCAACTTTTCTTATAATAATAATCTGGTTGTTTTAGACTTAATTATCACAGCACAGAAAGTTGAATTCTCTTCATATCTTCTATTTATTACGCCAAAGTAGGGGACAGTGACCCAAGTCGTGCCGCACTGGGCACTTTACCTACCTTGGCAAAAATGAACAAAAAGAATTCACAAGGTCAATTTTGGTTGACATGAAAGAACAAAGGATTCATTTTCACAATTCACGGCATGATAAGTGTAATTCTAGAGACACCAAGTTTTTTTAATTTGAACGTTATCCAAAACCTTATGGAATTTTTTCTGGGTGAATCAGACCATATGAAATTAAAGTCGTTGTATTCATTAGAATTAGAATTAATTATTGATATTAGAAATCTTTAAAGGGCATTATTTTTTGTTCTTGAAATTTGCTCATTAGAATCTTATTCCCAACTAACTGTTGAAAATTAATGTTATATACCATTCAGATGTTGGCAATAGTGGGAAATAAAGATACCAAATCAGTTGTCATCACGGGCCACTCCATTGGAGGAGCCACTGCCTCTCTGTGTACTCTTTGGCTTTTGTCTTACCTCCAATCCATCTCTTCCACTGTGTCAGTCTTGTGCATAACTTTTGGCTCACCATTGCTGGGGAATGAGTCCTTTTCCCGTGCCATTCTCAAAGAAAGATGGGGAGGCAAATTCTGTCATGTGGTCTCAAAGCATGACATAATGCCAAGGCTGCTCTTTGCCCCTATAACACCTCTCACTGCTCAGCTAAATTTCCTGCTTAAGTTTTGGCACTTGTCCATGACTTCCCCAGACTCTGGCAAGCTTGCAGTTCAAATATCTGACAAAGAGAAAGCCGAATTGTTCACAGCTGTAAAGGATTACTTGGAAGCAGCAACACAAGATGGAGAAGCGTCTGTGCCAATCTTATTTCACCCTTTTGGGAACTATTTTTTTGTTTCAGAAGAAGGAGCTCTATGTGTGGATAGTCCAGCCACAATTATAAAGATGATGCATTTGATGCTTGCAACAAGTTCTCCAGCTTGTAGTATTGAGGACCATCTGAATTATGGATATTATGTTAATAAAGTGTCTATGCAATTCTTGAATCAGAGAAGCTCCATGCAGAGGAACATTCCTGACACAAGCTATGAAGCAGGGCTTGAATTGGCCATCCAGTCCTCCGGGATTGCAAACCAGGTAACTGCACTATCTTGACTCTCTTTTTTTCTAACCTTACTTCAAACACTAAAATTCCAATTTTCATTAATATTCATAAAATTGTCACATTGTTTTTATTTTGTCTTTTGTTTTCTTTTCACTATTTCTTTTGCATAACTTTAAAAACAAGAAACTGATATTTTTATAATTATTAATGAAAACATACTAACTTAAAAAAATACAAACAGAAAACAAATCAAACACCACGTAAAACCATCTTAGCTACACATGATTCATAGTTTCTGTTGGAAGAAGGTGATTTCACTGAACAAATTATTGTGATGTAACCTACAGGAATCAGCTATCATAGCCGCCAAGGAATGCTTAAAGACGGCAAGGAGAATGGGTCCTTCACCAACTCTGAATGCTGCTAGCCTAGCAGTTACCTTGTCCAAGTTTGTACCATACAGAGCCCAAATAGAATGGTACAAAACTTGGTGTGACGAGCAAGATGAACAAATGGGGTATTACGACTCATTCAAGAGCAGGGGCTCTTCAAAGAGGGAAATGAAAGTCAATATCAATCGTCAAAAACTTGCAAGGTTTTGGAACAACGTGATTGACATGTTGGAAAGAAACGAGCTGCCTCGTGATTTTGACAAGAGAGCTAAGTGGGTCAATGGTTCACAGTCCTATAAACTATTGGTTGAGCCACTAGATATTGCCGAATATTATGGGAAGGGGATGCATAGAACAAAGGGTCATTACATACAGCATGGTAGAGAGAGGAGATATGAGATTTTTGATAGGTGGTGGAAGGATAGAAGGGTTAGTGGTGAAGAAAATATGAATGAGAGGAGCAAGTTAGCAGGTTTGACCCAAGATTCATGCTTTTGGGCTAGGGTGGAGGAAGCAAGGGACTGGTTGAATAGTGTTAGAAGTGAGAGGGACACAAACAAGTTAGCAATTTTGTGGGATAAAATTGAGGAATTTGAGAAGTATGCCATGAAACTAATTGAAAATATGGAGGTGTCCAAAGATGTTCTTGCTAAGAACTCAAGCTACAGTATATGGGTGGAGGATTTAAGAGAACTGAAACAACTGAAAGCAAAGGTGAAGAGGTTTCCTCATCGGTTTACCCGTTTTTTAGATGGGGAAGTAGTTCCTTAGTATGTAATTTGGAATAAATAAGGGTAGTTCATTGTAAGCATATTATGTATAAGAACTGCTCCATGTGCCAAATAACTAGTTTTGCCTATGAGTTCTATAGCATTAGGATTTTACTTAAATACATATGAGAAGCAGGGCAGAAGTGAATCATTCTCATCCTCACCTTTTTGACCCGAAACGACTGAACAATTTCCCAGTAAAGTTACTATTTTTTAAACAATATTGTTGACCATAGTAGCTACAAGTCAAAGCATAAGCCTGAAAAATGTTGATGAAGATACAATTTTAGTCAAATCAATTATAAAGAAGTATACAAAGATAAGATTGAAAATCCACAGAGAGACAGGTGGCAGCGACCAAGAGCCTGAAAGATCACAAGAAAAATCAGCCACACACGCAGCATTAGAAACTTGGAGCTGTGCGATTGTTATAGCCAAGGGTTTTTGATTCTTGAACAAATGGGCCTTGGCCCAGGCCCGAGTCCAAGTTAATGAAGGATCATACAGGGCCATTTACAATTCACAGCTTTCATTCACTTTATAATTAATAGTTAATTAAGTTAAAAATTACCTTCTTTTTTTTTAATGCCAAAGACCCACCTTATGAGTCCAATAAAAGGCCTTTTAGATATGTCTTTAAATGACTCCCTAATAAGACTCACAAGAGGGATGGAGAAATAGAAAAAAAGAAATTGGGATGAAAATAAGGTAAATCTACTAATCTGTCATTAGTGACAAACTTATTTATCAAATTATTATTTTTTTTAAATTATTTATCAAATTATTACTATTTTTGCTACGTTAAAATTTTTTATTATTTTTCGTTTCACGTAAAATGTGTCAACACGTGTGGCGCATTCAACTGGGATGTACTAACACGCGTGGCTCATCCAACTGG
Organism: Ormosia semicastrata; assembly: GCA_029884595.1. NCBI lineage: Eukaryota > Viridiplantae > Streptophyta > Magnoliopsida > Fabales > Fabaceae > Ormosia > Ormosia semicastrata. The sequence continues at coordinate 8,070,601 of JAQQTO010000043.1, read as the reverse complement.
GATGCGCCAACACATGTGACGTTTTTCACGTGGAAACGCCATACGTGATGGCGCATCTCAGGTGGATGCACCACGCGTGTTGGCGCATCCCACATTGAACGAAAAATAATAAAAAATTCTTGTCACGTTATATATGCAGGGCACTTAACCCATTTTATATGAATCTCTTAAAAAATAACGTCCAAATATACATATAATTTACATGTCTACTAAAGAGTGCACCACAATATTAAGAGACATCAGTTTCAATTAGCTTATTTATAAGTCAAATATTTGTTTCTGATCTGTAAAGTAGTCGATGTGAGACTTTATTATTGATAAGATAAAATAATTAAGTAAGTCAACAAAATATATTTATTCGATGTGAGACTTTGATAATGATAAAGTAAAGTAACTAAATAAGATAACAAAATATATTTATTCGACGTGAGACATAAAACTAAATAATGAAAAACTACGTATTCAAACACATTAAAATATATTCAAACACACAAGAGATGAAATTTACTTTATTGGGAGAAATGTAATAATAGCAAAGGCAGAGCAGAATAAGAGTGAGTCCAGGAAATGAAGGAAAAAGAAGTTAAAAATATTACAACATGTATAAAGAAATAGTTTCTACAAAATCCCTTAATTGGAAATAATTATCAAAAGGTTTTTATAATTGAACATTTTGTTACGTTCTCTTCTTTTTTTGCCCATTAATTTATTCCATTGGAAGACATTTTACTTTTATAGAAGAGTTGCTTATGTGCAATCACATGAGAACACGAAGGAACATAAAGAGCAGAAGGCATAAATGGAAAGCATATATTTGTCATCAACTTCCCTCAATCTAACTAACCAATCATCACCACTGGGAAGAACAAGAGTAGCAACATCAGAGAGTTTATCTCCATATTTTTTAACAAACTTCTTTGGCATCCTCTGTAAGATTATAAACCAAGTTAATTTGCTTGTATCATTGGAAATGAAAGAGGGCATCTAGGTAACCATGGTACAGTTACTGAAATTACAAATTAGGCTGCACATCTTTGTTTCATCATAAGAAAACCAACAATGTCTTAATTTACTCGTTAGTTATTCTGAATAATTCATCTCTTGTGTGTTTGAATATATTTCAATGTATTTGAATACATGATTTCTCATTACTTAGTTTTATATCTCACATGAAATAAATATGTTTTGTTATTTTACTTAGTTATTTTACTTTGTTACGATCAAAGTCTCACATCGAACAAATATATTTTGTTAGCTTATTTAGTTACTTTGCCTTGTCAATAGCAAAGTCTCACATCGATTACTTTACAGATCAGAAGTAAATATTTAGTTTATAAATAAGCTATTTGAAACTAATATATCTCAATATTGTGGTGTACTCTTTAATAGATATATAAATTGTATGTGTCTCTGAGTGTCATTTTTTAAGAGATTCACATGAAATGAATTAAGTATCCTGCACATATAACGTGACAAGAATTTTTTATTATTTTTTGTTTCATGTTGGATGCGCCAACACGCGTGGCACATCCACGTGGGATGTGCCATCAAGTATGGTATTTCCACGTGAAAAACGCCACATGTGTTGGCGCATCCCAGTTAGATGCACCATGCGTGTTGACATATCTCACGTGAAACTAAAAATAATAAAAAATTTTAATGTGGCAAAAACAGTGGTAATTTGATAAATAATTTTAAAAAGATGACAATTTGATAAATAAATTTACCACTAATAACAGATTGATCCAAAAGCCTGAAAATCATTTACGAGGATTAAACTCCGTTACTCTCCCTATATGTCCTTAACTCTAACAAATTGAGCTACTAATACTGGACCAAAAAAAATTACCTTTTACTATTTCTTTTAAAATTTAGGTACAATGATAGTTTTTAATTTATGTGTATAAAAATAATAATATTAAAAAAACTCTACTATAATAGTAGATTAGTCTATTTTCAATCGGTTGAATACTCAAGGAATATATATATATATATATATATATATATATATATATATATATATAATATAATTAAATTTTACATAAATAATTAAAAAAATATAATATAAATACATATAATTTTTTAAAATAATTACATAATTTTTACATAATTTTTAATTTTTATTATTTATATATAATTATATAATTAATATTTATTTTCTCAACTTATATATATAAATATAAAAAAAAATATTTATTATAAGAAATAAAAATAATAAATCTTAATCAATTAATCTTATACAAATAATTAAAATTAAAATAACTTTTAACTAACTTTTAATTTTAATCTTCTATTTATAATTGTACATTAAAGAGTTATTCGCTTTTCACAAATAAAAACTCATCTTTATTGGCTTTTTTTCTCGTATGGAACGTCAGCCAACTTGTACTTGGCCAGGGTGTTGTGTGTTTGATTTATGAATGTGTGGAACTCTTTGTGTGGAGTGTTTGGTCTCATAACATTCAAGGGAAGGGAAGATTCCAATTTCCAAGCTGAAAAAGCCAAGACCAAGAGATCCATTGGCGTTGGGAATCCATGATTTGAATTTGTGGGTTCCTCTATCTCTATGATCATTATCAACGACCCTCAATTCATTGATGGGGAATTTATTTGTGAAGAAGCCAAAGGTAACCGATGTGGATCGTGCAATTCTCGCTCTCAAGACCCAGAGGCGCAAGCTTGCTCAATATCAACAGAAGGTTCCATTCAACACCCACTTTCTTTTTCTCTTTTTTTATTTATTTATTTGAATTTCAGATAAAGGAGGGCATTTGAATTTGTGCCATAAAGTTCCGTTCTTTCAGATAATCTCCATCAAACGTGTTTGGATTATAAAATAATCGGTCTTTAGTTGGATTTTGAAACAGAATGATTCTTTATCTAATTTCTGATTTGGGTAGTGAATAGCTTAGCTTTTTCCTACCTACTTGGCTCTTAGCAAAATGCCTTATGTGGATGCTTGCTGGGCAATTGAATCATTTTTGTTGTAATACTAATGTTGCAAGAGTTGATATTTAAAAATGGTTATGTGAATTTGCTTCTTCACTGCTGAGATTTATATGAGGTGCAGGTTACTTTTTGTAATTGACTCTGGAGCTGGACAGATTGATGTTTGCTCAGGGTCCTGGCATTTGAATTTGAATTGTTGAAATAAGTAGTTTAGGATTAATGGGAGATCTGAAGTTAACTATGATCAGGAATAATTACTGAATATGTAATGAATGATTAAGTTGTGAAGAAATGAGCATGGGGCTCTTGGAATCATTTGAGAGAACATCAGACACAGCTTGAATAAATATGCCCTTAACATGGCTAATTGTAGGACTGTGTGAAGAGTGGAATGACGGTAATGATTCTGCCTCTGCATGCAAAAATCTGCACCATTAGCACCATGATTTAGATGAAAATTCTTCTTCCTAATTTAGTTATGAGCTCTGTGCATTGTAGGCTGTAGAAGATTAGAACTACATTAGGAATGAAGAGCTTTGAATCGTTAAAACTGTCACTTATTTTAAAAAAAAATCTTTTCCTTGACCTTGAATATGCCTCTGGCCATGACTTGAGCAAAACCAGCTCAAACCTTAGGCAAGAGTATAGCAAACTTTTAATGAAATTGGTGTGTGCAAGTTTGTCATCATGAATGCATGATGACAGAGGTCATTACATTTCATTCTATGCATAAATGCAACTAAAACATATGTTACCTCTGCATGTTTTGCATTTTTTTTTAATGTGATAAAACACGAAATTTTATTAGAAAGAAGAGAGCAGGATAAGCTATCCTCCAATTAGAAAAATAAAGAATAAAACAAAATTAATCTCAATGATGCAGAATGGCTTTTCAATCCTGCTGCATATCTGAAAGAGAGACTCCCTTTAAAAAACCCATGGGAAGAGCACTAGAGAGAAGCTAAAAAACAACTTTGTCACATAACAGCTCTAAGGAGATGGTTATATCCTTAAAAATATGAGCATGCCACTCCAAGCAAATACACCATAGAACTGCAAACACAGCACACAGTTTTAACTTTCTTATTCTTGTAAAAACCTCTGAAATTAATTGATAAGAAGTGCTCCAAACTCAGGACAAATTCCAAACAAATTAGTCCAGATAACAGTGGCTGCAGGGCAATGTAAGAGTAAATAAGCTTAAGTTTCCAAGCTAGACTGACACATAGCACATATTAAGGGAAAGTGCTTTAGACTGTCTATGAACCTGCAACATATTACTAACTTGATTTGTACCTTAATATGTCTAAAAGCAGACTTTTAATCAAAATGGTGTAGTGGGATGTGATGGGTTATCTGTGTGTGCATGTTATTGCATTTCATTGTTCGACTGCTTCCATTTGAATACTTTTTCTTCTGTTGTCTCCTACTTCATAGTAACTCGGTATTTTGACTTGCCCAGGCACTTGCATCAAATTGGCTTGCAAATAAACTTCTATAGAATGCTAAGAAGTTTGATAATAAGCATAGTCATTTGAATCAGACTTCATCTTTTGTTCTTCTGTAAGTGAATGAATTTAAGACTCTACAATTGAACAAGTTTAGGATCTTTTGGAGTTTTCTTAACCGTCAGGTCAATGACAATATTGCATTTTAGTCAGACATAAGTTTTATGCTGTACTTTATTGGATAAGTTTTCTTATTTCCTTTTTGTGATTCTCTTTTTCAAGCTTGATGCTGTTATTGAAGCAGAAAAGCAAGCTGCAAGAGACTTGATTCGTGAAAAGAAGAAGGACAGAGCCTTGTTAGCATTAAAGAAAAAAAAGACACAAGAAGAATTGTTGAAGCAAGTTGACGCCTGGCTTATAAATGTTGAGCAACAAGTAATATTTTAATATTCAATTTATCTCTCTGTCATTTTTTTTCTTCTTATTTCTCACTTCATTGGCCAATAGCAATAATGATTTCAAGACCTGTTTGCATCTCTTGATGGCTTTGCAATTGTCTATGGTGCCAATTCAGCCTTTCCCCCATTGGTGTCATTTACCTAAGTGATAGCATGTTTTGTAGTTATAAAGAATCTCAATGACTTCTTAGCATGATTGTACACTTAAAACAAATATATGGACTCATTCCTTTGGTTCAGTTGGCAGATATCGAACTGGCAAGCAAGCAGAAGGCTGTGTTTGATAGTTTGAAGGCTGGTAATGATGCAATGAAAGCCGTACAGAATGAGATAAACATCGAGGATGTTCAGAAACTCATGGATGATACTGCTGAAGCTAAAGCTTATCAAGATGTGAGCTTGACTTCACTCTTATCCTTGCTTTTGCTGCTTTTGGAAACTGATTTCCATGTCTAGATTCATTGCACTGGGGTTGTACTAGTTTTGGTGTAGCTTTAAGTGTTGTTTGGCGATTCATATTTGCTGCTACTTTTTCTTTTTCAATTTCCATCTCTTAATTTCTTTCTGTTTGTATTTGATGCTTACTGATGGATGCCATAATTTTGTTGAATTTGAAGGAAATTAATGCAATATTAGGGGAGAAGTTATCGGCAGAAGACGAGGAGGAGATTTTAGCAGAATTTGAGAACTTGGAAGCTCAGGTATATGGATTTTCAATTTTCCTTTTTCAATCTTGTCACTTTTCCCTTTCTGTACCTCTTGGCTGGAGGAATGACATATTATATTAACCAAGGTTGATGGAGCTTCTTCTTTTGCAGGTTAAATTTGCTTTGGTTTTGTTATATGATGAATTAGCTTCTAAGATTAATTTTGGCATCTAGTAATGAAATGACATGTCTACTGCAATTAGCTGCATAATCTAACTGCCTGCTAGTTATGGTTGCCAGTGGAAACGTATATAATTCACCTGTGTTTCTCCCTCTTAGCAAAATTTTGAGCCAGTGATTCTTGCAGAGATGATTGATTCAAAATTAAGAATAGATATATAAAGGAAATAATCACATAAACCATGCTCAGCGGGGGAAAAAAAAGAAAAAAAAGACACCTTTCTTGATCAAACAAAGAGGCATAAATGTGCAATAGATGGGGATCATGTCCCTAGAAGTTGTTATCGAATGATAACTGGTTTGTATTATTGCTTTCAGCTTACGGTCCAAGATCTTCCTGAAGTTCCTACCTCAGTGACTGAGGAAATCAACGAAAGATTGGACCTTCCAGATGTCCCAACTGAAGCACCAGGTGCAAAAGTTGCTGAAGTATCTACAAAAAGAAAAGGTATCCATATATGTTCCTCTCTCCTTTCTTCCCACCCCCACCCCCAAAATTAAGGAATAGTAACAATTGGCTAACTGCTAGTGATTGATTGTGGAATAGTTATGGAGGAACCACTGCCAGCTTGAAGAACATTGTGACTGAAACACATTAACTGCTTTTGCAAACTTAGGCGGAGCATCTGGCCTTCATGTCTGCCTGTGCTGTTACAAATTCTATTTCAAATTTTATGTATTTAACTGGAGTTTAGTTGGATTAAGCATTATTTAATTTGTACAGGTATTCATGTATAACACGTCAATTCTAACACGAATAATATATTGAGAAAACCATATATTTCATGTTTTTCCCTAACTTCACTTTCGTATTGTGCACGTTAGATATCTTAATGTAAAAATTTAGATATAAGCTACTAGGATTAAACTAATGGTGAAGGGTTAGGGTAGTTTACATAAAATTATAAGTTCAAACTTCATTACCACATTTGTACCAAAAAAGAATTTAGTCAATTGTAAAATTGACCAAGAATGTACCGGACACCTGGTTGACAAGGTTGTCTTCCCTTCCTGCCTTCTCTTTCCTTGTGGAGGAAAAAGACTAGAACTAGAAGTTCGTCAGCCACATGGGAAGAAAAATGTTAAAGTGATATTGCGTCAAGGATGTACAATTAGTTTGTGGAGTTGGTTGCACAAAATACTCAGGTAATATATAATACTAAAAGTTTTTCTAAAAAAAATAGAAAATTGAAAAAGAAAAACACTTTTTTTGTGGTTGTTAAAAATAACGTACAATCTTTAAAGATATAAAGTCTAAGAAGTTCACCCTGGCCGTAATTTCTTTGTTTTAGTCTAATTAGATGTTTAATTTCTTCTTTAATTGATAAGAAACATTTTTTAAAGTATAACTGCTAAAATGTTCCATAAACTATAAGGATAGACTCGAGAACTTGCGTACAAAGGAGCTAATTATAAATTATGCTAAGTTCAGAGATGATAATTTCTTTTTGGATGATGACGTTCTCATACTGAATATGAGAGATGTAAGTAATGAGTCATTCTAAAACAATTTAATTAAAGTCCAATCTTTTATAGTATGTAAAAATTGAACAGCAATTAGGAGGCAATGAAAATGTTTCAGTTTTTTTGTTTTTTGGTATTTTTAACTGGTTAATGAATGTCTTTTGAGGTTAATAACCAAATAAAATTTGGCATTTGTATCAGTTGTACTTGATATGTGTTATATTTGGAGTAATATTATTTATAAGCCACCTTTAGTGTGTGTGTGTATATATATATATATATATATATATATTTGCCTTCATATATAGTTTGACAACTGTGTCCTCCACCTTTGATGGAGATAGAGTCAACCAATTGTGTTGTGTGTGCGTGTCACCTTTACCCTTCATTTCACATGTATTATTTTATATTAAATTATAAAATAATACTTTTTGTGAAAATTTATAAAATAATATATTGAATCAACTATAAAGAAAATATGTATGCGTTCGGCGGTATACAAATATCATTTGTGATTTGGACTGTGTGGTCTTGACCCATCACATTTTGGCTCAAAGTCAAACCATGAAAAGGGTTAGTGCCGAAGTGGAAATTAGTGCTGTGCTTGCCATTTGATTTGAAGATGATGTTCCAAGGTAACCAAGATTTGGATTTGTTTTCCTCCAACCATTTTCTTTCAATGATTTGTTTCTCATGTAAAGCTCACAATTTCTATGGATGGAGGTCTACACAGCTTCATAAAACTTGAAGCTCATTTGCCAGTTAACAATAATGGCTTTTGGCTTTTCCATTCGGAAGGATAAGCTATGTTTCTTCTAGTAATATATTATTTCCATTTCCCTTCAACCTATTTTCTTTCGTTTTACTTTCTCTTATCCAAACCAAGACTTATCATTATATTTGCTGAACCTGTAAAAATGCTTACTTACTGCCACCAAGCCTCCAATCCAAACTATATGTAAAGCAATTTTTATACAGCTACCATAAGAAAGAAATTAGTGGCAGAAATGGCTTATTTGCAAATGTATGAGAAATAAACCAGTTTTTCTCAATTTATTTATTTATTTATTGTGTGAAGTTTTTATATAGCCCACCCTAGCATATCCTTACATGACGAAATAGTAAGGATATCCTTACTTATATATTAAGGCCAAACAACAAAGCGGGGTGGTGAAATAGTGTTTACATGACAATGGTATGTAACTATGTATGTGACTATGTGCTATTACATTCAAGATATATATTCTGCCTGGCGCATAAGGGCAATTATCATGTAATTTATATCAAATGTAGAGAAAAAACTTCATTTGGATCATTGATGTATTGTTTCATATACCTGTAGCAGAGAGGCTAATACTTTTAACACAAAAATCATTCATAATACATTATAAGACAAAGATAACCTCCATCTTTGATCTCAAGAAGGCAACGACATGAAATATTGAAACCTAACAGCAGGAAGTGTATTCTGTGACAGTCAGAAGCAATGCAACTCCAGCAACAAGCAACAGCGGCCAAGAAGCTTATAGACTATTTGTTAAACTGTTATAATATCGGCAACAGGGCACAAAAACCATGGACTCCCAAACCCGCTAATATACTGGTGTTTGTCTTTACCTGTCAAAAGAAACATTCAATCCTGGCTTAAAATTGCCCCCATTTGGCAACCCTTAAAAGGGCACTGCAAAATAACTAGCAATTAAGATCAATCTTCCATAGATTTCAATTACATACATTTCAAATCTTCTACCATTATACATTTCATAGACAACGAAATGTAATGCAAACAGGCAATTTTATAAACAAAAGAAGCATATAAAGTAGCCATATCTAAATGATGTTACAATACATTTCATAACAGTAATTGACATTGGTTGCAGGGCCCGCTAGCAGATATATGGACATCCTTCCCTCCAAGCCATATAGACAATATTGTTGGAGAATTACTAACTCTGATTCCAAAAATTCTTCTATTCGTACCACATATAAACATTTTCCATCTCTAGTAGTTTTCAGTATTTTGTTGATCCCTATTCTACTAAATGTAAATTTCCATAGTCTCTGAAGGTTATTGTAAATATAGAAACTAAGCAATAATACAGTGTGTAATGCCAATTCTCACAGGCAGGACATTTTTATATGCCTATAGAGAACTGAGTTGAGGAGTCTAAGAAAGTATACAAGTTTGTCTGCAGAGAATCATTTGTTTCTTGAAGATTATAAAAATTTATATTTCTTTACTGAACAATAAGGGTGCGTTTGATTTGTTTTGTATTTTCATTTTTAGTTGATATGTTTTCATTAATAATTACAAAAATGTTATATTGTTTTCACTTTGTTTCCTATTTTCAACCTTTTGGGAAGGAAATGATGAAATTCGCAAAAATTTTAAAACAGGAAACAAAGTGAAAACAAGATGTGATTTTTGTAATTATTATTTATTAGTGAAAACAGAAAACAAACCAAACACCCCCAATTATTTTTTTGGGGGGGGGGGTGTGTGGGGAAGAGGAAGAGAAGAAGTTGACAGCTCTTGTGGTGGTGGTGCCTGACTGCCGTTCTAACTTATTTTCCCAGAATCATGAATAAACTCTGTTTTTCTCGTAAGTTCTATAATCATACTAACTTTTAAATACGATAACCATAAAAAAGAAGTTGGCTTGTGCAAACTAATTTTATTTAAGTTGCCAACTTGGAGAATGACACTAATTAGAGAGACAAAAGTACAGTAATTTTCTGTTAGTCCTCCAAATAACAAGACCAAAAAGTCCCAAATCCCAACTAATTGGAATTGGTTGTCATCAGTCCATAAATCATTATACTTGTAATTTCCATGCAAAATACTTAGGCTTCACAGTTAGATACATTACTGTTATACCAAAATGGTTGAGAGTGATCATAAAAAATAGGTACGATATCTATTAAGCTATTTAACACAAGTAATATCCTTGTAACTATGATATTTATAGCAAACCATGAAGCAAGGAGGACATGCCAAGATTGAGGGGAATATAAAATAAGCTGACATGTCAGGGTTAAGGCAAACCTTGGTGAATACGAACAAGTGGAAGGGCCAGGAAAGCCAGCAAACACATTTGAGAAGGACTTCGTCAAATACGAAAAATTGGTGATGGGAGGCAGAGAAGGTACCCTTTTTCCTTTCTTCAAAAGTTCTTGCAAGTTAAGTCTTTGCAAGTTTAAAACAGCCCTTGACTCCTTCCAAACGAAGGCAATGACACCATTTTGAAATACAAAAAGGGAACCAGGCTTTGATCCAGGGTATCTGAACCCATAACCATTTGTAATACCCTCTCCCATAAAAGCATGCTTGATATTCACTGGAAAGGTGTCTGCATCAGTGTCCCAAGGAAAGGGTTCAGATGAAGGCTCATTGATATTCACTATAAACATTGCTGAACCATTAGGATACAAGACATAGTGGGTGCCTTCCAATATTTTTGTTCCAATGAGAAGCTGTTGTCCCTGGAACTCCTCATAAGAAAGCAGAAGAAAGAATAGAGCCTTTCCAAGCTTGTCTTCAGAAGGTATTCCAGGAGGCCAACCAAAAGTTCCTCCCCATAAACCAGCATAAACTTGGTCTGTTGTAGGAACTCCTAAGGGCAGCTTGTAAAGTGCAAACTTATTGTCCTGCATATTTGGCCATGCTTGATAAGAAGATAATTTTACAGTTGAGGCCTTTAATGTTAGCCTTAATGTGTCACTTGATCCAAGAAAATCTTCAATCCGTGCATGCTTAATCTCACAGCTCAAAGTAAGCTTCTTGGAAATTGCATGACTACCATTAATTGAACTAGATCTTCCAAGGATCTGTTTAAGGCTATCCCAGAAATATCCTTTAAGACTTTTTCTCTTGATGCACTGTGAGCGACCATCCTTCTTGTGCAGATGATTATAGAAAGCCCTTGAACAGTCAAGATTCTTTCGTATGTCATCCAGCTCTAATTGCATTGGACCAACTGCCTCTTCAGAATTTTCCTTATTCTCAATCTGACTACTACCAAGCTTGTACATTCGACTAAGGAGTGCTCTTCTTTCCCTCAAGAGCACCAAATCTTTCTGAAAGTTGTCATAGTCATCCCTTAACCTTGGAAATAATGGTCCAATTGCCATATCAGGAACCTCTTGTCGAACTTGGCTAGTAGTGACCTCAAGCAACTTTCTTCTATCACTAAAAACCAATTTGCTGAAGGGAACCAGTGCCTCATTATTTCCAACCACCCCTTGTGACCTAGAAAGCTCACTGTTTGAACTACAAACCTTTCTTGATAACTCCACACCCGAGTGGTGCACAATGCTTTTATTCTGCAACAAAGCTCTAGCATAATCTTGTTCAACCTCAAGCAATAGTACATTGCAAGACTTCTCTATGGGCTTGACTGATCCATGATAAATACAGTCCACTCCCTTCTCCCTTCCATGTAGAAAAAATGTAGGTGAACCATCAAAATCACCAATAACTTCAAACACAGATGCCCAGAGGATTGGACCATCATGAATCCCCAGTGGACCAAGCTCCTGAGGAATTAACCGGCACCCAACAACCGAAACGAAACCGGGCATGACATAGACTAGGTTACCAAGCTCAGGATTCTGATGAACCCATATTCCAATCAGTGGTTGAACACTCAGAAGAAAACGGCAAAGTGCCTTGTAAGATGACACACCCTTTCTCCACTCAATAAGGTCTTTGTGGGGCACTATGCCCACCTTGTCACATTGAGTGAGCCACACTTTCTCAGAGGCTGCAAGAGCATATAAGCTCTTGCAGCACAGACTGAGATTGCACACATCTGGGGGCAAGAGGAACCGTGACACCATGGCAAATACATCATCAGGCAGAGAAAGAAGCAAGCTTGAATCACAGGGCTCAGTTAACAACATAACTCAAATTTGATGGTACAAAAATTGAACTTCGAGTGTTATACACAAAATTGCACACTTCACTGCATATACATACAAATTGTGAATCTCCAAAATAATCTTCAATTATTGGAACTTGAATGACAAAGACACGTACCTAACAAGCAGAAATGAAAGTGGGTTGTGTCTCAGAATTGAGTTTGTCCCAATTGTGGAATGTTGAAGTCCGTTTGTTGTAGAAAATAAAGCTCACAGTTCCAATGGAGATTGATGGAAGAGTAGTTAAGACGTTGGTCAAGTCATCGCATAGGTGCATCTATCTGTCACTTTGACTCTGAATGCCAGTCACTTGCAATTGCAAGTGCCAACAATGTTGAATAGGAAATTCACCGTAGGTGTTGTTGCGTGAAAATTTTTCATTTTAGTTCTTGATTAATTCAGTATTAATTTAATTTAATTAATAGTTTACTTATAATTAATTAAAAAGATAATTTAGTATGTTCTTTTTTTTTATCTTTAAAAAAATTTATTAGCTCAAAGATCATCTTAAAAAGATAATTTTGTAACGGATTCTCTCTTATTAGATAAAAATAAGAGACAATACTGTAATTAATCTAATGATTCAAATTTATCAAATTATATTTATAATTTTTATTTTATTATAAAATAAAATATTTTTAAAGATTAAAGATACTCTCATACTTTTATCCAACAAGATGTTGATATTTTTGTAACATAGTTTGCTAGACTATCAATGATGGAGTTGCAACTTCGTGGAACACGCCCACAATTAAAATACAAAAACCCAATAAACAATTAAGTTTGTTTTTGAATTAATTTATTTTATGTCTAAAATAGCCTATATAAAAAAAATTAAAAAATAAGCAATTATTTTCCTTCAACTAGTCTTTCCCAAACATACATTAATTTTCTTAACAATTGACTCATTATAAGAATAATCCACTCATCCCTCATTTCAACCATTGACTATGCTGCTTTCTATCGTCATCATCATCATCATCATTATTCTATAAGTCTTTCGCGCTTCTCTGAATGCACGAAGTTGCTGTGAAGCCAGCACAGCAACATCCTGAGAATTGCCACCATGTTGTTGGCCTTGTCATATCCAGCCTCCTGCGCCAAAATTCTTTTTGATGGATTTTTTGACGAACGTAAGTAAATTATTGATTAATTATAAGAAAATTATTAATTAAATTAATAATTAATTATATACAAATTGAAATTAAAAAAATAAAAATAATTATCAACTTGCATCTATAGGTCATTTTCTCATGTTGAATTATATTACTCTTAATTTAAATGATATACTAAATTGCAAGCAAGATGCAGTGACTTACTGCAGATTATGAGATATACGTTTGGACTAAATGTGAAGATGCAAGCGCTTTCTAACATATGTACGAATATTAGGAAGTTATATGAAGAAGATGCTTGGGAGAGATACAAATATCCTCGATTTTGGGTCACGTGTATAATTAATCATTCGATAAGTTAATTTAATTAATAATTTATTTATAATTAATTAATATTTTATATTCAAATTTATGCTTAAGGGTAAATAAATTATTAATTAAATCAATTTGATTAAGTAGATACACAATCCAAATTGACAATATTTGCACGAACCTACTAAAGTGTCATTCTCCCAAGATTTAATACCATACAAATTCTAAACCTAATTTATCTCGGTCCATAGAAGAGAAATCCGGCCCAACAGAGACCACCATATCAGGGCCAACCCAGATCTCCTATAACTACTCAAACTACTTACTCCATATAAACGACTTACTCCACCTGCCTAATGGAAGACATTACCTCAAAGCAGAACAGTTTCAGTTAAAAAAATTTAAAATACTAAACAGCTAGAATTTGTTTTATCAAAATAAGTTGGTATTGTTAGTTTGTTATTTACTTTTGAATAGAAGAGTAATCTCTACAGTCTACTACTTTGACTTATCCAAACAATTGTTATTATGAGTGTAAATTGATATGAACAACTTGACAAATCCAAAAAAATTAAACTAATTAATTTAGTTTGGTTCGGTTCGATTTAAATAATTAAGTTTGATCAGATAAAATCTAATCAAAACCAATCAAGATTAGTTAAATTTTCAATTTCTCTGATTTAGAATTCGAACCAAATTGAATTAACTCAATTAAAGGTTTTTTTTCCTTAAGAACCCAAATATACCCGATCTTATTTTCATGATTTTTTTTCTCTATATTTTTACTAAAATATCTTAATCCAAACCAATTCATATCTTATTAATTTAGTTTAGTTCGAATTTCTTAATAAAAAAATATAAAACTCGAATCAAAGCAAATTATTCACTTTTTTATTGATTTAGATTTTTTTATATTTCAAATTTAAAACAACTCGACCCAATTCCATCCTAACCATCATCCTTGAATTTTTCCAAATTCTAATTGAATTTTGTTATATTTTTTTTACTGTATACCGGCATTACTCTTATAAAATTTGTGTTTATTTATTTTCTCTTTCCATTTTTCAGCATTCTTGTTGCCCTTTTTGTTTTTGGCTATTGCCCCGGAAACAAAGTTGTCTATTCTAAATCCTCCTATTTTTATATATTATATATTGATGAAGCTCATGCTATGATATCTTTGTAAATATGTATATTTTATTGGGGTACGTGTTAAAAGTGAAAGCTGACTCAGTCAACATAAAAGGAAGTTTATTAACTGTCATCATAATATCTTAAAAATTATTGGTCTTCATTGATCTAAGTGATTGCATGGTCATGATTTTATCTTCTATCTAGTATCTGTCAGAATTGAATTTTAGAGCAATGCATCTTACAAACCTTTTAATGATGCAGGCGAAGCTTCAATTTCATGTTGGGGTGGAACACCATGTAATTTGCAATCTGCAAATACAGCTAATAACAGGGAAAACAAAGTTCTACTCATGCCCATCACAGAAGTGAAAGTATATTGCATGTTATTTTTAAGAATGCGTCTATGGTCAAAATATTAATATTTTTATTAATTTGAAAAATATATTGAATAGTAATTTTAAGATATCTCGACAAAATACAAAATATTTTAGAATTATGTAAAATTGTATGAACATGGTGTAAATAATAAATGTAAAATCCAAAAAAAAAAAAGTCATAAATTTATCCTATAAAGATTATTTATTAGTGAAGTCCAAAATAATTATTTATTAGTATAAGATTTATTTTGATTTATACTAATATCAATGAATCTTAATTTTAATAAAATAAAATAAAAGAAATTAATTTTAATTATTAATTAATGAGTGCTTATGCTATATAGTCGTATACCTTTTACTAAATTTATTTGGGCTAATTATGCCATGCGTCTTTCAACCCATCACCTCTACTTCTTTATTTTGAAATTTAAATTTGACTCTCAATTGCCATTAGACAACTTCTGAAAGAAGCTGTTCTATCTTATCTCTTTCTAATGACTCTTCCTAATCCCAAAGTCTCCTCAGCTTCAATTGATCACCTTTCTTTTTCATTAATTGAAATGCCAATTATGAGTTTTGTTTATTTATTTACTTTACAAATTTAGAACCAAAGAATGTGAGTGTGCCAATCTTTGTTTCGGTGGATTTCTAATTAGGTATTTCTTTTCTATTGTGGCTTAAATTATTTGACATGCAACAATATGCCTTTGTTATATGAATTAATAATGCCGTGAGCAAAAAATTGTGAGAATTTTTTTTTCTAATTTGTAATTTTTATTTCACTTTGTAATTAAATGATATTTCTCATGATGAAACTATATGAATGATAAAAGAAGCTGACTGCTGAGATGATTATTTATATTGAATTTTACTTCTGATGCAGCTTTAGAAGTTGACTGCAATTTAAAATATTACTCCTCAGAAATTGCTATATGTTTCTCTTTTTTTTGGGGGGGGTGGGGTTGTTATTTAATGTCTTTGGTTGATCTGTTTTTGCAAGTTATTCTTAGATCATCATTGTGATTTCTAAGATGCTAAGATTTTAAGTAAGCCATTTATCAATTCTTTGTATTCATTTACTTTAAGTTACAATCTTTCCCTTTTAAAAAGTACCTTTCTACTGAGACTGCCATTTTGATGGTTTAATGGTGCCAAAATTTCATTTTAGAATTAATGATTATACTAAATTCATCCTACATGTTTTTATTTGTATGCTTGTGATTGAGCTTTTAACTTTCAATTTTTGTGTAACTATTTTTGCAGATAGGTCCACTGGTGCTTATTCTGAACTTGATGAATTATTGTTCCTGTTTCAAGTTTAGTAGTCGAGATGAAGAATCTGTTTTCAAAATTTGGATTCTAATTCTGATTGCAGGCTTCCTTTTATTTTTATTTTTATTTTTGTATTCATAGATTCAAGTTAGTAATATCAAGGATTGATGAAAGGGTTATTTTTACAAGTTATTTAATTATGGACATGAGACTTTAGGAGATTCAGATATTCTAAACACTAGAGAGAATGACTAAAATAAATTTTTTTATCGTAAAATTTAGGAGTTTGAGGTAAAAAAATATTGAAGATGATGAATAATGAAAAAGTAGCTGGACCAGATAATATATCTATTGAAATATAGAAGTGCCTAGGAGAGAAAAGTATAAGTTGGCTCACAAAACTGTTTAACAAGATAATGAAGTATGAGAAAATGTCAAATGAATGGAGGAGAAACATTTTAATCTCTATTTATAAAAGTAAGAGAGATATACAAAACTGTGTAAATTATAAAAAAATTAAGCTCATGAGTCATACCATGAAGTTATGAGAAAGAGTAGTTAAATGAATATTAAGACAAGATACTCATATTTTAGAGAATCAATTTGATTTTATGCCTGAGAGGTCAACTATGGAAGCAATCTATCTTCTACGAATATTGATGCAGAGGTATTAGAGGAAACAAAAAGACATACACATGATTTTTATTGATCTGAAAAAAGCCTACTCTAGGGTACCAAGAGAGATTTTGTGGAAGGCTTTAAAGAATAAAGGAGTTCGTATCGCTTATATTCGAGCAATCAAAGATATGTATGATGAGGTTAAAACTAATATAAGAACACAAGATGAAGTCACTGAAGATTTTCCTATAACTATAGGACTGCAGCAAGGGTTGAGTTCATATCTTTTTACCTTGATCTTAGATGTGCTAACTGCGCCTATATAAGAGTCGGTGCCATAATACATGCTTTTTACAGATGATATAGTCTTAGTTGGAGAGTCGAGAAATGAAACAAATGAGAAGCTAGAATTATGGAGACAAGCTTTGGAAAAACATGACTTCCGTCTAAACAGGAGTAAAATAGAGTATATGGAATGTAAGTTCAGTAAGAATCATGCTAATGCTAACTTAGCAGTGAAAATTAGAGACCATACCATACGACAAGTTACATGGTTTAGGTATATTGGATCTATCATATAAAATGATAGAGAGATAGAAGAAGATGTAAACTATATGATTCAAGCTGGATAGATGAAATAGATGAGTGTTTTAGGAGTTATTTGTGACAGAAAAGTGTCTCTCAAGTTTAAGGGTAAATTTTATCGCACAGGTATAAGGTTCGCGATGTTGTATGGTACTGAATGTTGGGCGGTAAAAAGTCAATAAGAGCATAAGATCAGTGTCACGGAGATAAGGATATTGTAATGGATGTGTGGTCATACCAGATAAGATAGAATTATGAATGAATGTATTAGAGAAAAAGTAGAAGTAACATCTATTGTGAAAAAAATAGGAGAATCTCGCCTTAGGTGGTTTGAACATATAAGGAGTAAACTCTTAAAAGCTCCTGTAAGGAGAGTAGATCAGGCGGATAATAGCCCAATAGCTAGAGGTATAGGGAGACCAAGAAAGACTATAAGTGAAATGATTAAAAAAATAGATTTGAATGACATTTCTGAAGACTTTGCTTATGGTAAGGTACAATAGCGTCGTTTGATCCATGTAACTGACTTCACCTAATGGGAAAAGACTTAGTTATTATTCTTATTGTTGTATAGTATTGTAATTGTGTGTAAGATTTTAAATTTGTTAAATTTATGATTATTGTTGGTTTTAAAGTGAAATGGTATTATTATTATATTTTTCATGTTAATTAACTTTTCTTTGTTTTTTGTATTTAATGATTTTAACTTAATTACTTTTTGATGTTTGCAATTATTAGTTTTTTAAGCCTAATAAGTATTTTGTCATTATATTTTTTGTCAACTTTTATATTCTTATTACAAATAATGTATATATTTCTTTTCACACATTCCTCAATACCATTTATTATATTTACTTTTTTTTATCACTTTCTCTTACTTAATTATAACCCTTAAAAAGAGTGTAAATAGTGATACACTCATTTTTATGGGTATAAGAGTATCATTATTCATTTTCTATAGATGTCAATTACTTTAATTCAAGAACACATTTTCTTTCTAAGTTATTTTCATTTTATAATCAATCAAAATAAAAAGTATGATATACTATTATTATTCTCATTTTATTCCTCTATTAAATATAAAGATTTTAATGATGATGATGATATATATATATATATATATATATATATATATATATATATATATATATATATATATATATATATAATGATCAATTTACATATATATATATATATATATATGAAGAATGATCAATTCTTTTTTTTTTTTTTTTTTTTTACGCTTATTTTTAACCGTTAGTTTCACTTTCATCTAATAGTTACTTTTAATGAAATAATATCAACCATTAGATGAAAGTGAAACTAACGATTAAAAATGAGTATAAGAGAGAAAAAACTTACACTGGTGTAAGCTACGATCCCTCCTCTCTCTCTATATATATATATTTATTTATTTTTGATACTTTTATATGTCCCATTTATGTAAATAATATTTTTAAGAATAAGAATTTTGAGAATATTTAATAAACTTCATATATTTATTTTGCTTTGGGGACCATTCCAAAGTCTCAAACGTCCTTCTTTAACTCTTTAAGAAGTTCTAATTGTGATTATCATCCATGGTTTAAGTTTTTCATAGATAACTATTTATAAATAAATCATACAATTTTTTTATTATATAGATTTTAAAAAATATAAAATTAATTAAGGTGTTAATAAAAACTTATTCCCCTATATTATTAATTTGTTTTTTTATAAATTAAAATAATTGATGAGTACTTTAAAATAATTAAAATTATTAATAGTGATTCTTTATACATTATGTAAAGTATAATTTTAAATTTGATAGTTAATGTAGTTAATATATGTTTTTCTCTCATTTTTTTATTTATATACTACTCGTTTTCTATGACTTATGTATAAATTATCTATCATATAAAACACAAGTAAAATATTAATAAAATATGTTATATGGTTTCATATCCTTAACTCAATTTATTTCCAAATTTGTTGACTCCCTTATTAACCAATGATAGTTCATTTGTCTCTCTTTTAAATCCTCTTTCTTTTAAAATTAAAAAAATTATTCTAATTTTAATTTTTTTTAATGTATTCATCTATTATTTATTATATCATATATAAAAAATGTGATGATTTAGAGGAAAATACTATTTATATATTATTTTATATAAAACATAGGTGATATTTTAGTGAAAAATATTATATAGCATAATATTAATTCTTAACTCAAAATTTCTCCAATTTTTCAACCTCTCTAAATGAGATTATGGTTATATAAAACACATGTGATGTTTTATGAATTATGTAAAGTATAATTTTAAAATTCTAAGTTCAATATAATTCTAAAAATACATAATTTTCACTTTTCTTTTTATTTAAAACTATGTGTATTCTATGACTTAGATATAATTATGTTATATAAAACACAAATGATGCTTTAGTTGAAAATGTTATGTGACATAATATCTTTAACTCAATTTTTTTTCAAAATTTTAACCTCCCTCAACGAGAATATGATTATATAAACACATGTGATACTTTATGGACTATGCAAAGTATAATGTTAAAAATTTAAGTTCAATATAATGCAAAAAATACATGTTTTTCACTCCTCTTTTTATTTAGAGTACGTGTATTCTATGACTTAGGTATAATTATGTTATATAAAATATATATGATGTTTTAATGAAAAATGTTATGTGTCATAATATCTTTAATTCAATTTCCTTTCTTAATTTCAGACCATGAGGCGATGCTTTATGGGTTATGCAAAGTATAATTTTAAATTTATAAGTTCAACATAATGTAGTAAATAAATGTTTTTCTTTATTCTTTTTATCTAGACTACATATATTCTATGATTTATGTATAAATTATCTATTATCTATTATATAAAATACAAATGATGCTTTAGCGAAATATGTTATGTGATTTCATATATTTAACTCATTTTTCTTCCAAAATTTTAGATTCTCTCAATGACTTCAAAATTTTAGTATCACTTAATGAGAATACGATTATATAAAACAAAAATAATACTTTATGATATATGTAAAATCAGAACAACAATAATGCAAAAGATTTTTCTTTTTAATATTCTAAACATGGATTAGTTTTATTATAAATTGACTCTTTATATGTAATAATTATTAATAATTAAAATAAAATTTTATTAATTAAATATGTAGATATCTACATTTTTCTTATTGTTAAATTAATTACTATATTAATTGATTAAAATAATATTTATTTTAAATATGTAACTAACCCGTGCATCGCACAAATAATGACACTATTTTTTGAACAAGATTTGGACTATTAATTTCAAACATCCTCCCGCAAGGAAAAAAATTCCTTAATAAAATTATCTTAAAGAGTAATGTTGCAATGGATCCGAATTTATATACAAGCTATCACGGACTCTAATACGTGACTGTTGGAAATTCAATATGGTGCAGCGAATATGAATGGTCTTGCTTCACCAAATCAACTTCTTTTGTTTAATCTACAAATCAACTTCTTTTAAATCTATTTCATATTTTATATCCTAATATATCCTAACCGTGGACCAACTGTAAAAAGAGAAAACATATATTCTTTCTCATGATTTTATAATTTTATCTATTTAAGTTTACAGCATTTCTAACATAATAAATCATTTTAATAGTGTTTTTATAATAGATCATTATGATTCTAAATGATATACCAATAACAAATGAATGTAACTCAAAACTTGTAGAATTTTTCTTACCGTAAATAATAGAAGCTTAATAACATAAAAAGAATTAAATAAATGGATATTGTTTCATATATTAATTTTTATATTAAAACTATTGGCATATTATGTATATATCTAAATACAAATAATATTCTTTTTGTAAGTATTCTGACTGGGTTCTAAGTTGCATTTGAAACATATGATAAGAATGACCTGATAGCATAACAATATACTATTAAGTTTTAATATGTATTTGATGTTGACACATGATAAGATAATCAAATCTGATAAATTATTTTTATTCTATTATAATATGATAAATCATCATCCTCATCAAAGAATAAGGTCTGATAGAATAATTATTCTCACCCTACCTTTCAACATCATATCTCTCACGCTAACCTCTTCATCTGCGAGGATCACCATACTACCCCCACCCCCACCCCCACCATGACTATTCTTTCCAGCCACCACAGGACCATCGTCAGACCACCACCACCATGGCCGAACTCTCCAAACTCCAGCCAACTACCACCACTATCACCTTTTTGTTTGGCCACCAACCACTGTGCATCGCCATTAATCACCACGTTGTTTCACTGCCAACCTTTGTTGCCACACGACTACATTACGACTGCACACTAACACCACCGAACCCAACCACCACTGAACCCAACCACCACAAGCCAGAGCTTCTCCATCACAACCTCCATTGCAAGCCTTGTCACTGCCCCAACCCAGCCATACGAGCCTCTGCCATCATTGGTTAGTCTTCCACCGCTGTTGTCCTCCATTGGTGTCGCAAAACCCCAACCATCATTCACCAACCACTTAGAATCGAGCCTTAGCCACCACTCCAGCCGATGGAGCCATCGCCGCCAACGACCCACTACGTCTTCTGCCATCTCTGTGCCCAGTCACACTGTCACTCCAGCCAGTGAAGCCATCACTAACGACCAACCACGTCCTCTGTCGTCTCTGCCCCTAGTCGCATTGTTGCCTCTGCTTATAGTCGCACCACCACCATGTGCCAGACCTGCATAGTTCCTACGAAGACTCTTTTTTGTTTGTTGTGGTTATTTTGCTTTTTGCCTTATTATTTTTGTGTTAAAGGGTAATATAGTCATGATAAATAGCTATATATACTATCAGTTGTTTATACTATGTACACTAAATGCCTGATAGTATTAGAGTTTATCAGCCTCTTTATACTATCAAGTATTATCCTATTATATTATATTATCATATTTTATACTATCAGACGCACTAAACGTAGCCTTAGTGGTTTATGAGCAACTTGATATGCTAGAGTTAGATCCCATATATTTATGAGTGTTATTAGATAAGCAAATATGCCTATTATTGATGAGTAAATTTCTAACAAAATTCCTCATATATAGAGAAATCAATTATATCCCTCATAAATAAAGAAAACAATTATAAGAAATAACAATATTATTGGATTCTTATCTAAATTAATAATATTTAATGTATATTTAAACATAATTTTTATCTACCAAGATGTTTCTATAAATATTACACAAGATAACAAATATATGCAACTAATTCTAAACGCTACCCACCTTATGCACAATTTAACTTGAGCGTCATAGTGTATTTTACAGGTATTCACATCTCGCACTACCATCGCAACCACAGTACATCAGAAGAAATTACCTTCATCAATCTCATTCATATAATCATTTAAATCCCCTTTAGAATAGTAAGATTCACATATGTAATATTATTTTTAAATAATAGTATTTATCAAATAAAAATAAATAATTTACAATAATAGAGGAAACTTCTATTTTTTTAATAATAATTATGAAAGAAAAGGTACAACCAAACAAAAATTAAGAAAAGGTAAAAACTATGAAAAGTTTACGTTGTTATATATGGATAGAAAAATGATTTTTGAACTAGTAAATTTGATATCTCATATAAATATTAATATTAATGTGGATACCAAATTTTAAATAACTTTGATTTTTTATTTTTTTTCATATTATTTTTTATATCTTTTTGTATATCATTAATTATATATATTTTTTTCCACTTAATCATAACTTTAAAAAAAAATATGACTAATAACATACCTTTAAAATATATATATATATAAATATATATAACATTTTCCAATTCAAAATGTAAGACTAAATGAATAATGAGATTGTATACCGATATATACTTAGTTACATGCACCTAGTTGCAGCTCAGATTTGATGTACCACTTAGTTTTGGTAAAGCCACGTCACGGGTTGACAACTTATATGATCCCGAGACCATTGTAATATTGTTTAAACTGAGTTAATTGTGTATTTATTATTAAAGTAATATAAAGTATATTAAAATCTTAACTTATTAAAATAAGAAGATATAAGATTATATAAGAAATATATTGTTCACTGTATTCCAATATTTATTCTCTGGCCTTCTCCAGTTCATTAATTAACCTTGAGTAGTACTGTGCATAGACAGGAAGCAAAATATTATAAACATGGGTCCCACATTGAAGTTTCCTTTTTTATTTTTTTTGGTGTGAGTCAAAGTCTCCTTTTGACTCGAATGACTTGACCCCTAACATCCTCTATTCCTCGCAAAATTAATTTTATTTTACATAACAGGTCATACAATATCTTACCCAACCTTCAAATGTAACATGTTTCATAGTAATGGCGTAGTCTATTTCCTACATTTATTAATATTTAATCCATTTTAAATCAAGGTTCCTATTTTGAAATGGTCATAGATTAAGACACGCCTATAGTCCCTCTTCACGCTTATACTTGAGGTGGTGGTATTGAGATTACATCACGCACCCAAAAAATTTAGATAATGAGGACAAAATAATTAAAAAATATATAAATATAAAATTAAATATTTGTTAAATATTTATATTTATATATCAAAATATAATATTATAAGAAAATAAATTTAATTTTAATTATATTAATGTTAATTTTTTATATTATTATATAATAATATGTTGTTATAATCTTAAATAAATTTAATCTCTAAAATAATTATATTAAATAATCTGTAGAGATAAATATTTATAAATTATAAAATATATAAAATAATAACAACATTATATATAACATTTTTTTAAAGAAAATAATAGTGGACCATATACCCCCAAGACATACAACGTGCATTCATTCCGACATTAGAAACAACCAGCCATGATTATCTATTGGTTGAAAATTGGGTAAGATAAGTTATACTCAAAAGCTCAAGTCAATTTCATAATAAAGTGAGGGATAAAATTTAAGTAGAAAAAAAAATATGCTTAAAGTATTTCTTAAAATAATATATGTACTTAAATAGCAATTCAAGTCCTGAAATTTATGATAATGTATCATTTACAAGTTATTAGACTTAAGCCAATAAAAATCTACCAGACCACCAAACATGCATGCTTGAAATTGAGAACTTCAACTTTGAGAGGCTATTAGTCATATATACATGAAAACATGGACTAATGGAAATGTTGCACAACATCAAATCCTATCTTAAAGTTAAAGTTGTTATTGTGCTTACATAAAAATTGTAATTATTTATTTTTTTTTGTTTTTTAATATAAAATTAGTTTTGCATTAAAAAATGTTATGAAATTAAATTACATCTCTTTAAGTAGTGCTATTGGTTTTTAAAATTTATTATTTTATTTATTTATTTATGATATTACACTTTATATTATTATGAGCATGACATAGGGTGTAAAGCCGTCAAAATGAGTCAAATCCGATAAGATAATTCTAATAATTTGATAAAATAGATGAATTAAACTAACAAATATCAATTTAAAATTAAAAATAGCATGAATGAGTCAGCTCAAATAAATTAGTCCGACTCGTTTATATTAAAAAGAAATAGATTGAACTGACAAAATATCAACTTAAAATTTATATGATCCAATATGATTCGGCCTAAAAATAATTCAATCTAGTCGATCCATTTTGACAACTCTGATAAAGTGTTAAACTAATATTCTAAACCTCACCACGTACAAAAAAAAAGGTCAATTGACACATTGAAGTGTCCTATTTTTTTAATTTGAATTACTTTATCTCCAACATTCTTTTTTTTCTTTTTAAAATTTTATTTTAGATTACACATCACATTATAAGATGCATATTACTTGTTTTTATTTTTTGTTTTTTATTTTTTTGTTTTTTCACTCAAAATTTGTATAATCAAAAATAAAATTACATATTTGATTTTTTTATTTTAATTTATTTTTTATTTAGTAAAATTTAAGTGAAAAAAATATTAAGACAAATGATATACATCCCACACACTAACTTATGCAGGCTCATGCTAGGGACGTAGGTCATTTTTGCCTGATTCGACTCTGCATCCCTCTAAATATAAAAATGATTATCTTATATTTTTAAAAAGAAATGTAAGTATTATTTATATTATTTTTAAGAGATATAATTAAATAAAAATAATAATAAAAATATATAATAAATAATATTAAATAAAATAAATAAATATATATATATTATTTAATATAAAAATATAATAATTCTTCGAAATAACATTTAACCCGTCTTTTCCAGCCCGAAGTATTGAGAATGAAAATTGAAAACTAGAACCTACCCACAAGAAAATATCAAAACACACATCTTGTCCACCCCGTCCCCCAATATTTAAGATTTAAAAAAAAAAAAATTTGTACAATCAATTTCAATCTTAAAATTAATTAATTATTTTATATAAATTTAAAACTATATTTAAGATAAACATTAAATCATTAAAAAATATTTAAATTTAAATAAAATACTGTTTAATATTAATAAATATTAACTTATTATTAATAAAACTAAGCATAATAATAATTAAAAAATAATTAATTACAATAAAATTAGAATGTGACTTCAAATAAATCTTATTTGTAATATTAAAAGTTTAATATTAAAATTATCATTTTAATTTTCTTTTTACTTAACTATCGTTTCCCGACATGAAGATTAACCTCACAACAATAAAGATAACTTAGTCAAAGAAAAAAAAATGCATAATAATAGTATTTACATTTTAAAAAAGGATGTGAAACGAAACTAGATATATTAATCCCAAATTTGTAAGAAATATTTAAATAAATATTGTATATGTAATTGTGTAAATTAGACTAATTAATACTTAATAATTTTATAAATTTTTATGTCATATAATTATTTTATATTAAAAATAATAATATATTATTTATGAATTAATTTAATACACACCACTTTTATAAAATTTAGACAAGTATTTCATCAAACTTGCTTGACCCGCAACATTATACCAACTCCACTCCACTGCACTGCGGGGGCAGGTTTTTAACCTACAGTATATGAGGTGGCGTGAGTAATATCTACGGGTCAAGATTTCCAATCCTTTTTTCTTTTTATAAACCAACATTACCAATCTTAACCTTGCCAACCTTCAAATGTAACGTGTTATATGTTTAATGGCATAGTCTATTTTCCTACATTTATTAGTATTTGATCCATTTTGAATCAAGTTCCTACTTTGAAATGGTCACAGATTGTGACAGGCTGATTTATATTAATTTCACAATCGATGGGTGTAAATTAGTCATTATATGCTATTTTGATATTTGAATTAATATGCATCTTTTAAGTTATTTCAAAATAATATGATAATCCCGATAATTCTAGTTATTTTATATTTTATTTTTATTTAAATAATAATTTTAAGCCATTAAAATTAGATTAATAACGAAATATCTAGATAATTGAATATGTAATGATATTATACTAAAACAAGAAATAATTATCTATTTCACATGTAAATTTTTTTAGAAAATTATTTTTATAAAAAGAGATTTTTATTTTGAGATAATTATTTTAAAAAATAATGTAGTTTTTCAATTTTGAATTTTTCATAAAGTTAGTTTATAAAAATTAGAGCTTTTAAGATATATACATTATCCTTAATAATAGAAGTATCTTTTAACTACTATTATTTATATTTATTAAATTAATTAAAAATTAAATATGAATATGAACGTTGAGGTAGAAGATTTTAATTTCGGTTTACCCAAAAAAAAAATTATTATCAAATATGCTTATCATTTGATTATAAGTTTTTTCTGGTAAAAGAATTAAAGAAACAACTTCATAACATAATTGATGATAAGCACCACAACTCTTAACTTGATTCTGGAAGAAGTTAAATTCATCTACAGCGAACACAAACCGCAAAAGCACAACGCAATCAGGTCAGTATCCACATAACCAACGGTCAAGATTGAAGGCATAATCTCCGAACTAACACACGAAGCACCGTAACATTTCCACTGAGTCAGTTCGCCACTGTGATCCTCTAACAAAGATTCGTTTTCGCAATGCCCAACACAGAGCGCTCAGAGGAGGAAGAGAGCAAAGCCACTCCGCCGATGAACTTAACCGGCGACGGCGTTGGAGACCCCCGGAAGGTCTTGGTTGGTGTGAAGTTGGATCCTCGGAGCCGGGAATTGCTGACGTGGGCTCTCGTCAAAGTTGCCGAGCCCGGCGACCTCGTCATTGCGCTCCACGTCATCGACACCATCACCGGTCTCTCTCTCTCTCTCTCTCTCTCTCTCCCGCTCTCACACTCTGGTTTCGTTTGTTTCTGGATCGTTCTAGAATGTGGATTTTTTTTTTGGTGCAGAGGATACAACATCGCTTCTCTCTCTTGTGAAGACTTTCGATTCTGTTCTCGCGGTGTACGAAGGCTTCTGCAACTTGAAGCAGGTTAATTAAACCTTTCTATTTTGCATTTTCTTAGTTGTTTGTTTGGATGCCGAGAAAACGAGGGAAAATGAACTGTTACTACTGCGAATTAGTTTCGGTTAGTTTGTTATGACTTACGAGAATTCTTAGGTCGTTAAGAACGCAACGGTTCAACACTGAAGTTCTTCGAGTCTGTTTTCCTTGAATTTAGTTATCTTTGCTTTGCATTTTTAGAAATTTTTTTAATGTGAATTATGCAATCCGTTTTTTCTGCAGGTTGATCTGAAGCTTAAAGTGTGTAGAGGTGCGTCAACACGGAAGCTTGTGGTGCAGGAGGCAAAATCGCTTGACGTTGCGACGGTGATTCTGGGAACTTCTAAGACCTTTCACCCAATCCGATCATCGGTATCCGTTGCCAAATACTGTGCCAAGAAATTGCCCAAGTGTATCTCTGTTTTCGCCGTTGACAATGGCAAAGTTGCATTCCACAGAGAAGCTACCGGAATGTGTACTGATAAAGGTTTTATTTTACCCCTTCGTTTCTGCATTTACTTGATATAAGGTCATTGTTATTTTCAGTTTTTTTCCGGGTGTAAATATAATATTTGCATAGTTGCATGCATTATATGTTTTTCTTAGGTGAGGTCTAATATTTGAATGTCAGTTATTGCAATCTATATAAATCAATGTGAATTTTTTTTAGATTAATACAAACTTTTAATATCATGGCAGTAAAATTAAATGAAAGCCCCACATTGTTGAACAAATCCTTGGCTGCTTATACGAAAAAAAATCTGAAGAATTGTGAATGTTTTACACGGGTGTTAGCATTGCCAGAGAATTCTACAACTAAACTTAAGCATGAGTTGCTGGATGGTCATGAAAAGGAAAATTCACTGGCTTTGGTACCATTTCAGAAGCTTGATGATGCTCCTAGTTATTCAATTGTGGTGGGCAAATCAAACCAGTCAAAACCTGGTTGGTCTCTCCTTCGCCAGCTGTTTCTGCCCAAAACGCATGTGCAGAAATCTTTAGTGAAAGATACATCTATTTTTCAACGTGCCTTAAGACAACCCAGCTGCCATTCTTCAGCTCTAGTCCATCCAGATCACAAACAGAATCTTGACCAGAATGATGTTTCCACCCTGGATGGGGAGACTGGTACTATTTTGCCATTTGGATCCGATGAAATCTTTCCTCCGTCCTCACTTTGCGATGATTTGAGTTGCCTTCCTAAAGAATTGTTGGGGTTACGAGAGAAGTACTCATCCACATGCAGATTATATAGTTTCCAGGAACTTGTATCTGCAACTGCTAACTTCTCACACGGTTTGTTTTCATCACTCCAACTTTCTTTTCCCTGTTTTTATTCTGGCCACTCACATGTGATATCTTCTGATATTCATTTTATTTTGTTTTCAGAAAATTTGGTTGGAACAGGTGGTTGTAGTCATGTTTATCGAGGATGTCTTCCAGATGGCAAGGAATTGGCCGTAAAAATTTTAAAGTCGTCTGAAGATATGATAAAAGAATTTGTTCACGAAATTGAGATCATTACAACTTTGCATCACACGAACATAATATCTCTATCTGGCTTTTGTTTTGAGGGCAATAATTTACTACTGGTTTATGATCTTTTATCAAGGGGAAGCCTAGAAGAAAACCTTTATGGTAGATATTTTTTGCCCTTGTCTGCTAGAGGTTACATAAATATTTATTTTCCTCGATTTATCTTTCTTACTCGTGTTTTCTGGCAAAGGCAACAAGAACAACTGTAGTGCATTTGGTTGGCAAGAGAGGTACAAGGTAGCTATGGGTGTAGCTGAGGCGTTGAACTATCTGCATAATGGCTGTGCACATGCTGTGATCCACAGGGATGTGAAATCTTCAAATATCCTTCTTTCAGATGATTTTGAGCCTCAGGTGCAGTAATTTATTTTTCCCCATGCTCGGTTAGGTTCTGTTACTTATTGACATTTCTTCCACTTGATTTCAATTATCCCTATCCTTAAGCCATGTGTTTATGTCTTCAGCTCTCGGATTTCGGACTGGCTAGTTGGGGTTCTTCATCACATAGTACTTGTACTGATGTAGCCGGAACTTTTGGGTATCTTTAAAAAGTCCTCCTGTTCCTCCTTTTCCTTGTTTACCATATTAGTTTTGAATGGCTCTGAACATTTTATTTTATCTGGCAGATACCTAGCTCCTGAATACTTTATGCATGGTAGAGTGACTGACAAAATCGACGTATATGCTTTTGGTGTTGTACTCCTTGAGCTTCTCTCAAGTAAGAAGCCGATCAACAATGAATGTCCTAAGGGCCAAGAGAGCCTTGTTATGTGGGTAAGTTCTTTTTCTGTGTCATAAATTCAGCATCTACAATTGTCACACAAAGACTGTATATGAAATAAATGAAGCATGTACTGATGTATAAACTGAATGTCCTGAGTCACGGATACTAAGAGTTGGAAGTCAATGTGGTTGATGACAATATCAGGCAACACCAATTTTGAAGGGTGGGAAGCTTTCCCAGTTGCTTGATCCAAGCTTAGGCAATGATTTCAACCAATGGCATATAGAAAGA
The DNA here is from genome assembly GCA_029884595.1 of Ormosia semicastrata. Classification (NCBI taxonomy): domain Eukaryota; kingdom Viridiplantae; phylum Streptophyta; class Magnoliopsida; order Fabales; family Fabaceae; genus Ormosia; species Ormosia semicastrata. Next base: position 8,040,050 of record JAQQTO010000043.1, on the reverse strand, counting down.
ATGGTTTTGGCTGCTACTCTTTGCATTAGACGAGCACCTAGGTTGCGACCTCAAATCTGCCTTGTAAGTCTTGCCTGTGGCTAATTTACACCATCTGTTTGTCCTGCCTTTATATTCTTTTAAATATTGGTCATGTTTCTTAATTGCAGATATTGAAACTCCTACATGGTGATGAAGAAGTGACAAGATGGGCAGAACAAGAAGTTCGTGCATCACAGGAACTTGATGGATTTGATGGGGAACCAATGTCAACTAATATTCAGTCCCATCTGAACCTTGCTTTACTGGCCTTGGAGGATGATACAGATTCTATCAGTAGCACAGAGCAGAATGTCTCATTGGAGGACTACTTGAGGGGAAGATGGAGTGGCTCGTCAAGTTTTGACTAAGCACGGTACTATTTTGGAAGCGAATGCTCCCTTCATACAGTGTGTATATATTATTTTGTTTTCTTAGGTTAGTTTTTCAAAATTCTGCAGCAGTGCAGATTTGGTCTTGGAAGAGAGGTCCCAAAAAATTTGGGGCTATGTCTCGGTTCATTTTTCTACGTGATGGTTTCAATCTGGGTCCTCGCATCATTGAGCATTTGAGCTTTTTGGAGCAATTTCTAATGGGCTAAATGTATAGAGTTGACAAAAGTTCGAATAGTAAATATTTCTTTGTGATAATGACCACTTACTTCTTGATTGAATGCTTTCACGTCCATGGTTCATCTGGATTGTGGTCACGTGCCTTTTAATCTTTCAACTATAATTATTAAATTTAATTTAATCTACATTTAATTAAATTTAGATGTCATTATTTGTGTATATAATAAATAATATATATATAGGGACATAACATACACATACTGTTGAAATATCAGCAATCGTCATTAGGCATTTCATCTTTCTTCATCGTAGTTCTTTTGTATTTTTGGAATTAAAATAAAAGAAATAAAAAAGAGAATGAAAGAGATAAAACAAGAGATAAAATAGTTTTTTTTTTGTTTCTTTTCATCACATTTTATTCAGAAAGTGAAAAAAAAACAGAAGAAAATCTTAATCTACTTCACGCATTCATAGTCATTTTACGAAACAGGTTTCGTAGTATTGATTCCTTTACTTAAAACCTGTCCTTTTTTTCCTCTCTCTCTTCCATCCCAATGTAATCTTAATAAAATTAAGTTGGATACTAACATTTTCAAATTGACAATGCATTAATCTTAATCGACAAAATCTTTAACTAATAGGTTTCGACAAAACCATTTTCTACTAAGCAAACAACCCGAGGAAATAGTTCTATTAATTTTAAGTTTTCTATTAATAAGCTATACATTCAACACTCTTTGAAATTCACTAGTAAAATCATCCAAATCAGCTACAGTTCTTTCTTCCGTCTTCAGTTTAGCGAGCTCTATATTAAGCTCTGCAATCCGTTTCTGTAATTTCTCCCCCCTATCAGGCAATTTAGAAATCATCACCTGCATAGGATTAAACGGGGAGACTAAAATCAGTCAACTGTTTCTCATTGTAAAGCAGGTAATGTCAATATTAGCCTATTTTTAATTACAGTATTAGGAATGCAACATGCAGAAGCGTTCTATTTGTATGGTTGGTTCTTGAAATGAGTACTTTGGGTAATAACCGATTCCCGCTTCCATAAAGATTTAATCCTAGACTACCAAAAAAAGGGACAGCTCATATCCCTACTACAAGTTGCATTCGGAGTATAGAAGTCATCTGCCTCATAGCTATGAGGATGAGGTATTCATGGGAAAGCTAGATATTGGACTGCATGCAAAGTAGCTGTACAATTTGGCTAGCTCAGCCGTAACCGTAAAGCCTCGTCTATAGTCTAAAAGTGGAACCATTATAGCATGACAATGAGAATGATAATACATAGAGGATAATATTCAGATATGAAATTAGAATGAGCATGTTTCTCGTTCTGCTACCATTGCTTGTCATCCCTAATCACCAATTCATTAAGAAAAGAAAAGCATACCGTATTTGAGAGTGTTTTAGAGAGCCGGTTAATATTATCCTTGATTTCTGACTCGGTCAATTTACCAGCACTGCTAGGGGAAGAACCTTTTTTGCTTAAATTCACATCCTTAGGATTAAAAGCAAATTCAGCTCTGTTTCAAAACAAGAGGAAAAAGTCAAATCAAAACCAAAAACATCCTTTAACATCTAAAAAATGTTGTGTAATGATAGCATCATTACCCATCAGCAATATGCTCATGTGGAGAAGATGATATTGAAGTTCCAATATATTTAGTCCCTTGATTCCTGCAACCATTGTATCAATACAGCATTAGGTTTGATATAGCAATTGGTAAACAAATAAACTATATAATTGCAAACTTTCAAACTATAAGTAAAACTTAGTATGGATCTTTCTCATATTTCAATAGTACAGCTTTCAGTTAGTGACTGTAAAGTTCTTGCTTAAAAAAGTAGTACCTAAGTCATCTACCGTAATCTAATTTTACAACACAGCAATCAGCAGCCAAATTTGTTACTTTATATCAAATGGAATCTATTGTGTATCTTTAATCCTAGACTTACCATCCTGTATAAATAAATGGGTAGCTAGTTTAATCCCTCATTAATATACCTAGTCAATTACTTACTTGCTTCTGGTATGAATTAATGTAGGTCTCTACTATTATACATTACGTTTTTGTGAACTTTAAGTAACTGCCATCAAACAAATTGATTTATCAACTCAGTTGAGTGTCCTATTTACTTGGTAAAAGATGGAATTGAAGATAGGAAAGAAAAAGGGTACTGTTACCAATGTGACTGTACTGATTAAGATGAGACTTCTTTATTTTTGGGGATTAAAAAGGTTGTTAGTATAAGTCTGTGCTGCAGAACTTTCTTAACTAAACAATTCTCTGATCGACAACCCCAGTTTTTGTTACAAAACAGTTGACATTTGGTCTAATAGTTGAATTATTCTTAGGCACAGAAATGCATAAGTGGTTTCAAAGTAACGTAGTAGATAGAACAAGATTCTGTTCTACACTCAGCATAGTTCTCTGATTCCAAAAATTCCTTTGAGAGTTTGCTTTATTGAGTTAATAACTTAATATATATTGGAAGTCCAGCTATCTTTGTATAGTTATAATTATAGTTATGAGTTTGGTCACACACACATATATATATGTAACTCTTCCATGTGGACTTCTGGAGGAAAAACACCGATTAAGACAAGTTGCTAAAAAAACAGTTGATCCAAACTATATACAGTTATGTAAATGAGATCTCAAGCTCTGGTTCTGATTTCAGCAGAGAGATTCTTTTCCACAGTTTTGTTACAATAAGAGGCTACTTAAGGTAAGATAGAACTTAGATACACAACTATATACAACCTTCCTCATTATAAAAGTATTACATACGGCATTGTCACTAGTTATTGATATGAGGATACTTCCCAAACTTATGCTAGTTCATATTTGCCTTTTACAGATAGGAGCAGAGCTCCTCAAGATTCATTACAACACAAAAACATAGAAATTTTCTGTCACAGTGGCTTTATAATTTCAATTCTGGCTAGCAATGTTTAGAAATTTTCTGTCACAGTGGCTTTATAATTTCAATTCTGGCTAGCAATGTTTCATTTAGGTTCTTGTTTGGCTGGCCTGTCAAAGAAAAGATTAAAGCTACAATAATGAGGATACACCTCAGTATGTAAATAAGATTATTGCACTTTCCATAACTTTTAGAATATCCAGTATGCATTCCAGCCACAAAAGTTCAGCAACTAACAATCATCAGCAGTAATAATTCCACATTCAGTCCTAGCAATCCTGAAGGGCAAATTTCTGGCCAGATTAGGATAGGGTACCCAATTGCCCTCATCAGGGTCTATCTTCTCCTCTATGTGCTTGAGTCCATATGCACCAACCGATTACACAGTATAAAGATGCATACTGAATCAATAACTGCAGTGATAAAACAGTAAATACTGCTAGGGAAATAAGCTTATCTACATACCTGTGTCTATATTTATCTAGTTAGCTTAACTAATGGTTTCTCGATTTATCTCTTCCAGCTTCTTGCCTTCCCTTGTATCACACCCTTTCTCTTTTTGAATTCCAGGTTTTATTTCCTCCTTAACCTGACTAAAAACTCGTAATCCCTGCCGAATTAGATAACTTGTTTTGTAAGGTGCTGTCTCTAACTACGAAATTTCCTTGTCCTCGAGCTCAAATTTCAGGTGGCGCTCTTATCGATTCCTTTCTTTCCCTTTTCCTTTCAGTATCTCTCCCTATCTTTTCCTCTTAACTTCTATATCACTACTTGCATGCGAGAAGAGAGGCGCAACAGGGTGCTGTTAGGTGTCACTCCCATTAATCACCGATTGTGCTAGGTATCCTAATTATAGAACTTATCTTGGTATAATCTTGTCTAAAGTTCATTGGTCCGTAGCTCCACTTCTCGGCACTTTGCGTAATTAACCATTTCTTATGTTATTTGATACCATAGGTATTCTTGTTTGTAGTAATTTTTTTATTTTGACTCATCTCCTTTAGTACACTTAATTTTGTTATTAATTCTGTCCCTTTTTTATCCTAGATAATGTTTCCTTATCAAACTATGAAGCTGTTAAAGTATTATGAGAATTCAAGCTCTAATTTCACTCAATTTGCACCTAAGAAGAAAATTACTCATAACCATTATGACTAGATAAATGAACTTTACTAAAATTATAAACACATTTATGAAAATATATACAGAATTGTTCTAGGGGATGTTACAGTGACATCAAATGCTTTAGGAAAATTTCAGCAATACACTTGATACACAACAATAATAACATAAGGGAAGCAAAAATCACAGTAATTACAACAAATAATAATTAGTTAACATCTACAAGCATGCACCTAAAGCATAACCATGTCCATGAAGCATTACCTTGTCATTTCATCATCCTCAAGAGCAGCTTGAACTGGTGCTGTCTTGGAAAAGAGTAAACTGTGGTGACTAACTCCAGCTATGCCTTGACTCTTCAGGAACTCTATATGTGCTTTGAAAGTGTCATCCCTACACAATACGAATACTTTAAGTTGAAAATCAGAAGATCAAGTGCAATTTATGGGTTACTTTTTCATATTCATAAAATTTCAATCAAGGCAGCAAGCCAGTGCAAAAACAGAACAATTCTGAGATATATATATTCAGAGCAACAATGTGAAAATTTATATGAATTGAGCCAATTGAACAAGATAGTGTGCAAAGCATCAAGTGATGTAGATCACCGTTAGTGAGAAAAGCTAAAGCATGTGTTAAGTTTAAAAAGATAAATTACACTAAAACACAAATTTCAAAGTTATAGACTCATTACACTGTATGTTGACGATCATGCTCCTCATCCAATTGCCGTTGGGTAATAGAAACATCAAATCCCTCTTTTGGGAGGCTGAAAAGCTCCTTAAGATCCTGCAAAGGATGAATGGAAGATTACTAACACCAAATCACAACTTTTTTTAAGATGTAAGAATGTGTCTCTCAACAACAAATAATACTTTCCACTAAACTTGTACCTGCTGGCTAAAGTACCGAATTTGTTCTTTATGTTCAGTAGCAGTTTTGAATAGTCCTCCTTTATATACCTAAAAATCATGCAATTTGAGTGTCAAAAACGTCAAACGATGTCTAAACCAGCCCATGTAGTTCAATCAAAACAATGACTAGGTCAATCAATGTAAACAGAAAAAAATACCTGCTTCCTGTAGATCTTTTCTTCAACAGTTCCGCATGTCATCAGTCTATATACAAGAACATCTTTCTTTTGACCAATACGATATGCACGGTCAACACTTTGGTTATCCGTACTGTTAAAAACAGATAATAATAGTGCTTTACAAGCTACATAAACAAATACCTCCCTTAAGGAAGGTCAAATTGCAAATTAAAAGAAAGCAATATTTTCAATCAGCATTCAAGAAATTATAAATTTAAATAACAAACATGGCTACAGAATGAAAAATAAAAAATGAGACCATGATCACATAGTTCTGTGCAATCAACACTAGCTAGCTTAATCCAGGACCAGATGCAAACTATTTTAATTTCAATCAGATTGGATCTGGCTGAATCCCACATTTTGATCTGACGTGAGGCCAAAGCTTTAAAGAAAAACCAGAATAATTAAATATTTACAGGACGAACGTTTATCAAGCTGCTTGTATGGCAAAATTTTAGGACATGAAAGCCTCTAGTAACAAATTTTGCTAAAGACAACAAGAACGGAACAGAAACAAAAAGCTAAAGAGAGAAACAGGTTATTGTATTTAGCTTTGTAGCCATTTTCACTCTTCAGAGGAAGAAAATGACATAATTTCTTAATTGCCATACAAGAGATGCAAGAACAATCATCACAAATCTCAGTCCACAAAAAAATTAAACAAAACATCTAATTTCATCACTTACATGTTTTCCCAAAAATATAATTGGGAAAATACGAAAAAGGAATTTTGATTAAAAAAATTCAAATTGAGGAACAATTAACCACTCTGGTGGTTAACGACTTAACAATGACCAAAGAATGGTCAATGAGTTATTTACTTATTGACTTAATAAACCACTTAAGTGGTTAATAGTTCCTACCTAGAAATATTTTTACCAAGAATTCCTTTTTATAATTTTTCCAACTCAATTTTTTCAAATTTAAATTCAAGGGGAAGGAACACTTCAAGATGTACCTTGGGTTCCAAGCAGGATCAACTACAATGACACGATCTGCTCTTGTAAGTGTCAGTCCTAAACCGCCAACCTGAGATGTCAAGAGAAATATAGGAGCTCCAACACCTTCTTGGAAATCCTGAAATCAAAACAACAGTTGGCATAAGACAGAAGAATATCTGGGGGATTTAAAAAGGTTATTAATTTAACCATGTAAAACACTTACATTAACAATCCTTAATCTGTCGCTGGCTTTTGTTGTACCATCAATTCGTAAAAAGTTATAACCTTTGGATACTAGGCATTCCTGTAAACAAGTAGTAGAACCCCTTAAATCAACTCTCATACATAAGCATACAACAATAAATGGTGATGCCAGGAATTAAGCAGGAAACTTTCAACATCCTCTTACAAATGACCTAACAATTGTGGCTAAAACTTAAAAGTTTATGGAACCACTGCCTATGCATTTCCAGCTACAACAATGCACTGACATTAACATACAAGAAACAATTGAGCAAATGTTAGGCCTTTCTACCGTTCACAGACAATAATTGAAATAAATACAAGGAAACAACCTGAATAAGATTAAGCATCTTGCGAGTCTGAGAAAAGATAAGCACATTATGCCCTTCTGGGATCAGATTGTCCTACAGCAGAGAACATAAACTTTAATATTGTGCAAACTTGTAAAATACCAGCAAATAAATTGCATGGCATCAGCACCTACCAATAATGACATGATGAACGAAATTTTGCATGATACATCATGCTCATCTTTAAACTTATCTGTGTCTGCAACATCTGCTATGTGCATCGCCAAATTTTCTGCAACGTTAACCTCTTCTGGCTTTAGCATTGAATCCATCCCTTCCAACACATCCTCAGCTGCCCTCTTTGTCAACAGTAGTGGATGATCACATATTTTCTTCAAAATCTGCTCCATTTAAAGATTTTCAGAAGATAATTTGGAAAAGAAAAGCAAAGCCACATAAAAGTAAATGTCAATATAAAGTATAAGAACACATCCAAGAAAGAAAGAGAATAGCATAAACAACATAACAAAAATTACCGTAAGGGCAGCCAGTGGTGAGCCATCAAATGCTGAGAGAACAATCTCACTCCTCAAAAATGCTTCGTAAAGTTGCCGCTACATGAAATAGAAATCAAACATGATTCTCAAAACAAGTTAAGAGTAATCTCAAAAGATAAAATGAAAAATAACAGAATTGCATATCTAACCTGAACACTGGTCAATCGAAGCCATACGATGATCTCTTGTTTCTGAGAAAGTTTTGCGGTTGTTTTCTCATCATCTTGACTGAAAACCTCACTCTTTAAACGTCTCAAAAAGTACAGCTGAATACGATCTCTTAGCTCCTATTGAGAAAGGAGCAGTATATTGCTTAAGTCAAAGTAAAATTTGTTATTAATTGATGATGAGAATATAAGAGAACACTACATATTAACCAAGGAATAGCATATATTTCCTTGCATTAGAAAGATAGCTTAAAAACATTATCCAAGTTAAGGAAAGAAGATACTCCTACAGCAACTTCAATGTAAGAACTGTAGAAAACAGTGCCAGTAACAAATAGAAGATATGGTAGCTTCACATCTGCTAATCACACTACAGAAGTGCTACTTTCTTGCACAGTATAATGCATTTACCAAAGAAAAAGCATAATGATAATTATTCACAGTTCCACCAGGGCATTCATTTTACAAGATCATGCAACGGGATGCAGGTTAAAATCAGCAGTCAAGAACACTCATAGATATCAAACATTTGCAATGACTTATCTACCTCCAAAGGAATTTAAGGATAACGAATAAAGGAACACAAAACAAATTAGCCTTTGACATCAAAACACCAAGAAAGAGAGAATATTCAAGTGGAAGAGTGGAAAGCATATTTTATCATATTCTTCTAATTGTGTGCAATATGTGAACTCAAGATCAAAACCAACCTGAAGCATACTCTGCCATCCAAAGCCATAGCCCAGGTCACATAAATTAGATTTCGGAACATAAATAATCATTACCTTTGCTACAGCTGAACCAGTACGCTTCTGTCTGTCAGTAGCATTTTTGTCATTTCCACGAAGTATGGGTAATTCAAAATTTTCTCTGAACCTGAGAGAATTTAATTTATGTTACGAGAACCTTAGCTAAATTAAGAATGCAGCATGAAAATGATTATTACCATTTATTGTCACCAAGTAACTCAGGGCAACAAAAATTGAACAAGGCCCACAACTCCTGTTAGGAAGTTTTAAGAATGAAAACCATTAAACAAGGTAGCATAATCTAAATTTCAATCAATACTACAAAAACCAAAGCAGATATGTCATGTTATAAAACACGACATTTTCATCAAGATACCTTAAGATTATTTTGCAATGGGGTGCCACTAATGATAATGCGATGAGCACTTGGTATCTCGAGCAAACTTTTAGCTCTCTGGGTGCTTGGATTCTTTATAAGGTGCCCCTAAAGTTAAGAACATAATGACAACAAAAAAATTAACACCTTTATAATATATTTAACATAGTTGTTTATATTCAATGTCATATATTTCAAATTTCAGCACAATAAATGAGCAACATGATCAGATAATCTTGAGCAGTCCCATAACTGTCCTCAATTTTCAAATATACAGTTAGAAATTTGCAAAATGAGCTTATAACTTAAAGGATACCACAAAAGCACTGCATAAGTCAAAGTTCACACTTTGGGCCTTTGGACCCAGTATCAATGATATATGGCTATCTGTATCTAGCTATTATAAGTAACAGCGTGTATTATAACCAACACACTTACACATACTTTTTCAGTTTCTATCATTAATAATTTAACACACACTTCTCTGCTAAAAAAAAGTTGGTAAAGAAAGAAATAAAGATGGCAAGGTAAATATGCAAGAGAAAAATTCTGACCTCCTTGTTTCTTTCAATTGGCAAGAATACGAGATGCAATCTTTTACACTATACTGAGAGACTATAATTTTTTAAAGGGAAAGAAGAAATCATTTAAAACTTTTCCCACATATATTTTCTTTCCAAATGGTATTCAACCAACTGTATACACCTTCAACTTTTATAAGGTAATCAGTTTTCTAGATCATCTGAGAAGTACAAGATACAAAAACTACTGATGAAAATGTAAATGTACTGTAAGTAGACAAACCAACCTTAACTATGTTTTACATAAAACAAACCCATACTTACCTCATCAAGTATCATATAATCCCAAATTGCGCCATCTTCACTTTCCTCATCATCAAAATAACTACCCCCCTGTAGGGACTTAGAATTGTTGCGGACAATATCATAAGTTGTAAGAAGAACACCTTTATCCTAGAAAGAGACATGAGAAATATAATTGAAGATTAATAGAAACAAAAAAAAAAAAATGGAAACATCAAAATACCACCTATTCTCCTGCAATCAATTAAATGTCCTCCACTGAACATAATTCAAATGAATATTTTCCAAAATGTATTGACATTGTCACCAGCCACCACAAAATACTTTTCCTTCCAAATCTTAAGCACAGTCTTAAGTTGACATATAAAACATAAGATAAGATGTTTCTTTATCCTATCTGTTATGAGGCATGCGCATGAATTTAACTTCTATATATTTCTCAGTTTAATCAAATTAAGAAAACAAGAAAGATCTAGTACCTGAAGTATGTACTGAAGTTCATATTCTCTGGCTTTTGCAGAAGTTCCATAATATCTGTAGAAAAACACAAGTTGGTGATTGTTGTTCTTATAGCAGAAAAGTTTTAACTTTGCGTAGTAGTAGATCAGATAAACTATTAAAAGGAATAAAGTGAGGCAGCCGCACTCTCTTATCTTCTCAGAGAGACCAACAACCGATAATTCTTTGATCCAATGGGGCAATAAGGTTTTTGGAGCCACAACCAATGCCCTCCTAATTAAACGGGAATGAAATAGTCCAGCTAGAAAGCCACAAATCTGCAAGAAGAATGCAACATTGGCAAATCATGTACCAACTATTGCAAAATATAACTGTAAAGCATTGTGCTTTTCATTTCCTTACCTGCATTGTTTTCCCCAAACCCATGTCATCTCCCAAGATTCCACCTTTACCCAGACAATGCAAAGACCAGAGCCACTGCAACCCATCTCGCTGATGCGGATATAACATCTTTGCAATTTTACCTGGCAACTTGTATGTAGATTTTGGGCCACTCAAAGTTATAGAACCATCATTCTCAGGTTCAAAATGATCCAACTCTTCAACAGAATCATCTTCCACATACTCAATACCACCACCATCATTCTTATCACAGGGATCCTGTTCTGGAGAAAACGAAGACCCTGCACTCCCGTACTCTATTCCCTCATCTTCACAACCTTCTTTCCCTCTAACCAAAGCCAAATAAGAACCTTCAACCGGTTGCGCCGGCTTCGGCACTGGCTTCCTCTCAACCGATAGCAAATCAAACTTGGAGCTCAATTCATTCAAAATATCCCTAATTTCACTCTTACCCCCACTCTCCTCAATCTCGATCACAGTTTTGGGTGCCGGAATGGGCGAATCAAGATCGACGAGGTCATCAAACTTGGACTCATCAACAGACACATTTTTACCGGCACTATCGCCGGAAAACGCAACCTTACAGAGGCGGCGGCGCCCTCGCACTTTGACCTTGGTCTTGGTCTTGGTCTTCTTTTCCCCCTCTGAAAATGGAATTCCACATTAACACAGATTGATTGATTATGGTGGTGATTGCAGATTGAAGTGAGTGAAAACTTACTAGGGGAAGAATCAGAGAGGGTTTTCCCCGAAAAGTGGGGAATTTGGTTGGGCGAAGGGCGTGGAGCTTCTTTTACATTGATTGGTTCGTCTTTCTCCGCTGAGTTTTGCCCTAATAATGAATTAATAATAAAGTGTGAGTAACGCAAGAAAGGAGAATCAGAGAGAGAGAGATTGAATAATACCGATGGGAGAATCGAAGTCGGTGATTGCTGAGAATTGGGGAATAGTTTCGTCGTCTTCTTGTTGTCGGGGTAAGCGGGTTCGGCCTTTGATTGGGACGTTGGACGGATTTTGGTCTTCATCTGCGGCTGCGGAAAAATAGGTGAAAATGGTGAGGGAATCAATAGAGTGTGGTTGTTGATTATGATTATGATTATGAATGAGAATTGTACCTGTAGCTGTATCTGTAACGAAGGGATTGTTGTTGTTGTTGGATGAGGAGGGTTGTTTGGGAGGAGCGGAGAGCTCTTGGAGGAAGCGATAGTGGCTGTCGTTTAGGCTCACTGGTTTCTTCCCGCTCTTGCTCTCCATTGTTCAACTCTTTTAACAACGATCCAGTTCCAGTGGGAGTGGCGATGTTATTATGAACTAAGAATGAATGATACAAGAATAGTGTGTCACTCGCTTACCTTCCCGCTTTACTGCGTATATTTGAAATTTGGATTCACCTGTGGGATTGGATTGGGATCATTCTACTCGTCAAATCAATGTTATTATGTTTACCAAAATTAATTATTTAATTCCAACCTACTCAACACTAGCAGTAATCATAATGTGTTAACTGTTTAATTTTTTTTATTAAAATTTTATAGTGGAAAAAACTAAATTATGCATGTAAGTAAAACAAAAAGGCTAGAACTGATTTTTTGTTAGTTATAAATAAGAAACGTGATCAAAGACATTGCACACAGAAATGAATCAATAAAAGGCAAAAGATAATATACAGGGCAGTTGCTGTGAATTTATTCATTTTTTTCACGTTTCATGAATTTCATTTTGTCACATTCAGCATTGTTGTAACTTGTAATAATGAATTGAAATATTTATTTATTTATTATTTGTTTGTTTCAAAAAGAAATTAGGAGATAAGAGGTTGATTTATTAGAAAGTCCAAGTATTTTATAAATCTCATCGAAGGCTTGCAATAGTAAAGATGACCTATTAATAAAACATCATGCACAAAAAATTGAATTCATTTTACTAATTGAGCCAACTATAGGTAACATATATAGGCATTTTATTCATCAATACTGTTATATATTACAAATTGAGATTCATGAAATGATTACGAAGATATTAAGACGGATATAAGTTGGGTAAAAAATGCAAATGCTTTTATTTTTAAAAATATTATTTCACAAAATGCAAAATGTTATTAGTGGAAAAATGTTAATCGTGAACGTTTTTTGAAAATGCTATTAGTGAGAAATAACATTTTTCTTTATTCATTCAGCATTAGATAAAAAAGTTTAGAAATTCAAAACATAAGTATCATAAAGAGAGGAAAAATTGAGACAGAGAATATATCTATGTAGGATATTTTATGAAAATTTTAGATATCATCTCTAATATTCTATAACTTGTTAAACAATGAGATTATTTTTATTTCATCTCATCTCATCTCATCTCCTACTTTCCTTTTCATACCTCCAATTCAAACATACTAAATATAGAGGAACCAAATCCCTCTCATGTTATAAGAGGAAATGCCAAAATTTGAGAGAAAACTGAAAATAGTTTATATTTGACTCCTTATTGTTTTATGCTTTTCTTTTACCATGCAAAGTGTGAAGTGATATTGATTTTAAAGTTTCACCCCTCAATTTTTCGCTAGTCTATTTTCAACTCAGCTAAACCCTTGACTATTATTATGTCCACTAAATATTAAAAGCAAGAAGTTGCTGCGGCTTCTTCCAGCAGATTTTATTTAAATAGTTTTATTTGTTTCTTCTTTATGGTTCCTTAATTCAGGGTTACAACAAACATTCACATGCACCTCTCTATTTATGAAATTATAAACTCATTATGAAAAAGTCGTGACACACAAATCTTGTTCCCGCATATGGGGCTTGTAAAATGTAGTCAACAATTCTTGTCCCTTGCAATCGATGTTAAATCTAAGTGAGTAGAAAACAAGACAAAAAACTGTCGCAAAAAAGCAAAGAATTCATAGATGAAAAGAAAAAATAGGAAGGAAAGAATCACAAACTTGTGCCAAAAGGGATATTAATGAATAACTACATATTCCAATTTCCAAAGTAGAAGAAAACTACAAAATACGAAGCGAATGAGAGTTAAATCATCAAATTACCATTTCTTTATACAAACCCATATCAAAAGTCTCCTAAAAGCTGTTAAAGAAAAAGATGAGTTTCAGTGAAAAGTATCACGCCTATATCCTGTCATTGGTGTATATATGGCATACCCCTCGTATATTCTAACAAGGCCTATTCATAAGGTGCATATGCAAGGTGAGGATTAGAGATTGGTTCAAGCATTTGAGGCAGGGTCATCATCAAGATGATCTATATGTATCACACAGGACAACCCAAAAGAGAACATCAACAAAATTTGTAAACCCACCAAGATTGAGCCAAATTCCAATATAATCAATCATATATATCACGAGGCCATTGATCTTGCCAGTGGCATTTCACTCTCATGTGAAGCAACAGACGATTCCCTATTTAACTCGCCACCTTTTGATTGAGCTGCACACTCCACATCTGCATTCCCTGCAGGTGCATTTGCAGCACCCCCAATATTTCCTCCACCTCCACCTCCACCTCCACCATTAGCAATGCCAATTCTAACTCTACATCCACAACACCTTGAGAAAATTCTGTATAAGAAGGTGAATAACCAAAACACCCATGGTAGGCAAACCAATGTGACCCCAAGTATGGGTATCCAAGATGCAGTTTCTGATTCAGGAAGGACCATGTATGCCACAAGGCACGCGCCTCCTGCCACTATAGAGATGAACAAAAGACAAGTGATGAGCCATATGAACGTCCGCCCAGAACTAGGATCAGACACAGGCATTTGTGTGTCACAGCAGAAAGGTGTAGAACAATAATTATTGATCAAATATGTGAAGCCCAGATCAAGAAAATTTCGTCTATATCATCATCCATTTTAAGCAAAAGAGCGGTTAGTTAATTTTTGAGGGAGGAAGATTGGCCTGGCATGGGGTGAGAAGAAGGTTTCATTTGGAGGTGGATTTTTTCCTTTTTTCCCAGTTTTTTTTTTCTTCTGATGTAGTTGCAATGAAGCCTGAAAATGGGAAATTCTCAAATGGTAGACATATTCAAAAGTTTGTTCACCTAAAACGTGGCGAATGTTTGGAACAAATACACGCATAGAGACAGAGAAAGAGAGAGGGAAGCGGGTTCCATTTATGGCTTTCTAAGTTGGGGTTTGTGTTGGTTTGATACATATGCTACTAGCCCGTCGTTTATAGAAACTATAGCCATGCTCATGCATGCAAAATACCCAAAATTTGACCCATTATATAGGTGACTCTGCTATTATTTGTTAATACACGTCAGTGATATTATCTAGAATCCCATAATATTGTGTACTTCCTATTATCTAAATCTTGTTTGGTTTGAAAAATGCTTAATGCATATCACTTATAGCTCACATTTATTACATCATGAGATATGTGATAAAATTAAAATAAAAGTGTGTAATAAATGGAATGAGATCATCTCTGATCAAATGATAAAATTTGTTCAAATATGAAGTAATATTTGCAACTGCAATATGTAACAATTGTTCATTTAGTTAAGGTAGTGGGGAAATCAAAGAGTACAATTAGGTAGAAGATTGAAAAGAAATAAATGAAAATAGGGTGTCTATCAAATTTTTCTTCTTCATTTTTAATTTATTTAATTTTAATATTACTATAAATATAGGATAAAGGAGTTTAATATCATAAATTTAAACAAATTTTGAAAGAACTACTTTGAAATGTTTCAAGCTGCATTTATTCTATACATTTTTTAAAATTGCTTTCAGTAATCATAATAAAAGTGGGATTAGCGTGATTTAAAATATTTAAAATATTTAAAATAATCAACCTTTAAAATAAAATATTACTTTTGTTATGATTAATTTATTATAATTTATGGTTATTTGAAGGTCAAAATTTAAAAAAAAAAAAAAAACGAAAACTGCACAATTCATATCATAAATTTAAGTACTTTAATGACATTTGTAGAATGAATAAAATTTAGGTAAAATTCTTTAAGTCTTGTAGTGTTATTTTTCAATTAAAATATGACACTTATCTTATTTTTAATAAAAATATAATATGTGTCATAAATTTTAATTATTTATTTGTTATTTTCTAAGTTTTCATTTATGAATTGTAAAAAAATATACACATATTATATTTTAATTAGAGAACAATACCACAAACGCCTAAGAAATTTTATCTAAATTTTGTCCTTGTAGAAATACTTCTCTCCCAAAAAAACCCAATCTTCACATTTTCATCAAGTACTAACAAATGAAAAGAAAAAATATTTTTATCGTTTTGTTTTTGTCCCAGAAAATTGAAGAACTTTTAGTTTTTCATTGACTAAACTTTTTTGGATGTGGAAATTTGTTGACCGTGCATATGGCTGAAGTGCTGAACAATTAATGGACGATTGTAAGTAAGTCATTCAGTCATGGATAAACAAGCTGACGGCAAAAGGTGAGGTGAGGGTTTATATTAGCTCACACTCTTAACAATATGACATTTATATTCTCAACAAATAATTTTATTTCAAAACTTACAATTCGTTTAATATTATATCAATTGGATAAAACTGTCAAATAAAAAAAAATTAAACCACTATTGCTTCTCCTTTCTCTCCATACTTTCTGTTAATCTATTCATCTAGGATTTTTATATTCTTTACATCACAGAGATACATCATACATGATATGGCACAGCTAAATTTCAAAATCGATAGAATGGTCAGGTAACAAAATGACATGAAAACTTATCCAGAGCTGACTGTTTCAGTCCAAGAAACTTCAGCCACCTCATCTTGGGTATTTGCACGAATGACATTCATCATATTGTACCTCATCTGTTCTTGAGCTTTCCTCCGATTGGCTTCGAGCACAATGAGTAGAGCAGTGATATCAGCAGGGCTCACCCCACCTACTCTGCTTGCCTGACCAATGGTTTGTGGCCTAACCTGAAATCATTGAAAGAATTTATTGTGCTTAAGTCCTGGAAAATAAGTTGCAGCTGTAGAGTTTCTTACATACACCTATCTTATTACACAAAACGACTGGGATTTAACTTAAATTTGACGATGCAATTTTTGTTTCTCTGCCACATCTGGTCTGTTGGGTACATTAGACTGGGCGTTCATAATTCACAATTGATTAGATTTCGAATAACCTTGCAGCAATGAACGTCCTCGGTGGAAGCAGAAACAATCAACACTTTGGCATAGATGTTTTTGCGAGTTCAATATAGTAGTGTGCTGACTAGTACTTGAAGGATTGTTTGTCATAAGCATTTTATTGCCAGAGACTCCCAAGATATCTCATTACTTATTTCTTTTTTTCATTATTACTAAAATTTGTAGAGTGAACTTGTGGATCCAAGGATGCATTTCAGCTCGTACAATCCCTACTTGTAATGATCCAAATATCTATTTTGATAAACATATATGTTACAAACCTTGGAAAGTTTTTCACGTGCTTCAAGAGACAAAGTTTTCATTGCATAGTAATCCAAGTCTTCAGGAAGTGGTTTATGCTGTTGAGTAACCATCTAAATGTAATCCAACACAACGAAACTTGACATTAAATACACATCTGAAATTCTAAAGTGCGGAAAAATCAAAATGATTCAGGATAGTAAAATGGACACAGCAAAGAAGCATTGACTTTTCTCATTGACATGTATAACAGATACCTGTTGAAGTTGGCTTTGCTGACGCAAGATGAAACCTTCGTACTTAATATCGATCTCAACACATTCTTTTTCCATTCTTGATAAGTTTTTGTTACTAAAACCATGCTTATCAAAAATTTCATATTGTATGTGTGGTTTCTTAAGAAGACTTTCCAATGTTGAAGAGTCCTTCACTGGCTGACCAGAAAGATGAGTAACTTCGGCAGCCAAATCCCCTCCTGATGAGAAAATTGAGAAGAGTAGCAATAATTGCTAGGAAATCAAATAAAAAAGGGGCAAAATGCGAGAAACCCCCTCCAAAACTATAGGTCATGTGCAGAAAACCTCTATGTGCTTTGAAACTCACCAACACTACTCCTTGAACTTACCAAACCATGCATATTGACTCGGGGTTTTCTGCACATACTAGGGGAGTTAATATACACTAATATGCATAGTTTGGTTAGTTCAAGGGGTCATATTAGTGTATTTTAAAGCACAGGAGGGTTTTCTGCACATGGCCTATAATTGGAGGGGGTTTCTTGCATTTTGCCCATAAAAAAAATGCTTTTAATTCTCTATAACTGAAGATTTTATTAGAAGGAAAGAGTACAAGGTTGGAGGATAAGTATATAAATAGAGTCCTACTAGATAGAAAAAAAGGGCAGACATTTTGCTCAGAGAATGTATAATAATAATCAGTAATAAAAAATAATTAAGATTTCAACTTTTAACGCTAGTGTGGATTACCTATTAGTATAAAACAGTAGTAGCCACTGAAATCCTTAAGTAACATGTTTCATGACTGTATAATGCGGAGAAGATTATGAAGATTTAAAGGCTTCAAATTATACACTATCCGCAATCTGATGTTCATATCATATTATTTGTATGTAGACAAACAAACCTGAAATCCTGACACTTTTCAATCGCTTCTTTTCCTCAGAAATCCGAGCCTGCTTCTCATGGTACAGTTTCCAGCGTCTATCATCTATCAACCCAATTTCACGACCCAAAGGAGTGAGACGGCTATCAGCATTATCAGATCTCAAGAGTAACCGATGCTCTGAGCGGCTAATATGGGGAAGACAAATTTTTTAACGTGTAATTGTCAAGAAATGAAGCAGCAAACATGCATCTAAGAGCAGGAATGTTGTAATTTTGGTTAGCATACCTTGTTAACACGCGGTAAGGCTCTCGAAGGTCCTTGGTAACTAGATCATCAATTAATGTTCCTATATAACTGCTCTCCCTCTCAAGAACAATGAGTGGCTTACCATCTGCATGTCTAGCAGCATTGATACCAGAAATGATGCCCTAAAGGGAGAAAAACAGTAAATTGTGAGAAGAAAGCTTGCTAGGTTAGCAGGAAGCCCAAATAGCCAAGAAGAATATAATTAATTCCCCCTGATACAACTCGCAACACACAAAAAACAAAGCATTAGATTATAAGCACAAATGAACTTTAAAAGAATACCTGTGCTGCAGCTTCTTCATAGCCTGTAGTTCCATTTATCTGACCAGAAAAGAACAATCCTTGTATTTTCTTTGTCATAAGAGACCTAGCACATTGATGAGCAGGTAAATAGTCATACTCCACGGCATATGCAGGCCTCAACATTGAACATTTCTCAAGTCCAGGCAAAGTTCTCAGCAAAGGTAACTGCAGTCTTTCTGGCAAACCCGTTGAGAACCCCTATAAGATGAAAAAAAGGTTAACCATATACATTTCAATCTTTTGTAAGTGGAATTCTACTGTTCAGCTGACTACTAATTTAACATTTAAAAAAAAGTATGAACTCATGAAAAAGCTAAAAATTTAAGAACAAGAATCATGTGTACATTATGCTCAAAAAGAGTAAAATATAAATCAGAAACCAATGAACCAAACAAAGTTAAAATGGAAATTAAATGAGGGCTTAAAATTAACTTGATCATGAATATCTATTTCTAATTTCCAAGGATGATGGGTGCATTAAGTATTTTTGTCACCAGTGGATATACTTGCTGAATAAAAGGAGGTGATATAAGCCATGATATCTCCCCCCTTCCCAAACTGAAAAATAGCAAGGAAAAAGAGGGAGGACTCCATTTTTATAAATTGTGACCCTAATTTCACCTTTCATTGAACTTCAGATATATATATATATCTCAAGTTCAGTGAAAGGTGAAATTAGGGTCACAATTTATAAAAATATATATATTGACTATAGCTTGTTCAGCGCTATCTTTCTTCCACCAACCTGCTCAATTCAACCCATTACATCCTTTTTCCATCAGACAAGACAAACAAAACTCCATTTTTCATCTCTTTGTATATTGTTTCATAACGTTGGTAATAGTTCGAAATATCTAACAGTTTATTAATGTTAAACAAGGATATGACACAATTTGGATCTTACTCATACTTCAGACATAGGTATGCTTCTACAGTTCAAAACTCCATGCATCACTATCTCTTAAATAGGTATATATATTTGTTATAACCATTTTGCTACTGAATACTGATTTTTTTTTCAAAACTATATCAGTTTGTTAATTTACATTATGAATATTCACCATATTAGGGTATTCGAATAACCGCACCCTATCCCCCACCCCCACAAAAACAAAAATGCCAAGTTTCATTCAGATTAGATTACAGAGAAGGAAAGAAAAAAGAATATATAACTTACCTGCACATAAAGCTCAGGCACATGTCGACCCTCCGGTTCAAGAAATATTTGATGAGACTCTTTATCTTGGAATCTTACAATCTAAAAATAAAATATACTACATCAGAAAATAATACAAGCAATTCCAATATAGTTGATCTGATGCTTCAGATCATAGTTGTTAGAATTGTACGATTCACGATTCGAATCGTACGATTCGATCCGATTCGTCCCGCCGGCGATACAGAAATCGCGTTGAATCGGAAATGGCTAGGAATCGCATGTGAATCGTCTGAATTGGTGCGATTCAGAACCAGAGACATGAATCGCACGATTCTGCGATTCATGGAACGTGGACGGCGTAAAAAAATTTCCAGATTCAGGTGCGAATCTGAAGGGGTGGACGGTGGGAGTTGAGAGTTAAAATTTAATGGCCTTTAATTCTTCACATTCACCCACGTTTCACGTCATTCTTCATGCAACCAAAAGTTCAAAACCATCGATCGTCATTCTTCTCTTCACATTCATTCTTCGTTTTCGTCACACTCTGTTTTCGTATCCTCACTGCAACACCAACCAGACTCCCTCTGTTTTCGTATTTTGTATCTGCAACGCCAACCACCGAACGTTCAGTCACATACCCACGTCTCACTCTGCTTTGAAAACACCTCTTCAGTCACGTTCTTTCAATCTCTGTTTTCGTATCACGTTCTTCCCGTCCTCTGTTTTCGTATCATGTTCTTCTTCTTCCAGTCCTCTGTTTATCAGTGACAGTGTCACTCACTCACTCAGTACAAATGACTCCTACGGTGGCTCCTAAGGCTAAGAAAAAGGGGAAAAAGGATGTTACATGGGAACATGTACTGTTCTTGACAATAGATTACATGTGAAGTGTAATTATTGTCTACAAGCAAGGTATATTTAAGTCTTTTATTGTTGTGTTTCTGAATCGTACGATTCGAAACGATTCACGATTCATGATTCGAAAATTGAACAAACGATTCTCGATACGATTCACGATTTGACAACTATGCTTCAGATTACACCTTTTTCTAAAAGGTTTAGGTTCGGCCTGAATATGGAATAAATTAGTAACTATTGTTAACTCTGTAAATATTAAACTGATATGAACAAAATCAAGTTAACTTTTTTTTCAAAAAAAATTTAAGCTAATACTGTTGAAACACACCTTATCTTCGATAGAAGGGCAGTATCTAGGCCCTTTAGCTTCAACCCATCCTCCATAAGTGGGAGTTTCATGTAAGTTCTCCCTTATTATCTGGTGAGTACTGCTTGTAGTACGGGTTAGGTAGCAGCACATCTGTTCTCTTTCAATATGGACATCAGGATCAAAACTAAACCAGCCGACCTGCCAATTATGAAGATACAGTGAGGGAACACTATTTTTTGTTACGGAGGAAAAACTTCTAATTACAGACTACTAGCAGTTAAATTTATCATTCAGCACTGGAGGAAAAGCAAAAATATATTTTATTTATTGTTTCATAATTTGTTCGGGACTACTGGAACTAAAATTATTGCATTATTATCTATGCTAAATAGCATTAGCAACCAATGCAATCAGAAAATCAACTTAAGAAACATCTGGTTGCTTGTCCATCTGATGGCTGGTGGACATAATTCTCCAACTAGCAAATTACGAAGGCATTTTAGTTGTATCAAGATCACTAACAGACTAACATAAATAGAAAATTGACAATAACACTTACAGTGAGTCCAGATAAAATCATTTGCAAACCACAAACCCAAAACTTGATTTTAACCAAAATTGAATCTTATGAACCTACATATAGGTTTAAATGGAAGAACCTCTTCATCTCCATGCTGAGGCTCTAATCCAGAGAAATTTACAGTGCGAATATCCACTCGAGCTGGGGTTCCAGTTTTCAACCGATCAGTTTCAAAACCAAGTCGCTGTAAGTTCTCAGTTAATCCCTGTGAAGCAGACTCACCAGCTCTTCCTGCAGGCATAGAAGTTCTACCAACCCAAATTTTACCACTCATAAAAGTTCCTGTTGTGAGAATAACAGATGGAGCATAGAATCTCATTCCAAAAAATGTAGAAACACCTTCCACATTATCATTCTTCCCCAGCAAAATATCTGTGACCATAGCCTCTCGGATAGAAAGGTTTGAAGTGCTGCAAAAAAATAAAGTCAAAATAAATCATTGTGGGAAGTAACAAACAAGAGCAGATGCATAAAGCATGTGAAAGAAGATCATGCCAAAGTAGACTTGGAGAGGTCAGGGACCTAGCGTTCAAATTCCTACCCTCCCCACTTGCCTTGTTGCTTGTTACAAACTTGAACGTATATGGTGAATTCTCTTACCAAAAAGATGGAAAGTATTTTATCAACTTACTGCTTATATTCATGCCTGACAATGAGGGAAATTATGCAAGCTAATATAAATATTTATGCAACCACATGATAGAGAAGAATCAACTTAAAAAACATATACAACGTGGAAAGCTCTATTATAGGTATGTATAAAATATTTGGAAAGGAAAATTGCAAGGTTAGAACTAGACCTAAAATTTTTGCCCCCTCAAAATTTTGGTTCAAGTTCTACCACTGAATGACTATTATAGAGCACATACAAAAGCTGAGTACAGCAAAAAATAGATACAGGAAATGACAAAGAAAAAGGGAAAAGATTATGGAATATGAACTTGCCTTTCTACTACATTTTTCATTTGCAAGGCATATTCCCTTTTATCAGTCTGAGCACGTAATGCACGAACTGCAGGACCTCTTGAGACATTGAGTACACGTTTTTGTAAGTAACATCTGAACACAAACATAAATATGTATATGAGTAACAAAAACCCAGAAAGCCATTCTTCAAACTAGAATATATAACAAATATAGTTTATTGTAAAGGCATCAACTCAAGAATGTGAAGCAAAAGTAAATATCTAATATAGTGATATATAAAAGAGGCATCATTCAGAAGTGCGGGCAAAAAAGGAATGGCCTTTTTGTTTAATCAAATTTTATATGGTGGCCACTGGAGCAAGAAGGACAATCTTGTGACTTCTTGGGCCAGACTAGATCACTAGAATGACATAATAATACAGAAGCGACCTTCTTTAGAAACCTGAGGCTAAAGCGCGATCTGAGCCATGCAGTGTCAACTAAGAAGACTCAATGACAGTTTATTAGACCATTACCAGCTTTTTATTTACATCCAACTTGTATTTAAATTTACTTACTGGGTTGCGACTTTAGCTACTTCAGTATATTCTGAAATTTAGGTGTAATTAGAGGCAACAAGTTTTTTTATCCAAAAAAAAAAAGGGCACAACAAGTCTCGTTTAAGAGAAACTAAAAAGTCAATTTGGATTACTTATCAAACCTTAGACACACATAACATAAATAGACATGTATATAAAATAGAAAGGAAGAGAGGCAAGTGATGTCAAAGATGCCTGTTACCATCTAATGATCATACTGAACTGCATCTACAAAATCTAGGGGATGCTAAAGAACTAGAAGTGAAGCTGTATGAATCTTTGACATTACCTATCAGCAATCTTCCCAATTTCACCACCTAGCGCATCCACTTCATGAACCAGTTGGGACTTTGCGGGCCCACCAACTGCTGGATTGCAAGGCTGCACCAAACTCCACTCAGTTAGAAACTCTTCAACTTTTAGGATAGAACCACACATCATGCACCATGGGCTTAGCCGAATCAAAGATAAGGAGAGGCAGGAGAAATTGCAAACACAAATAGCTTCCTTTCAAGCATCAATTTTTATTTTTATTTTTTTTTAAAAGCCCATTCCACCTTGTAATTGTATTTCAAATTACAGAAGTGTTGATGCAACAGGAGACAATACATGGTGCAATATTGCTACAGCCAGTCAATAGGTGAATGAAGCATTTTGATGAAACCACAAAAGGAAACAGCATATAAACAAGATGGATTGCTTAACGATGATAACACTGATTGATGATTCAACCGACGACCAACATAAAAATTAAAAAATAGTACCTGCCACGCAATGCGGTCAATATTCAGTGTAAGAAGAAGAGTACTTGCCCCCAAACGTGCAGAAGCAAGGGCGGCTTCGCAGCCTGCGTGCCCTCCTCCAACTACAATCACATCATATTTTTCCTCTACTGCTCCGATTTCGTAATCCAAGTCTGCAAAATCTCAAATAAGTAAACAATTTCAATTTTCAACCAGGATTAACATACTTTGACGCCAAAGAAGCGTGCAAAAACGAAATTCTCGTACCTCGGGAGGTGGAAGCGGCCGCGACGGCGGAGAATCGCCGGAAGAAAGCGGAGGCGGAGAAGGAGACTCGCCGGCGAAAATTGCGTCGGAAAGTGACGTCACGAGGAGTGGGAGTAGAAAAGAGTGTTGGGCGGAAATTTCGGCCGAGGCGACAGAGATGGAGAGTGAAGAGCGTCGTTGCCATTCTGGCATTTGGATTTGATTCTCAAGAGAATAAAAAAAGGAAACCAAAAATTTCTGATAAAAAGAGCAATATGCAATAATTAGAATTTCTTAAACGGTTCAGTTGTTGGTGCTAGTTTCGTTTTGGAGGCAGTGGTGGCAGAAGACACTACCAATCAGGGTTCAGTTCAGTGCCGTTTCATTGACATTGTTATCCATTGCTGCCTCATCCAGCAGTGTTCAATGCCGTTTCCTTGTTATCCGAGTGTAGTTTAGTAAAGAAGCCGATCAAAATAACGGGACTCTAAACTTTTGGGCCGAATGACCTGGCCCAATGTGTTTGGGCCAGTTTACGCCTTTAACTAGCTGGCCGCGGCGGCGTAGGCAGATATATGTCCCCATGAAATGCACTTAAAAAGACAATGTTTGGGAGTGGGAGTTCCAAATGGATGAAATTGAATCATTCATAATTGAATGGTTAGAAGTTTGCATCCAGAATATTACTAGTGGGTCGTCCGGTACGAATTAATCTATGTGTGGTGTATCATATAAGAAGATATGATAGTATACGTTAATACTATCAAATTTTATCAGGTATTTAATATGTATACCTAATAGGATAGTTAAATATGGTCAAAACTTTTTATCACACTCTAATAGTATAATATTATCCTCCCTATGACTTCTTAATATAACCTTATAAGATTTTTCTTCAATTATTATCCTCTACTTTCATACGTAGAAATCAAACAACTTAAAATTGAAACCCATCAAGATCAAAAATCCTCTTCCACCACCATGTTCCTCACCACCACCACTCTGCCTCACCACCCCAGTTGCCATTCCTCACAATCATTCTACCTCACTTCTCCCTCACCTAAGCCACCCTCAATAGCCAACCTTGGTCGCCATCATCACCGTGCAAGGGTCATCATCCCCTGCCCTGTCCCTCACCTAAATCATGTCGCCACCTCAAGCCCAGTAACCGACGACCTAATCAGAACCGTCCTCATGGCCAACCACCCAGACCCGCCTCATCCTCAACCACCCAGAACCCAAACTCGTAAAGCCACTTAGCCCGAATCACCTCGGACCCCCTCGCCACCTCGCTTGCAACCCACAAGCTCCACTGCGCTAGATCTGCGACCAACCCCGAAATCGTCCTTTGCAGTTTGATAATATTGGTGGTGACCCAAACTAGTTTGCACCAGATCTCCCCCACCCAGTTCCTACACTCAATAATGTAGAGTTGCAGTAGATACGTAGTTTTTTTTTTTAATTTTGCTTGGTGGCTAAACTCATAAATCTAATTGGAAAAATGTAGTTTATTTTTTATTTTTTTATATTGAACGATATTATAGACATATTAAATAATTATTATACTATCAAGATTCTTATACTATTGAGCATCAAATATATGATTGTATAAGAACTAATCAGTTCCTTTATACTATCAGTCTTTATCCTACTGTTTTATATTATCAGGTCTTATACTATCATGTGCGTCAAATGCAGCCTTATAGGATAAGACTTTATAGCATTAGATATGATAATATAAGGCCTAATTAGGGATGATAAAATTACCAGTATCTGTGGGGATCTGTGAGGATTACCTGTGATGAGGTGAGAGATGGGTACCAGTTTAATAAATGGGAGCAGAGACGGGAATTATAGTACCCGTGTTTCATTTAATATATATCATATATTATATTTTGTTTTCTTTTTTACTTTGAGATGAGATGAAAATATGTATTTTTATTATTTTACAATGATTTTTTATTGAATAATCATAATGATAAAACTTGTTGAAAAAATATATATCATTCATGTAATAATTATTTATGTAGACCGATTATTACAAAATATAATTGAATTTAATTTATTATTTATAATATTCTTTTAATTTAGTAAGAATCTTAAATTGTTGAACAAAGTTATAGTATCTGGAGTTAAAGTTTATTTTGTTTATCTATTTTTGTAATTTTTAAGATTTTGTTTTAAATTATTAACTACCTGTGGATACTTGTGGATACTCGTCTACTTGTGAGAATCACAAATACATACCCGTGATAGGTATGGAGGTGGGGGCAAGGGAACACTACCCATCCTCACCCCGCCCCTTTCCCTCGCCCCATTAACATCCTTAGGCTTAATAAGTAAGAGTTGAGGATATCAGAGTGTTTAGAGTTGTAATGAAATTTTTTTTATACAAGCTTATACATCAAAACTTAATCGGACCTAATCTCACTCCTAAAGACTTGTTTGACATGCTGTAGCCTGTATTAGGCCTGATAGGATAAGCTAATATAATATATTATGACATTATCAATTATTTGATGCAAATACTGTAGTGTATAAGATTATCCATCAAATTTACCAAATCTCTCTTATACATTAAAATGATGGATAACTTAAGCAAGCCTTAGGGTTTGATTAGACCTAATTGTGTTTTAATGTATAAGTTGTTATAAAGACTTTTCATTACAATTTTAAACACCTTGATATCCCCAACTATTACGTATTAGGCCTTATACTATCAGGCCTAATACTATTAAGGTCTGTTTGGCATATCGTATTAGGCCTGACAAGATAAAGTAATACAATACATTATGACCTTATCAGTTGTTTGGTGCAAACATTGTATTGTATAAGTTTATCCATCAAACCCCTCTTATACATTAAAATGATGGATAACTTAATCAAGCCTTTGGAGTGAGATTATGTCTGATTGGATTTTGATGTATAAGTTTTTATAAAGATTTTTTCATTATAATTCTAAGCATCTCGATATCTCCATCCCTTACATATTAGGCCTTATACTATCAGGCCTTAGGACCCGTTTGGTATGAAGGATAGGATAAGACCTGATAGTATTAGGCATGATAGTATAAGACCTGATAGTATAAGACCTGATAGTATAATGTCTGATAGTATAAGACTTGATAGTATAAGGCTTAATACGTAATGGTTGGGGATATCAGGATGTTTAAAATTATAATGAAAATTTTTTTATAACAGCTTATACATCAAAACCCAATCAGGTTTAATCCCACCACCCAATACTTGATTAAGTTATCCATCATTTTAATATATAAGAAGGATTTGATGGATAAGCTTATACAATATAATATTTACACTAAACAACTGATAATATTATAATGTATTGTATTAACTTATCCTATCAGGTCTAATACAGTATACCAAACAGGTCTTTATACTATCAAGTCTAATACTATCAGGTTTTATCATATTATTCATACCAAACGGACCTTTAGGTCTTATCCTATCCTTCACACCAAACAGGTCTTAAGACTTGATTAAGTTATCCATGCATCATTTTAATTTAAAAAAAGGTTTGATAGATAAATTTATACAATAAGGCTACATTTAGTGCATCGTATAAATAAGACCTGATAGTATAAACTAATACTATATGGTCTTATTCAATGTTTGGTGTATTCACCTGATAGTACAATAAAATTAGGTCAAGTCATTTTATCTTATTCTAACCTGATAACTCTATCTCCTCCCCTAGTACATGATAAAACTTGATAGAATTTCTATTCTTATTCTATCCTCATCTTCATCTTTATCACTTCTCTCCCTTTATCCTCAATGCCACCACCACCACCACACCAACCCCCGCCCACCACCACCACTACCATCACCACCCCTACCCCACCACCCACCACCACCACCACCACCACCACCACCACCACCCTTACCCTTACCTCACCACCACCACCACCCTATCCCATCACCACCACCACCACCCTACCCTTCCTCCTCCACGCCCCGCCTGAGATCGACCATCAAGATCCAACCTCAAAATCACCACCACCACCACCATCCAACCCTTCCTCCGTGGTCGTTCTTCGCCATCCATGGTCGCCATGCCCAGCAGCTGCGACGCAATGGCTTCGGGACTTCCACCGTTCGTGTTCAATTTTGTTCATCTCTGTCTAGATCTAGTTACAGTATCTTAGTTCTGAGTTCCACCGTACAATCGACAATGCATGAAATCTAAAACCATTTTTATAATGCATAAAATCCAAAGACCAGACAAACTTGCCGTCTCCTACTGCTGTTTCAGCTCCAAAATCACCCAAAGAGAAACGTCGATGGAGCTTCGTCAATTCTTACAGAGAAAAGGACAACCACCATGCTACACCCACCTACGTAGACCTCCAGGTTTAGTCCTCAGCCACCGTTGATCCTGACAAGCACGCCATGGCTATAGTTGCCGCCATCGCTGCCATGGCGGAGGCTGCTGTCACTGCTACTCATGCGGTAGCCACCGTGGCCAAACTCACAAGCAATGACAGGAGCGTTGGAGGCATTGGTGGCGAAGAATGAGCAGCTATTAAGATTCAAGCCGCGTTTCGAGGCTGACTCAGTTGCAGAGGCTTTTTTCTTTTTTTCTTTTTTAAATAAATTTAACTTTTATGCTAAATGATATTTTAGTCTGTAAAAAAAAATGTTATACAATCAGTTAATTTATCATTTTATTATCAAACAAAAGATAGGATTATATCTTATCTAATTAGTTATACTATCATATTTTATACTATTCTATTATCTTATTTTATACTATACTATCATGTATACCAAACAAGATCTAAAGTGTTTGCATCAAACAATTGATAAGGTCATAATTTATTGTATTAGTTTATACTATAAAGTCTAATACGACATGCCAAACAGACCCTAAGTGTGTTTTGAATTATGTTTTGTAAACTTAATTTTAGATGAATTTGATTTTACAAAATTAATTTTAGTGAAAAATGAATTTGAGTTAATTGATAAATGTTTGAAAATATTAATCTAAAACGTGATTTTGATGTAATGAGTGTTGTTTGGAGTTCTAATTTTTTTTTATACTACTAGTTCTCATTTTAAAGATAATTTTATGTCTTTTTCTAATAAGTGTTATAGGAGTGCTTGTTAAAGAATTAAAAGTAAAAAATATTCAATGAAAAGTACAGTATGTAATAGATTGGAAATTCAAAAAACTATATTTTTCATTGAATACTTTCTACTTTTGATTACTTAACAACTACCCTAATTTTATGGACGTTTTAACATCATCATGCTTCAAGTTATTAGATGAATTATGTCTTGACACAAATTTTGTGAGTACTTAAATTAACTAATTTTATATTCAATATAGCTTAATTATTATCAAAATTTTACTAAAATAATTTTTCAAAAAAATAAATAAATAAAATACAAAATTTCATTAAAGATTAATCTAATCCAAACATGATACTTTTTCGTGGATATCGTACTTATTTTTCTATGTTTCTGCTGAGGACTACTCTTCCAACAAAGGCTAAACCATTCAAATCTCACATCATTATCATAGTGACGTTAGAAGCTATAGTTTTTACTTTAGATGTATGCAAAAAATGTGACTATGAATGTTGCTAGAGGAGAGTTGTCTCTAACAAACTTCTAATTACGAAGAGCACATAGAACAACTTGAAACCTAATACACTCTCAAAATGAAATATAATTTCAAGGTGTGGTTCGTTTGATAAATTAAATTATATGTGGATGGATTTTGCACTACAAGAGTTCAAAATTCACGAAAAATATATTGTTTACTTTATATAAGAATAATTATATTTGTAGGTATGTTTATTTTACTAGTAATATAATATAATTGTTCAAAGAAAAACATGTTTAGGAAAAAAAAACCAGGTATTCTAGTGGTGTAACTCAAGTGGTTAAGGTTATGACATTTAGGAAAGTAAGAAGGGTTCAAACGAGTAATGATATTTGTAATAAAAAAATCTATTATTACATTATTTCTTTTTTAATAAAAAATAAAAATACATTTTAACACATTTTCTCTTTACCTTTATTTTTCAAACAAGTATAATATAAATTTAATGTATAATTTTTATTTCACAAGCATTACTCAGTTTGAATCCTCCATAATGTTTTTTACTGTTGAGTAGAAGTATTCATAAGATGAGTTTGACTTGACTCGATGCCGACTCAATATTTTTTATCAAGTCATTTTTTTGGACCTGAACTTGATTCGTTCATGGTTCAATAATAACTTATCTAAAATCGAGCCGACTTGATATGTAGATATAATATATAAATTTAAATATTATACATAATTAAGTCATAAATTTATAGAAGTAAAATACTGAAATTAAGGTATATTTTATAATACATATTTTAAAATAAATAATATCAACAAAAATATATTATCATATTATACAAAAGTGATTAATTTAAGTGAAGAAATCTTATTATTTAAATCTAATTATAAAAGAAAAGTATAGACTGTTAAATAATGTATCATACTGGGTTGAGTTGAAATAATTTAAAGTATAATATAAAATAGACATAAAAAAACACTAAGTTAAATTTCTAGAATATGAACCTGTTTCAATTAAGTTCGGGCCAAGACTGATTAGTAGAACGAATGAGATCTTAAACACCCCTAATATCAAGGGGCAACTAAGTACCATGGGTAAGACCTAGACATTTATAAAAAAGGATAAAAGAAGTAATTGTGTAGTGCACTACTGATTCTTTTTAATGTTATTTCAATAAGTGTTTTAAAGATATTAGTTAAAGAAAAAAAATTCATAAAAATAAAATATTGAATGTACTAGAAATTTATAAATATTTAATTAGTTTAAGTAGTTAGATACTTATTTTTTTAAAGTAAAATTTCAAATTCAAGTATTATGAATAAAAAATTAACTTTGAAATTTTTTTATTTTTTTATAGTATGACTTAACTCGACTTTAAATTGATCGAGACTTAATATAATTTTCAGATATCGAAAATTTATATAAAAAATATATTAACAATATTTTATTTTAATGTGTGTATTGAATTGATTCTGTTCACAAGATAAAAGCAGCCCCAATTATTTTATTTGTATGTAATGTAAATATGATTGTAGATTTGTGCTTTTAACTTTGGCTTCCACTCCTCACATGTAAAATATTCCGCGCAACTATAATAAAACGATCATTCTCTCACTTGTTCAGTTTAGGAATTCGTTATTTGATGATTTCTTTTTCTTTTCTGCTGTATTGTTAATTTGTTGTATCTTCTTAATGAAATCTCTGTTTTCTCTTCTCCCTCATTTTTCTTTTTTGCTACCATTTCCAATTTCTTCCCTGATTTGGTGGCTTTTGTGAGAATTGATTAGTGAATAACCACTTTTAGGGTCACCGTGGAAGGATCTCTACATATGGGCAGGGTATCCTCTCCAGTTCATTATTCTACTCTTTCATTGATCCAATTCATACACTAATTCACGAGCGATTCGTACACTCTTGAAGTATGAAAAATTTGTTGCTTCACCACCTCGTGTTTCATACTTTAACAATAATTTAAATGCCATAATAGTTAATATAATATAGAATAATAATTTTTTCTTGTTTCATAACCACAAACTTTCTCCTAATTCTTATTGGAGAGCTGGTGCATCAGGATGTAGTTGTTGTTGGCACCTGGCAGTGGACGGCTCGTAGAAGAAAATGGCGGTGGGGATCTGTTCTATTCCAAATCTAATACTATGGCACGAGGAATTCACAGACTTTTCTTCTTCTTCTTTAATTTTTTTGAAAGAAATTGTGCCGGCGTGATTGACCTTAGATGACGTTGCAAAGTGATTGAGATAGTCATACAGATATGCCCTTTCTTCAACGGAAATAATAAAGAGTAATATTTTAGTTGTGTGAGTCACTTTCTTTGTTACTTATTTATTATTTTGTGAGGAGTTTAGGAGGGTTTTGCCTAAGTACATATCATTAATTTTCTTTCTCCAAACCTTAACAGCCAAGGAATCTGTGAATTGAGGGCAATATAGTAAATTCGTGTTTTAATATTTTATTTTAATGTGTGTATTGAATTGATCCTGTTCACAATATATCATTATTTTTCTTTCTCCAAACCTTAATCCATGTTTCTGATGAGGACCACTCTTCTAGCAAAGGCTAAACCATTCAAATCTCACATCTCAAATTATCATAGTGACGTTAAAAGCTATAGTTTTTACTTTAGATGTATGCAAAAAATGTGAAAGTGAATGTTGCTTGAGGAGAGTTGTCTCTAACAAACTTCTAATTAAGAAGAGCACATGGAACAACTTGAAATCTAATATACTCTCAAAACAAAATATAATTTCAAGGTGTGGTTCATTTGATAAATTAAATTATATGTGGATGGATTTTGCACTACAAGAGTTCAAAATTCATGAAAAATATATTGTTTACTTTATATAAGAATAATTATATTTTTAGGTATGTTTATTTTACTAATAATATAATATAATTGTTCAAAGAAAAACATGTTTAGGGGAAAAAAACCCAGCTATTCTGGTGGTGTAATTCAAGTAGTTAAGGTTATGATATTTAGGAAAGTGAGAAGGGTTCAAACGAGTAATGTTATTTGTATAAAAAATTCTATTATTACATTATTTCTTTTTTAATTAAAAAATAAAAAAAAATACATTTTAACACATTTTCTCTTTACCTTTATTTTTTCAAATAAATATACTATAAATTTAATGCAGAATTTTTATTTCACAAGTATTACTCAATTTGAATCCTCCATAATGTTTTCTACTGTTGAGTAAGGTATTCATGAGACGAGTTTGACTTGACCTAATGCTGACCTAATATTTTTTATCAAGTCATTTTCTTGAACTTAAACTCGATTCGGTCATGACTCAATAATAACTTACTTAGAATCGGTCGACTTGATATGTAGACTTAATATATAAATTTGAATATTATACATAATTAAGTCATAAATTTATTGAAGTAAAATACTAAAATTAAGGTATATTTTATAATATATATTTTAAAATAAATAATATCAATAAAAATATATTATCATATTATACAAAAGTGATTAATTTAAATGAAGATGTCTTATTATTTAAATCTAATTATAAAAGAAAAGTATAGGTTGTTAAATAATGGGTCATACCAATTTGAGTTGAGACAATTTCAAGTATAATTTGAAGTAGACATAAAAATACACTAAATCAAATTTCTAATATCAAGGGGCAACTATGTCCCATGGGCAAGACCTAGGCATTTATAAAAAAGGAAAAAAAAAAGTAATGGTATAGTGTACTACTGATTCTTTTTAATGTTATTTCAATAAGTGTTTTAAAGATATTAGTTAAAGAATAAAAAAATAAATATTTCATAAAAATAAAATATTTAATGTATTAAAAATTTATAAATATTTAATTAGTTTAAGTAATTTGATATTTATTTTTTTAAGTAAAATGTTAAATTCAAGTATTATGAATAAAAAAATTAATACTGAGAGAATTTTATTTTTTTATAATCTGATTTAATTTGATTCTAAATTAATCAAGATTTAATGTAATTTTTAGATATCGAAAAATTTATATTAAAAAATATATTAAAATTTTTAAAATTTTTACTTTTATTAAATACTAGCTGTTTTTAGAACAAATTGTTAGTAAAATCCTTCATTTAATAAACTCAATAGAATATCCCAACAATTATTCTGTCTATACGTCATAATTCGGTCACCCTTCTTCGTCAGCATGCATTACAGTAGACCAATAACATTACAAAGTGACGTTATTAGATTTTAAATATAATAATAAAAAACTACGTGCTCAAATATGATTTCTTCTTTTTTTTTTTCTCTTGCTCACTTTATTTGAGCAGATTCAAAGCTCCACCGCACCGCAAAAGCTTGATTGCATGTGCTGTCTTCATTAAAAGGCGTGCATATTTTGCCAAACAAGAGAAAGGCATATCCACTTGTGTGTGATAGAAATAGAGGTGGGATAAGGGTCAGACCCGCTGATCGATCCGCATAATCTATGGTTCACACGTGTTAGAATTGGATATAATATTGATTCATTTTGTGGTGAGTTTATTGGCCTAATTTGTTTCAATTTGTCATTAAATAAGTTTTGATCTGTGGGTATAGTTAAATTTTTTTTAACAACTGACAATTAGGTCAATACCTATTGACTAAATTAAATTAAAATATTTAAATTTTTTTAATCAATTTAATATGACATGATAATTAATAAAAACAAATGTATAATATATTTTAATTTATTATATAACAACCTTGTATTATTTATTAAAAATGATAATTTTGAGTTAAATTTAATAAGAAAGTTGGATTATAATCCAAGTCTAAATTAAATTTTAAAAAATTAAGTATAATTTTTTTTCTACATAAAAGGCAAAAATAAAATAAAATTATTTTGCATAAATAAAGAATAACTGGTACTGACTAGCAAAATACTAATCTATTTATTTTGCAGACTGATCCGCACCGATCAGCCTATGATTTGTCGCATACCCACTTCTAGATGTAAAGCACTGAGCCCAAGAGGCTTTCTTCCGTAATCTAAAAGGAAGAAAATTCTTTATTTATGAACATATTAGCCACTCATTTATTTTATATTTTCTTTTTTTTTAACTTTTGAAAATTAAATGATCAAATTATCCCTCCAAGAACATATAAGATTTGAATAATGTTATATTACTTTAAACAGTATTTATATCCTTTTTAATATTATTATTATTTAGTTAATTATATGTATTAGTTAGTTAATAAAAATTATATAAAAAAGAGTTGAAATTTAAATTAATTAATTAATTAATATATATATGTAATTAATTATAAATTTGTATATCATTAATTAGATATAAAAAATAATATTAAAAAGTATTTGAAGAATATAGAAGTTGATAAGATTTTTTCGAGGCGAAGTTGTGTTTATACTCTGTGACCAATGGACTTATGAGTCATGAGAGCTTGACGTTTTCTGTGGACTGTAGGCCCAACTCTTACTATCCTCTCTCTCTTGTGATCTTATCCAAAAACTCTTACTGTTAAATATTCTCACAGTAAAAAGTATAAGAACCAAATTAAGAAGGTAAATTTTACACTATATAATCTGTTGTGTTGTTGTGAGATCAAGAAAGAAAGCAGTAGTGGGCTGTGGAGGAGCAAGTATGAGTGGCAACGGCGTTGGGCAAGTCCCGGTTCAAGTCAAAGGAACGTTGCACCCTCCAGCCTCATTCAGCAACCTTCCGGCTTCCCGATCACAGATCAAGAATAAACTTTTAAAAGATGCCTTCAAGGGCTGTTCATCCTCCACCAAGAATTGATATGAATTTCAGTGTGATCTAATTTGTATGTAATGTAAATTTGTGATTGTAGATTTGTGCTTTTAACTTTGGCTTCCACTCCTCACATGTAAAATATTCCGCGCAACTATAATAAAACAACCATTCTGTCACTTGTTCAGTTTAGGAATTCGTTATTTGATGATTTCTTTTCCTTTTCTGCTGTATTGTTAATTTGTTGTATCTTCTTAATGAAATCTCTGTTTTCTCGTCTCCCTCATCTTTATTTTTTGCTACCATTTCCAATTTCTTCCCTGATTTGGTGGCTTTTGTGAAAATTGATTAGTGAATACCCACTTTTAGTGTCACCGTGGAAGGATCTCTACATATGGGTAGGGTATCCTCTCCAGTTCATTAATCTACTCTTTCATTGATCCAATTCATACACTAATTCACGAGCGATTCTTACGCTCTCTTGAAGTATGAAAACGTTGTTGCTTCACCACCTCGTACTTTAACAATAATTTAAATGCCATAATAGTTAATATAATATAGAATAATAAATTTTTCTTGTTTTATGACCACATAAACTTTCTCCTAATTCTTAATGGAGAGCTGGTGCATCAGGATGTAGTCGTTGTTGGCACTTGGCAGTGGATGGCTCGTAGCCGAAAATGGCGGTGGGGATCTGCACGAGGAGTTCGCACGAGGAATTCACAGACTTATCTTCTTCTTCTTCAATTTTTTTTTAAGGAAATTGTGCCGGCGTGATTGACCTTAGATGACGTTGCAAAGTGATTGAGATACAGTCAGACAGATATGCCCTTTCTTCAACGGAAATAATAAAGAGTAATATTTTAGCTGTGTGAGTCACTTTGTTTGTTACTTATTTATTATTTTGTGAGGAGTTTAGGAGGGTTTTGCCTATGTACATATCATTATTTTTCTTTCTCCAAACCTTAACAGCCAAGGAATCTGTGAAATGAGGGCAATATAGTAAACTCGTGTTTTAATATTTTATGTGTGTATTGAATTGATTCTGTTCACAAGATAAAAGCAGCCCCAACTGTTTAGAGGAAGTAGTGGAAATTTGACTTCCATTGTTGCCGCATAAAAGCACGTTTTCATTAGAAAACACTGCACTGGATAATATTACAGAGCCACTTGAATGATAATTTTCTTCAACCAAAATATATCAATCAGAAACACGTCTCCTGCTGTTCTGTTTTTCCTATTCAGACATAGAATTTATGGCCTTTTTTTTTCACTGTTTATTTACTTGCAATGCATGTACATGTTACATAATCTCTATCAGCGGCATGTTTTATTTATTTAAGACAAATCTCAATGCATCTTGGTAATATTCACGTGTTTTAAGTGAAAATATGTTAATAATACTTCTAACACGTTGAAATTTTGGATTCTCTCATTAGTAGATAATCTTTAATCCTAATTAAGGGTAATTATTTATTTTGACCTTAGAATGGAAAGAACATGTTTTCATCTTAAAAGTTTTTTCCACCAAAGAAAAAAATACTTCTAATACAAATAATCCTAATATTCTAACACTTTCAAAGCTGTGCAAAAGAAGACAACACTAGCGCATAAGCACGAATACTTGTTTCTGACAAAGCAAAATCCAGCACTAGATTTAGGGAAGGAAAGGACATCCTCTTCAGTCTTCTCTCACTTTCTCCAGATCTGAAAGAGGTAACTTAGCCACCCAATCCCTGGATAAGGATCCCGCTGCTGCAAGTCTAGCATTCCATCTTGTAGTAGCTCCCCTGCATGCTTCGATGACCTCCAAATTCAATGAACATTTTTGTTTAAACACAAAAACTATACATCCCAACCTTTCTGTACATTTTTATTTTTTATCTGAAATGTTAAGAAATTTTACAAATGGTGGTCATTATACATCCATTATAAATAGGCAATAGCGGTAATATAAGCAAGCATAAATCAGCAGCTAAGAAATCTCCAACTCAAGTGTATAGTCTCAGGCGAGTTGTAATTTGCTGCCGGCACATAGGGCATGAAGATAATGTAAGGCCACACTCCTTGCAAGTCTATAAAAAAACAAAGTGCAAATAAATAACAGACACATTTTTAAATGCAAGTTATACATCCATTTGCTCCTCTTTACACAGTAATTCTACATGATGGGTGAAAATAGAATGCTTTTTCCTGCCATTTTGTTACTTTGTAATAACTAGTTTTTTAGATGTTGACATGTTTTTCCGAAAAATCACATGACGTGTCAATTTTCAAATATTGCATAATTTTGACTTGGAGGAAAAATCATCTTTTTCATTTTTCCTTTGAACTTTCATCATTAATACAAAAGTAAAAGTTCCTCAAATGTGAAAATTATAACCTAAATTCCCTTTATCATTCACACAAACAGAGATTATATCCTCTAGGGCACATTAACATAAGCGTTAAACAAGAATAAGTTCATTAAACAAACTTACTGTATGACCACATCCAAAAGCCATGTCCTTCGGATTGGTTAGGCAAACAGGGCATACCTAGATCAAGCGAAAGACGTTTATCTCGTTATGATAATGTGATCTTAAAATGAATCTATAGCAGGAGAAAGACACCAGGGTGGGGCACGGGTAACATACTGATTCTATTGCAGCTGGAGCTGTAGGCTCAACTGATTCAAAATTTGTCATGCGTGGAATTGCTAGGACTGCATTGTCATGATCTATTACTTCCTTAGGTGGAGGGAGAGGCCTTTTACGTTGATAATGTATTGATTCTCCACTGCATCAAAAGAATTTGACACTCAGTTATCCTTTAATTTAGAATTATCATACCTGTAGTTCATGGCTTACTCGGCAACTTGTATATTTTGGGCTGCCCGGTACTGAATTGGAATTTCCATAAGGGCAGCAAGTGCAAATGCTGCTTCCTTCTTAGATGCCTCTTTGTTCTCAGACATGATCTTTGTGAAGTTCACAAACTGAAGGGGCAAAAAGGAACACAAAGTAGCTAATATATCAACAATAAAAGTATTAAATAAAAAAGATAAAAAAAACTCATAATATCGGAATTAAGATTGGTATTCTAAAATATGGAAAACTGAAAATTTTCTAGCCTTCTTTAGAGATTAAGCAATCATTTTTCAAACTGATCACCACCAATTTACATACCACTGCTATGTTTGATTCTCATAGAACAACTCCTAGAGAAAGTCTGGATGGACTTTTAAAATTTTAAATCTGTGAAAAAAGGTTGACCTCTATCTTTAACCCAAGGTCCTCCTTACTCTACATTAGGCATTGGGTAAACCTGTTTGCTAATCATCTCACATTTATAATGTTGAGATGGTAGCACTCCAGGTTGTATCAGTCCCGAACATACAACTAATTACAGACCCCTGATATTGGTTTGGCATTGGCATTACAC
The DNA here is from genome assembly GCA_029884595.1 of Ormosia semicastrata. Classification (NCBI taxonomy): domain Eukaryota; kingdom Viridiplantae; phylum Streptophyta; class Magnoliopsida; order Fabales; family Fabaceae; genus Ormosia; species Ormosia semicastrata. Next base: position 8,001,056 of record JAQQTO010000043.1, on the reverse strand, counting down.
TTTCACCTGTGTCATTAATAGCTAAACTCCAGACCTCTTACTCTTCTACTATCAATGGAAAAGGTTAGAATACCATCAAAGCAGACATTAAGAAAGAAACCAAGCAAAATAAGATAAAAATGATAGCATTGGAATTTTTGTGGAAAAAGAAGAAAAGGAATTGATTCCAGTCTGAGACATTTCCACAGATTTACCCTGAAAATCAAAATTTTAGCTCCGCTGAGTTCACATTCCTAACAATGCAGTTCCAAATGCTAAGTGGAAGCATATTACGACACCCCGAAAAAAAGAAACGGTATAGAAGCAAATATCTGCAATGCCTCATTGATATTGAATCTCAAACCTCATTCATCTAATGATTTACTCTTAATTGGTTCTCAACTGAATACGTTATTTGAAACCTAAAAAGTGCAACATAAGATAATGTAACCTGCTCCATCTCTTAAACAATCATCCGTGATGTGGGTAGGATTTAACTACACGTGTCTAATACGCTAATATTTCCAGCAAAAACAGCTAGATCCTTTCTTGAAAATGTGCGTAACAGTTTTAAAGGATCTACTAAGTAGCCTATGTCCTTTACATTTTTCAGAGAGGCAGGGTTGACCTGAGTAGTATATCACCTCCAGCAAAACAAAGTCCAACAACTCCTGACACCCAATTATTTTTTGCATAAAAATCTACAGCTCAAACTTCTAATGTGTTTTGTTTCATTAGCTGATTATTGAGACATAACAGCTCCTGAACCCATAGATGGGTTTTGTAAAGAAACAGCATGAGACAGAAACCTGAATACACTAAATTATAAGAATAATCTTTAGCTAGCCTTTATTAAGTTTCATTGGTGCTTGAGCAAAAAGAGGGTATTGATAAAGAATTCAAAGAAAAATACAAGAACATTTGTGAAGAAGAGACAAGGGTTTCATTGATTGTTGAAAATACAAAAGTCAATTTAACCTAAATACAAAGAAACTATATATAGGCTAAACAGGGAAAGGAAAATACTATTCTACCCTTAATAAATAATAAAACAAAATAACTCAATATTCTTAACATCTCCCCTCAAACTCACGATGCAGCAGCTACAAGCATCGAGAGTTTGCCAACCGTAATGGAATGCGACTTGGTAAAGAAATAATCAAAAAGAAGAAGAAACAAAGGGCAAGGTAATGGTTCCATGCTTGAGATGATGACGAATAAAGGTGACAATCGATCTCAATGTGCTTAGTTCGTTCATGAAAAACGAGTTGTGAGCAATCTGAATAGAACTCCGGTTGTCACAATACATAGAGTGGGATCAAAAGAGAAACTCCCATATCTGCAAGTAACCAACGTAACCAAACAATCTCTTTAGTAGTAGATGCCATAGCACGATATTCTGCTTCAGTTGAAGATTGAGAAACAATAGATTGTTTCTTGCTCTTCCAAGAAATAAGAGAATCACCCAAAAATATACAGAAACCAGTAACAGACTTGCGATCTGTGGGATCACTGCCATGATCAGCATCAGAGTATGCACGCAGCTCTAAGGAAGAGGTTGATGGAAATAAAAGACTATGAAAGACTGTACCTCGAAGGTATCGCAAAATACGAAGTACAGCTGCCCAATGAACTGTAGTAGGAGAAGCAACAAACTGACTAACAACATGAACAGCATATGCAATATCTGTAGTAAGGTATACCAAGCTCCCAACAATAGTACGATATAAAGTAGGATCTGACAAAGGTAAACCATCAGAAGAAGAAAACTTTGCATTAACTTCAATGGGAGTGTCTACAGTCTTATTATCAGTAAGTCTAGCTCGCTCAAGAATATCTGCAACATATTTCGATTGAGAAAGAAGATAACCTCTGGGTGAGTAGGCTACCTCAATACCTTTTCAAATATCGTAAAGAACCCAAATCCTTCATTTCAAACTTAGCTAACTCTGTCTTCAAAGCCGAAATACCATGAATATCGTCACCGGTGATAATCATGTCATCAACATATAAAGACAAAATGATACGACTGCATCGGTTTAACAAAAAGAACAGAATCATGACTACTTGAAGCAAATCCAAGGGAAGAGATCACAACAGAAAATTTCTCAAACCAAGCACGGGGTGCTTGTTTGAGACCATATAATGCTTTCTTGAGCTTGCAGACATACCCAGAATCATGTAAAACACCAGTGCCATATAAACTTCTTCTTGAAGATCTCCATTCAAGAAGGCGTTTTTAACATCAAGTTGAAAGATATGCCACTGACGAACCGAAGCTACCGCACCGAATAGTAGTCATTTTTGCAACGAGAGCAAATGTCTCCTCATAATCCATACCATACTTGTTGAGAATACCCTTTTGCAACCAACCCGGCTTTGTATCGCTCAATAGATCCATCGAATTAGTCTTGATTTTATATACCCAACGACAACCAACAACAATGTCTTACCAGGAGGTAGAGGAACCAAGTCCCAAGTACTGTCTTTTGCAAAGCGTAAAGTTCCTCATCCATAGCTTGTTTGCACAAAGAGGATCAAGAATAGCCTCTTTATAGGAAGAGGGCTCGTAGAGAGACAATGAATAGAAGCTAAAAAGGAAGAAAAAGATGAAGAATAACAAGAATAAGCAAAATCTGTAACTTTGTAGACTTACGAATGCGTATGGATTGACGTACGGGTGGATCCACAATCTCGAAGCTTGAGGGACCATAGGAGAAGAGGAAGCTTTGTGCCGGCCAAGGGGTATTTGAAGTACTAGGAGCCATGAGATGACAAACTATCGAATCCTCGAGAAAAAGGATCTATACGAATAAGGTCGATCTAGTCAAACTATGAGTAGTGGATGGAATAGAAAAGAAAGGTATATGCTCAAGAAAAACAACATGACGAGACACATAAAGTTTCGAGTTATTGGATCAAAACAACGATACCCTTTTTACCTTTACCATAACCAAGAAAGACACAAATAGCAGATTGAGAGGACAACTTGCTGCGTTCCACATGAGGACGAAGAACGAAACAAGTACAACCAAAAACTCTAAAGAAAGAATAATCGAGCATACCCATACAACTTTTCAAAAGGAGACAAACAAATATGAGAAGATGGAATTGTATTAATCAAACTTACAAAGAAGAAGACTTCACCCCAAAACACACTAGGAACGAAGCATTAGACTTTTTCAACAATGTGCCTATGTTTTCTTTCAAAGAACACCATTTTGCTCAAGAGTATGTACATGAAGTTTGGTGAATAGTTCCATCTAAGGCAAGCGATTTATTAGAGGTGTATTCCCCACCCAAATCACACCTAAAACATTTAATAACAAAGAGAATGTTGAGTTTTGACAAGAGCCCGAAAAGTCATATATCTCAAAGAATTGAACGGTGTTTCATTAAATAAACCCAACAATAACGAGTATGATCATCAATAAAAGAAACATAATATCGAGACCCTCCTTTTTGTGGCAACAGAGAAGGTCTCCATACATCGAATGAATCAAATCAAAAGGAGAAGAAGAAACAGTACTTCGATTAAAAGGTAAAGTGTTTTCCACTACAATCGAAATATCACAAGTTTGTAAATTTCCTAAAGCCCCTTGCCAAAAATCTCAAACGAGAAGATGAAACATGACCTAGACGAGAATGCCATAAGTAAAAACTAGAAGAAGAATGACTCAAATGAAAAGAAGATAAATCAACACTATTAGCGAAGAATACTTTTAACTCATCCAAAATATATAGTCCCCCTCCCTACGGCTTGTCCCAATCAAACACGAGATCTCCACATAACAAGAAGAAGAGGAAAATGTGACTAAATTACCGAATCACATAACCGACCAACGTAAGCAAGATTTAATTTGAGTTTAGGAATATGATAAACATTAGGGAGAGACAAGTTAGGTGTAACAACAGACCAACACTGCTAAAGGCATTCGTGTCATATACAGTAGAAGACGAAGGAGACACGTGCAAAATGTGAAGAATTATGATGTGAAGCACCGAATCCAAGACCCATACGGAATGAGACATACCGAAGAACTATGAGGCAACGACCCATGGAAGAAGAGGCGGAGTAGCATGTGGGTCAGTAGAGAAACTTCTCGAAATTGCTCACCAGTACTAGGATCGGTGAAAGGACTGAAGAACCTAACTGGCCGATTAGATAAGCATTAGATTGTACCAATGTTGTCTCAACTTAGGACACCGAGCCTTCCAATGACCTTTTCGCTACGAAACGCACTATCAGTGGCAACCCTCGTATAAGATTTATTCTGATTATTGGAGGGTGGCTTAGAGGATACCGCTAACACGAGAGGGATTAGAAGTAGAAAGAATTCCCTTTTCGAATAAGACTTAAGACGTATTTCTTCACCAATAACTCACCGACAACCGAGTCAACGAAGGAAGAGGAGAACGATGCAAAATTGAACCTCTAAGTCCTTCAAAATCACTTTAAAAACTGTACTACATCTCTACGAGCAATATAAGCACCACATGCCTTTAATTAATTCTGTAAAGCCAATTGATCCCAAAAATCAATAGCGAGAATAAAACTCCCGAATACTCATATTCTTCTGTGAGCTCGTATATCATTCTCCAATTGACACTTTGCTTTGCAAAATTTGATTGAGTGAATAACATTTGCAAATGATCCCAAACCTCCTTTGCGTCTCATACTTCGCCATGTGTGTACCTATGGAATGCTCAAAAATTGTTAATCCAAGTAATAATTTTTGCATTGTTTGCTTCCCGGTATCTATCAAAGCAAAGATACCCCTCAACCGTATTCTTAGGTTTTTCAAAAGTTCCACTAACATATCCCCACGACTTTTTACCCTTAAGAAAGTTTCTCATCACATAACTCCAATACGAATAATTCTTTCCATCCAACCTCACACTCACAGATAACGAATCGTCTCTTTCGGTAGCCATAATCAAAAAACCAAGAAAGTCAAAAGAAAACGAAATACCAGATTATGACCAAAAGAAAAAAAATACCAGGATTACAAGAAACGAATAAAGAATTCAAAGAAAAATACAACATTTGTGAAGAAGAGACAAGGGTTTCATTGATTGTTGAAAATACAAAAGTCAATTTAACCTAAATACAAAGAAACTATATATAGGCTAAACAGGGAAAGGAAAATACTATTCTACCCTTAATAAATAATAAAACAAAATAACTCAATATTCTTAACAGGTATAAAGTAGAGCTAATTAAGTCAATAAATTTCAATGATTATATGTAGCCACCCCACTTTGGTATAAATCATACAAAATGAATGTCATTTAACTTTAATAACAATAAATAGTAATAGTTATCTTTAAATTGGGTCTCCAGAGTTCAAATTTAAAGTAGTTTTGCAGTTAGAGGCTTTGAAATAGCCTTTTTTTTGGGGTTACATAGTGTTTTTTTTATTATGAATTTTGAGGTGTTAATTTTGGGTTTTGTTGTGGTATGATCATGTAGCCTTTCCCGCTTGACTCTTTTCCAGCAGTGTTGTTTTTCTATGGTTGTGTCACTCCAACTATCTACCTGTTTCGTTGTTGAGTTATGTTAATATTGACTCAGATTCATGGTGAACCCTGTATGTGGCAATACTATTCACCATTCAAAAGATAATTTAAAATTATAAATATGTACATAGAATTCAGTGGTGGATATGTTGTCACATATAGGATTCACCATGAGCAGTGCCTATCTACTCCCGAAGTACATCTTTCCGGCCATGTTTTTCCTTCCTTGGCCATGCATTCTTCCAGTTGTCCAGTCCCTTTTCCACTGTGACTCTTTCCAGCAGTGCTGGTTTTTTAGGCTGTTGCTGTGTTGTCTCTCAAGCAGTGCCTGACTGCCAGTTCTTTTCAATTGTGCTGTGGTTCAAATCTTGTTTTTGAAGCCCATTACAAGCTGTAACAGAGTCCACTACGTTTTTAAGTTTTTCTCGTTATGTGAGTTTGTGTGTTTTTCCTTCATCTTGAGGAGAAGTTTCAGAATATTAGTGTATCCTATGTTAGAAAGTATTATTGTTTTAAGTTATATTGTGTCATTTAAGTTATATTGTGTCAGTACATTGTGAAATTTATTGGGCAGGGCTTGTATTAGTTGTATTATACTTGTACTTGACCGAGATCATTAGCATAAATAGGGGTATAATATCAGTGTTATATATAACAATTCAGAGTCTTATTAGTGAAATGTATCTTGTAACATCCTAAAAATAATAAAATAAAATAATAATAATAATAATAATAATGCGTACGTAAAAATATTTTAAAAATAAGGTATTAAGTAAAAAATAAATATCTCACATTGACTAATTATCATAAATCTTACATACCTACTTAAAATATATATATATATATGAAGTAACGAAACTTTAGTAAAGATTTACAGAAAAAAAAGGGGAAACGAAATGATGTGAGAAGATTGGATAAGATATGAAGAGATAATGATTCTGCCTACAATTAATTGCAAGGTTAAAAAAATAATAATAATAAAAGAGAATGAGCACGTGAAAGTGCTCTGGATTTGTCCTAAAAAATATCTAAGCAGCACAAACAAAGGGATGAGGTAAGTACAATAATTACTCTATAAAAGGGCAAAACGTCTTTGCTTTTCTAAGGCAGAAACACCATACCAGAAAGTTGGAACTCTGCAGAACTTTTCTCTCTCGTTTCGTTCAATCTTCAACTAAGGTAGAGGGATGAAAAACTTTCCCTTTTTCCTTTTCTTCTTTCACTGCTATAATCTTGAAATTCTGATTATTTGTATTACTTTGAAAAAAAATGACCAAAGCACACTTTATTTTCATAGTTCATCAAAGGGAGCTCTCTATCTGTATGTTAATAAAATCATTATTTTTTGTTTGTGCTGCTTAGATAATAAAATCATTATCTGTATGTCAATAAAATGACCAAAGCACACTTTATTTTCAGAGTTCATTAGAGGGAGCTCTCTATCTGTATGTTTCTACAGAGTTCTAACTTTCTAGTACGGTATTTCTGCCTTAGAAAAGCAGACATGTTTTGCCTTTTTATAGAGTAATTACTATACTTATCTCATCCCTTTGTTTGTGTTGCTTAGATATTTTTTAGGACAATTTCAGAGCACTTTCACGCGCTCATTCTCTTTTATTATTATTATTTTTAACCTTGCATTAATTGTGTGCAGAATCATTATCTCTTCATATCTTATCCAATCTTCTCACGTCATTTCATTTCCTTTTTTTTTTTAATCTTTACTGAAATTTCGTTACTTCATATATATATATATATATATATATATATATATATATATATTTTTTAAGTAGGTATGTAAGATAAAGTAATATCTTATTCTAATAATTAATCTATGTGAGATATTTATTTTTTATTTAATACTTTATTTTTAAAATATTTCACATAAATATGTTTATGTACCCATTATTATTATTATTATTTTTAGAGATGTTACATATCTCTTTTCCCTTTTCCATCTAATCCCTAAAATTTCAACAACAATAACACTAATTACAAACTCATGGGAAATAGACACATGCTTAATCATACATCTGTCAAGTACCTGAAAGTTGTCAAATAAACGCTGGGTGATGTTATCATCAAAGTGCTGCATTTCATTCCATGGTCCATCTCCAACTCCAACCAAAATAATTGAGAGAGGATAGTGACTGACAATCAGAATAGCTCCACATCAAAGACACATATCATGATCAATAGCAAAAGACTACAAAAGAAATAGCCTTACCTTGCAGCAACAATAGAACTAATAGTTGCTTGTTCTTGTGAACTAAGCTTTCCATGTGGTGTATCTGAATTTCTAGTAACCTATAAAAAACAAGATATTCCAGAAACAGAAGAGAATTAGGAAAAAAACAGTTAAGTCATGCCATGAAAAGAAAAGAATGGGATAAAATAAATAGATAGAACCTGTCCATCAGCAATAATGACAAGAACATGATATTGACCATTGCTTCTCTCCACAATGTCAATTGCTGCATCGATTACAGGGGCAAATGATGTTGGACCTATGGATAAGGAGGGAAATGTCATAATTAAATCTTCATAGCCTGGATACCTAAGCCATCTCTCCTATGGATTTTTTCCATTTTGAAATAAAAGAAGAATTCATCAAGGGAAAACAGGTAACACAATGCAGGAGGATCCCTAAAAACAAGAAAAAAAAAGCAAAAAGAAAAAGGGGAGCAAAGTAGATACATCAGCTTAAAAAGGCAATCTAGTCCCTCTGCGATAACAAGGAAACTCAAGAAAGTGAACCCTAAAAGAAGGCTAAAAAACAGTCCAATGCTACAAAAGATGAGTAGGATGAGATCACTGGCTAAAGATTTTAGAATTTCTCTCCAGCCAAATGAACCACAATCGGGTAACCTTTGTACTCCCCAAACCTCCATACTGGATAGAAATGAAGACTAACAAAACAGGTGGACAGATTCAACTTTATCCAAACAGCACACATACTTTATAACTACCAAGCTAATTCAAAACTAGAGATGGCTATTTGTTTCAAAACTCTTGTGATACATTACACAAATATCAGGAAAAAGGGTCTAATGAATTATGAGGCCTATGCACCTATAACCAGTCATTAATGTTAATCCTATTATGTACTACTGTCCAAACAAAAACCTTAACCTTATAAAGTGCTTTGGCATTCCCAAAAAAAAGTTGTCAAAGCTGAATTTTAAGGAGAAGGCTCACAATTATAAATTAGAGAAAGGATTTACTGGTAATAAATCCTGAAGTTTCTGCAGTCCAAGAGCTCCTCCAGTTTATGTTAGCCAAAAGTGAAGTATGGAATCAGCATAGCATCAAACAGGTATAGAACCGGTATTTGAACTTCAATCTTTGTTCTTAATAAGGATTGGGTTCCTTAGGCATTTAATTTTTAAACTCATAATGTGCTTAGCTATATGCATTAAATCATACAGCATATATATATATATATATATATCTAGCCCATAACTATAGTAGGCTTATTGTCCAAAGCAGTCAAGTATATTTGTGACAACAATAACAACAAAGCCTTTTTCCATTAGGAAGGGTCGGTTACATAGATCAAACGATGCTATTGTGTTTTGTCATAAATCATGTCTTCAGAAAGGCCATTTAAACCTAAGTCACTTTTAATGGTTTCACCTATAGTTTTCTTTTGGTCTCCCTCTACCTCTAACTATTGCACTGTCCTCTACCTGATCTATTCTTTTTACTGGGACTTCTAATGGTCTTCTCCTTACAACCATTTTTTCCACAATAGGTGTTATCTCTACTTTCTCTCTGATGCTTTCATTCATAATCCTATCTTGTCTTATATATCCACTCATCTAATGTAACATTCTTATCTTTACAACACTGAACTTATGCTCTTGTTGGCTATTTACCGCCCAACATTTAGTACCATCAAGCATTTTGTGACAGATACTTGTAATAAAATTGTAAGATCCAGTCAGCAAGGAAGATAATATTAAACCTGACAATTTTAACCGTGGAACAATCTCTCTGTAGCGTGCAAGTGCTTCCTCAAAACCATGACAATAGCGATGATCAGGATAAAAGCTGAACACATTCTGATCATGTGTAGATGCTACAGAAGTATATTGACTGAAATCAATAGAAGAGAAAACATATAACATTTCTCTTAAAGTAAGTCAGAAACAGCTACTCACCATCACCAAATCCAAAACATGGTATCAGATTATCTTCATCAAACGGAGAGAGAGTATGGCCAATGATAGAGATTGCTTGCTCATATGGATTAGGAGTGTTTCCAATAGAATGAAGGCTTTTGCGGTTGAAGGAGTGCTTGCCTACAATTATCAAGGTGTGACTTTTCTGCATTCTCCATACTTATATGTATGTACAATATTAATTTCACATTCAAAAGGAACAACCTGTCCACTCATTGCTTTTGGTGAAGTCAATACCAAGTATTAAATTTGAAGATTCCAGACCAGCTTCTCTCAGAGCAGAAACAACCTGAAATATAACATGCCAAAGCTAAGTATATTCAAAACATCTGCACAGATACAGTCAGTCTAGTTCACCAATAGCTAGTTTCCTTCTTACTCCCTCCGTTTCAAAATATCTGCCGTTTAAAGTTTTTGCCAAAGGATTAAGAAATCTATTAAATACCCTCAATTTTAGAGGAATATAACTACATTTGACTAAATTACCCTCTCACTCCATTAGCGCTCTCTCTCATTCCGTTTAGTAAAGATACCAAGAGATAAGGATAAAGTTGGAAAAAAAAATTAATGCCTTCTTGGTTTTCTAAAATGACAGATAAAATAAAATAAATTTTACCCTCTAAAATGACAAATATTTTGAAAAGGAGGGAGTATCAAGTTGACCTAAAAGTCATACGGTTTGCTTCTTTAACTGTGTGTGCAGGCCATATTCACTTCTTCAAATGGAACCATGTTCTTTCATATTTCTTCTCAAACTAAAGCGGGTTATCTACAAATTCATATTTATGAGGGTAGGTTCCACATATTCAATGCCTATTAGTATGTTCATAACACGGGTAATCTAGACTTACCTAAAAAATCCTCTCAAGGTATTTCCTAATGCACAATGGAGTTCAAATGATCAAGTAACATCTTATAGATACTGTCATGGCATCATATAGTCAAATAAACTTAAATTTTTCTATATACCTGACTGTGGATTCTAGAGTATTAGAAAGAAGTTTTCCTAGTAATGCTAAGATTAATACTGACTATCTTCTCTAAATCAATGAGCAAAAGTAGCAGTGAAAACCTGATCCAATGAACTGAAATTGTCAGCTATATATGTGGGTAGCTGCTTATGTTGATAACTAGTATTCACTGAACTCCCAGTATAAGAAGAGGGTTGATGATATTCGTAACTAGTATTCACTGAGCTCCCAGCATAGGAAGAGGGTTGTTGGAAAAAATCATCATTAGAATCATTAGTTGATTCTCCATTTCCCATAACTAGAGTCCTTCTTTAACCTAAATCAAAATGAAAAATAAATAAATAGCAATGAAGAAAATTTAATATTAAATCACAAAAAATTCGAGCAAATAGCTTAAACAGTGGAGAGTGGTGCATCCACATCTTGCATATGAAACCGTAAACAAGAGGACTCATTTCTGCGCAGAGAAACCAATAAATGTTTCGCAAGAGTCATGTGATACATGCTGAGTAGTCCATGAACAGATCAATGGCTATAATACATGCTGCCAAACATTACTTGCCAGAACAACTAAACGATGCTTCGTGTCTAACATTAGATTTCAACACCATCACAACTAAATTTCGTAGCGAAACACGATTTTGTTCAAATAAAATCATAATAGGATTGAGAATTCTTCAATCGCAATTTGTATCGAGTTCAAATTTCACAAATCATTCATCAGAGCAAGATCTCGTAAATCACAATTACAAAAATCTCCTGGAAAGTACTGTAACGCCAGAAGTTGACTCGCATGAATTGAGTATCATATCGGTATGTGTTAGTTCAATTCAATTATTATTCATATATACGCGTGTGTGTATATATGTGTGTGTGTGTGTGTGTGTGTGTGTGTGTGTGTATATATATATATATAGAGAGAGAGAGAGAGAGAGAGAGAGAGAGATGGGTGACCTGAAACTGAAAGAAATTGGAGAGAACGGAACTAAGTTGAAAGTGATTGAAGAGCTTCAGCTTCAGCTGCTTCTTCTTCTTGTTGTAGTTGGGTGGATGATGATGATGCCCGTGTTTTCAAACAAAAAGGTTTTTATTTTACTTGTTTATTAATTGATTTTTGTGCTGTATTGGACTTGGTGGCCATTTTGAATTTTGATGCGTGCACTCGTTGAACTCGTTCCTTTTTTCAAATCATTGAAATCACTTCACATGTTTTGTTTGAAAATAATTAGGTCGTTGCGTTATCCACGTGAATCAATGCCTTTTATGCTTTTTGAATTTCTTTTCCTTCCCATTATTTTCTAACTCACTTTTTCAGTTCATACGAAAATTTCTCTCTTTTTATTTTTTCAAATAATTCATATGAGAGCCTTTTTTTCATACAAAAAAGAGGTTATTGGATGAGAGGATGCAACGTTCACATATAACTTACTAATAAAATTATTCAATCCTAACAATTAATAGCATGTTTGAATTTGATTATTTTCGAGGAAAAAATCTTTTTTTAATCAAAAACTCTATCGATAAGAATTTAATTATATGTTATTTTAAATATAAAATGAATTAATCTAAATATGTATTAAGTTACCTTAATTGATAATAGTGTTTATTATCACTAGGACAGATCTGAAAAATATTCAATGAATAACCTAATTAAAAATTATAAATCATATTATTAAATAAAAAAAATTAAAGTTAACAAATAAAAATATATTTATTCTTAAATTATTTAGTGAGTTAAGATTAAAATATACTATTTTAAATTAAGAATAAATATACTCTTATTTACTTCACTTTAGAAGAGTATTTTTCTTTTATTATATAGAAAATTTATGAATAAAGTAAAAAAATTAAAAAATATATTTATATTAGATATTAAATGCATCACAATAATAGTTGTTCTTTACATCATGATTTATAAGCAAAATAAAGTTTATATATATATAGATTTAAAAAAAAAAAGAGTGAAGTTAAAAATGAGATAAACTAATAAGTTTATTATATAAAGATTAAAAATTAATAAATGGATGAGTTTAAATTGTAATATTAATGTATATAAAATAATCATGAATTATATATCAAATACATATCAAGTATAAACTCTTTTAACTTCATCATTTTTATTTTTAATATAATTATCTTGACCTCTCTTGATATTAGTGTTTATAATATTGATACCTTTTTTGTTTGAGAAATTACTCATACTTTTCTTGCTTTATATTTTTAATGAGATTTTATGTAATATTTATACATAAAGTAGGGGAGATATATGTAATTTTATAAATAAAGAAGGATATTGAAGTATAATAATAATATATAAAATTAGAAATATGAGTATAAATTTTAAATAAGAGTATTAATATAATAAGTATTAATTTTATAAAAAATTAATATAATTATCTTTTTTAATAAATTAAATTAAATTCTAAATACTTTAAAAAAAATTGGTGAGAAAAGGAGGGCCAAGGGCCACACACACTTTTAGATCCGTTTTTCGATTATCACTCTCTTGTATTTATTGTCACTCTTAATTAATTAACATTTTATTAAATGAATTAATTTAAACAATTAGATTAAAATAAATTAAAAGTTATTAATAAAAAGTTTATAAAATATTAGTAACAATAAACACAAAGAGTGATAATAAATACTCCATTAATTAACATATGAGAGCTTTTTCCTCTTAAATAATGCATATGAGATGGAATATAAGTTGGGCCTAATTGACATAAATAAGATGGCCTACTTTTCTCATGTGTTTATGGAACATAAAAAAATCTTACTTTATGGCGTTGATTGCAATCGTAGCATAAAAGCAAGCCATAAAAGAGCATATGTTGTATGATAAGTATACAATCATAAGTTCGATTATTAAATATATTGTCAAGTGATAAAAAAAATTTGTGAAATTTTTAATCCTAACGTAAATGGTCAGCCATTAAGAAGTAGGTTTTGTAGAGGTACGTATAAATTGATCCATATACTACTACTATATATATATAAGTTCAAAATGACCATTAAAATTTAATTTTATTTCAAACGACTACATAAAAAGTTCAAATTAAATTATCTAATTATAAATGCGGTTAACGTATCCCTTTTTTCTTTAAAAAAAAAGGTACAAACTTTAGGATCCTTTTAAAGAAATGACTTATTTTATCAGTCCGTTTCAGTTAATTTCAATTTGTTCATTTATTAATTATAACATTTTCTGTAAATAATGGGTACCGAACTACTGTATATTGATAACGGCCTTAACATAAGGAGTACGTGACAGGACCTATATCCCTCTTTGGCATAACGATCTGATATGAAGTTGCTTGATTTGTGGAGTGGGCTTGGTCAAAACCAAGGGATGCCATCTCATTCTATTTTACTTTTAGTATCTCCTGTCCTGTCCCCGACGACCAATTCTTAAGCCCTTTTTCTTTAAATATATCATTGAGCTTATATACCACATTACCTATGTGATATATCATTCACCAAAAATAACCTATGCGATATATCATTGTCCAAGTCTTAAGCTTTAATTATGCATATATATCATTATCCAAGTCTTAAGCTTTAATTTTGGTGATATATCATTCACCAAAAATCTCTCGTCTCCAACTTCCCTTTTGAATAGCTTGCATTTAGCAAACAAACACACGTAAGAATTTATTGGGAAGAGGAGATTTGGAATTAAGAACAAAAAGTGGTTAGCTTTAATTTCCATATTTCCTTCTCCTTCTCCTCCCATGTCTTCATTTCTCCCTTCTTAATTCTGAGTCTTTCTGATCTAAACCTCGTTTGATTGATACTTCTGCTTAATTAATGCAAATACGATCCCTCCTAGAAAAGAAAGACCACAGACAATGTGGAACGCACGGGAGAATGGAGAAACAAGGCAGCAGGGAGAGGGGGTGATAGCTGTAGCAGTGGACAAGGAAAAATCCAGCCAATATGCTCTCAAATGGGCTGTGGAAAATCTTTTTCCCAGAGACAAACCTCTAAAACTAGTTCATGTTGTTCAAAGGTCAGCCTCTCCCCCACCAAACCCAGGTTCGTTAGTCTTTACCTTACCACCTTCTCTTTTAGTTTGTCATAAATAATATTTTATTTCACTATTATCGTTTCACTCACCCGATGTGTCTGAGAGAGGTGATAGGATTATCATATTGAGAGAGGTGATAGGATTATCATATTGAGAGAGGTGAGAAGAACAAATTTAAAATTTTCACCATTCAATCTCACATGATGGTCACAATTAAAAGTTATTTAAAAGTTAAACTTAATTTAAGTTCTAATCTTGACAACCTGCTTTGTTTTATTTCGCATCTATGACCATTTGTTTTTCAAAAGGAAGCAAGAGCAATAAAGAAAGTGAAAAGCATGAAGCATCAACAGCTGCGTATATATATATATAAGACTGGATATTACGTAACAAACTCAATTCTAGTTACCCCATTCACAATAAAATTGGGTCCTATGAAATAGTAAAAATTACATCATCCGGGAAATCCGGGCCAACATTAATCTGGACAATATATCTTGTTCCAATATATAATACAGAATTGATGACTACATAATAATAAAAAATTTACATCAAACAGTTGGATTACATTCATAAACAACAATACGTGGGCATTCAAGTCCATCGTTAATATAAGTTTTTGGGTGCCGACTGTCTACCTTTGTTATTTATCTTTGGAAAATAATGATTTTACATTACTTTTTATTTCACATAATTTTTTACCTTATTTTTTAATAATTATGATTAAATGAGAGAAAGTGATGTAATTAATAATATAGAGAGTAGTGTAAAAAGTAATATATGAAAAAAATATGGTAGGAATATTACAGTTGTTTATCGTTAGAGGGCATGTATTCAATTCCTCTTCTAGATGTGGCAGGGAATAGTGACATTATCACCCACCAAGAACTAGCTCCGGCTTTGGAAGTATTACTTCCATATCGTTGCTTTTGCACCCGTAGACAGGTCAGTGACCTTACTCTAGTCTCCATGCTTCTTGTTTGCATGTTTGTTTGCTTTTATTTTATTATTTGGTGAAAGTTATGTTTCTCTCTTTTTATATGAAAATAAAGAAAAAAAAAAAAGAAGACATATCAATATGGCTAGAGGTGATCTTCATTTTACCTATCAAATTGTCAAATGATCTTTTCAGTTCTTATTGAAAATTTGAAGTAGTTCTTTTCTAACTTTTTCTTCAGGTGCAATTTGAGACTATCATACTCCACGATCCCGATGTGGCAAGAGCACTCATTGATTATGTGTCTCAAGGTGGAGTTGATACATTATTACTTGGCACATCATCAAGGAATAGCATTTCCAGGTAGCTTCTGAGTAAAACGATTCTGAACACATCTATGAATTTATGCACATGTGCATTACTATATCTGACACACCAGCTTTTCTTGAATCTTTACAAAGGATATTCAAGAATTCAGATGTTCCAAGCAGTGTACTAAAACGGGCATCAGATTTCTGCAATGTTTATATTATATCCAAGGGGAAAGTCAGTGCTATGCGGCCTGCCTCTCGTTCAGCACAACCTATCCATCATGCAGATCCTGACATGTAAGTATATTTTTACAAGATAAAAGCCATACGACAATAGCCGAATCAGGAGAAACTGTTATGTGTGTAAATGGACTAGCTTTCCCACCCATAAATACAGAATTAAGCATTAAGTAATTAAGACTAACTCTCTTTACTGATGTCTACATAATGGAACCAACTAGGATCCCAATCTTGAAATAAGCAATTGTTGTGGAATGGACTATATAGTACAGAACCTTTGTCCCCACATGTCCAATTGACTTGGTGGTAGGATCACTAAATTAGGAAAATCTTATCAAATGATAGATGGCAAGAAAATGTTCATAAGTTGTATAAATGGAAATGATATAAATTAATCCAATTTATTGCAGTAATTAGAATATGGTTATTTTCTGGTTAGTGTTAGTTAAAAGTTAATTAGATTAGTATGCTGAGTCAGTAAGTTATTAGTTAGTTACTCTCACTTGTTCAATATAAGTCACATAATTGGCTTGATGTATACACTTTTCACACCTTCAGTAAATCTCACTTTTCTCATTCTGTTTCAACTCTCTCATCTTCTCTCCTCTCCTCTCTTCTCTGCCATGTTTTTCGACATAATTATCCAGTGGTAGTGCTTGAATGAATGGATAGGAGTAAGATAGAGTGCTCTATCTTATTCAACACTGAATCTGCTACAGGAAATAGTGCATCTCTCACTCTCCTAGTTAATGTTCATTTTAGTACATATATGAATTTTAACAAATTTCATCTTATAACAGGTTATACGATGAGCTCTCAGTAGTGGAGAATGACAACTCACTTGTAAGCTCTGAAAGGCAGAGCACAGACAGCAATTGTATCTCATTTTATGAATATTTGAGATCTGGACTGACAATTGAATCCTCATCAGACATTTTAAACTTGGATGATGGAAGCTTTGAGCCCTCATGCAGTGCAGGACCATCGCTCTCCTTTCATAGTCAGGTAAGTTAATTTGTTAATAAAAAATATTGCCGTACAAAAATTTCTGACTTTCTTTGGAGACATGTATATAATGTTCAATAGGCATTCAGGAATCAGGACGTTATCTTAGTAAGGACTGCTGTAAATGACCATGCATCTTATACGTGAAAAAACAGTGCTTATAATTTTATATTGCAAGTGAATGGTGTTATGTTATATATATAGTAATGCATCATCTCCAATCTTGCAGGACTATATAGAAGATGAAATCAGAAGACATAAGGTAGAGCTTAACGAAGCAATGGACTTGTACCATGCAGCCTGCAGAGAGGTTGCAATGAGATCTCTCAATCTTTCAATTTTTCGCCCCTTGAAATGTTTTCACTTGAAATTTTGAAAATAAAAAAAAATGGCATTGAATTTTTATTTTGATTAAATCATAAAAGGTATTAATTAAAGTCTAAGCATGCACTTGATCACGAGTAGGCTGACTCTTGTATTTGGTCCAGTTGATTGAACTTCAAGATTGGAACATGAAACAAGAACAGAGAATGAAAGAGATTGAATTGGAAAATGCAAGATGTAAGGCAGCAATTGAAGCAGCACAAAGGTTGGCAGAGCAAGAGGTGGAGAAGAGAGTACTAAAAGCAGAAATAAAAGCAATGATAGAGGCAGATGAAAAGCAAAAGGTTCTGGATGCTTTACGCCAGTCTCACACTGTTATCAAATATCAAAGCTTATTCCACTTGTTTGTTGTTCTGTTTTTATCCTATTTGTACTTCTCCATCAATCTCCGTTGAAGTTGTGTTTTAACTTATTTTCTTCTTTCCAGAGATTTATTTCAACACACTTTCTGATTTGTTGTTGAATAATATTATGTTGAGTCAATCATGGTGGGCATGTGATATGGATATAACAACATTGCATTGAACTTAGTGCGGATCGAAATAGAATGGTGTCAAACTCATTAGCATAACAGGATCATGCAAGATAATACAACGAGTTGAATAAACCAACCATTAAATTTGATGATGCATATGTAACCCCCAAAAAAAAAATTGATGATGCACTCAGCACATGGTTGAACCAACTAATCATTATTTTAAAAAAATATATTTTCGTTTTGTAAATATTTTTATATATTTCGTCTTATTAGATATAAAATATTTTTATGATATTATTCGGTTTGACATGGAATCTAAACTATTTAACTAATTAAACGGTTAAATCTAAATCAAAAGTCTTTCTGTTTCATTCATAAATTTGATTTTAACAATATTTCCTTTGCTTGTGTTTAGAATCAACTAAAATTAAAAATGATTTAGTTTGATTTAATTTAATTTAAAAATTAAATTTTATATTTAAAACTTATTATAAAAAATAGAATTTAAATTAATTTATAAATTATTTTCTTATATTTAGAACTCATTAAAATATGATTTAATTTTATTATTTTACTTTTATATTCTTATAAAAAATAGTTAGAAGTAATTAATAAGAATAAAATAATCTATTTATATCAAATTAAATTCTAATAAATTTTATTAAAATTTATGAAATTTTTAAATAAATAAAAAATCGAGATTTTAAAAAGAAAATCATTTATTATTTTTAATGTTTTAAATACAAAATTTAATTTATAAATTAAATTATTTCACATCTTTTTACATTACAAACATTTTTTTTCTTTTTGCGTGAGAGAAGGTACAAAATTTACTTACTATAGTTAATTGCTTGTACGTGACTCTTAAAGACCATCCACGAGCTTATATCCCATTTTATTTTCGAATAATGAAATTTGTACTTGAAGAATTATATATAATTTTTTGAACTTCTTCGAGGACGCGATGGGGCTCGACATCATTTCTTTTTTTGGGAGGTAAAATGAAAAAATCGAAAAAAGTGGCACACATTCTACTACTATCTCTTTATCTTTATTTTCCTAAACAAGTATAATATAAAATTAATGTAGAATTTTGTATGTGTGAATAATATTATTCTTTGATATTTTTTTAATAAAGGGTATATATAATAAACAATTTCTTGTTATATATTCATCTTTCCTTCCTTCCCCTTTAACTTTTTCCTTTCCTCCATATGTTCAATGTTGATAGCTTATATCCCATTTTTCGAATAATGAAATTTGTACTTGAAAATTATATATATTTTACATCATTTCTTTTTAGGTAAAATGTTACAATAATATATTTTCCTAAACAAGTATTAATTAGAATTTTGTACATATCTTTTATATTCATCTAATATGCGTTCAACTTTTTTGATAACAAACTCATTTTACATCATACGAGAATGTTACGTATAAAGTTTTGATACATAAAATATTTCTCACAAAATAATAATAATAATAATAATAATAATAATAATAATAATAATAATAATAATAATAAATAATATTTTAATATTATATGATGTCATGAGATAGCTTAAATTCTAATAATATTGAAATAGAAGGCAATCTGCACTATATAATTCGTTAAATAATATTAATTACATATATTTACATATACATTATCTCATATCTTCATCATTTTTATTTGTTACTATTAGATTATAATTAATTTTATATCATTTTTTACACATTTATATTCTAATTTTACTACACCATCGTAATGTAAAGTGTTACGAGTGCATTAAACATTATTCTAATTCTTTTGGGATTTTACTTTTAGCCCGTGAAGAAAATGAAACTAGTCATTAATTACTCATATAACATCAATTAGGTGCACAAATAAGTCGAGTCAAGTCAAAACACTTGAAACTCAAGTTTAGTTTGTGAAAAAAAAAATTATTCAAATTTGACTTATTTATTTAAATGAGTTAAATTTAAAGTTTGGATTTGTATGGTTTTAAAAATATAAAGTTTAGGCTTGACTTGTATAGTTCATTTATAACTTAATTTTTTTTTATCAAATCTTTTTTTAAAGTGTTTAAGTTTATTAATTTAGTATTTAGTAAATATCTTTATGCAAAAAAAAATACAGTAAAAAAACTAAAAATAGAAATAATTATTTTTTATTCATAAAATTCATTACATAAAAATGTTCATAACAATTTTATAGAAATTTTTAGTTAATAATAATAACAAATAAATTATTCTTATTTATTTTTTATTTAAAATTATATTTTTTAATGATTTAATTTTTATTATCTATATAAAATGAATAAATTATATTTATATACATATATATAGAGACACACAAACTATGCATAAGCTTTAATATCAATCTTATAAAATTTGAATTTAGTTCAATTTATTTACACCACTAAAAACAATGGCCCTTAAGTCCACGAATAACAGTTGCTCTATTCAACTTTGGGCATGGGCCTAACTTTGTCATGAGAGATTTATCAACGAATAACAGTCGCTCTAATATTGTTTCAGAGTAAAAACTAACTAAGCTGAACTTTAAAATATATCAATTAAGTACTTGAAGAATATTTCATATGAGTTGGCATTCAGAAATTTTTTACATGACATATATAAAAGATGATGTGGATTAAAATAAGAGTTTAATTTTGATATATTGTAAGTATAAAATTTGTATATTATTAACTAATTGTACATAATTATACGTGTAATTTTCAAAGTAACTATTGTAAAAATATTTTTAATAATATAATAATATATTATTAGATAATAATGTTAAAAAATTTTAGATTAATAGTATACTCAAATTAAATTCTTAAAAGAATCCAAATTAGTGATAATTAGACTATGCAATTAAAAAAATTAGTACAAAAAAAATATATCTTATTATTCACCAAACATTTATTGATAGTTGATTTTATAGTAATTAAAATTCTATTAAATATAACTAATAATTAATAAATGTTTGACAATTTACTTTAAATATTATATTAAAAAAATAGATATCAGAGTAATGCTCATAATTTATAAACAAGTTTGGAATTTACAAACCATAAGTTAAGGTAATGGAGCATAATTTATTTATTTTTATGAGTAAACACAACCCTTTTCAATTAGATTTGGATGCTCTCATTTTTGTTACTAACAAGAGAGCGGGGCAAGTAATACTTGAATAAGACCCACAAATTTTATACAAAATCAACTTGGTTGTGTTTAAAATCATTAAAATCAGAATTGAATTGAATTGAATTGAATTGAATTGAATTATTTTAATTTATAAATCAATTTTTCATGTTTGGGAACCCATCCTAAAAATTAGGATTTGAGTTTATTTGTATTTTTGTAAATATTTTTTATTTTATTTTGAAACACCTTAAAAATTGAATGAAATTCATTTTATTTTAGTAATTTTTCTTTTTTTTTAACCCTTAATTAGAACTGGCAAAATAAGTAAATATATAATGATAAGATTGCCAATTCAAAAAAATAAAACTACAATAAAATCAAATCGATTAAAATCCAACTAATTTTGAGTTGATTTTCAAATAGACACAACTTAAATTAAAAGTATTTCAAAATTAAATCAATTTCTATTATAAAGCTTTCCAAATAAAAAATCTTATTCATAAATCACATCATATAAATTAATAATTTCAATTATAATATTAGTATCTTTTTGTGTCTTTAACATAAATTTCTCCTTTTAATGAGTAAAATAGTGAATGCATATGTGATTTTTCTTTTCTTTTTTAAAAACAATCAAGGAAATAATGAATGAATAATTGACGACGTGGAAGTGTATATGCGATCTCATAACCTATCAAACTTATATAGCATATGTAGATACGGATACAAATATGGAACACGAACATAATATGATATTGATATATTAATATAATAAAAATAAAAATAATTAAAAGATATATAAATAAAAAATTATTAAAGTATCTAACTACAATATGTATTAAAATATTCATACGGTGATAATTTTAAAGATAATTTTAAAATATCGATATTACATAATTGTGATATTTCTCATGGAATCCTGGTGTTGTTACGAGAAGAGGAAAACATGCTGACTGATCAAGAAGAAACACACCTGTTCCGTTTCAGGAGAAATACTAATACCATGTGGCAAGTGGCAACACAATTACCAAACAGCGTAAACATGATATGTTTCTAAAATGTGCGGAGCAACGTAGAGTTAGACAAAATTTAGATGAAGTTTATTAAGTATTTGTAGTGATATTTTTTTAGATAAAATATGTCATTTATATTATTTTTTAGACTAAATATTTATGTTAGTCCTCTACAGATGTTTTATTTTCAATTTAGTTCTTCTTAGATTAATTTTTTTAATTAAAGACCTATCATTTTAAAGATTCTTTTAATATTGTCCTTCCTTTAAATTACTACTAACATTGTTAATAAAAAAATGCTGATGTATACTGTTTTTTGCCATCAAAGTACACGTTCAATTTTATGTCAACATGACAATAAAATAAAAATATTAGTTTTAACAAAATAATAATTTTTAAAATTAAAGAATAATTATGACAAAAAATTAATTATTATATCATAATAATTTTAAACTTTTTTAATTTTTAATTTCTTAATTTTTGTAATTTTTTAGAAATGGCACATTATTGCCAAGTTTGAATAAAATAAAACACGTCAGCACCTTATTAGTAGAAAACGATACATATTTTTTTATTAACAGTATTAGTGGTTATTAGATGAAGGACAATATTAGAAAATTTTTAAATAGAAAGATCTTTAATTGAAAAAATTAATTTAAAGAAGATCAAATTAAAAAAGAAGATGTTTGTCGATGTTTACTTTATTTTTTTAACTACTCATCTTCCTCCTTAAAGTGACAGAATCAACAAAACTTAAATCAAGCATCGAGATAAAACGATGGTGGGACGATATAGTCCAATTAAAGCAGATTTATGGTTGAAGAACTCTAATTCAAGTGATACATATCGTTTTGGGATTATTTAATTCCAAATTTGAATTTAACATGAAGTCATTTATTAGCATTGTTTTTCTTTTTAATCTTTGACTAGGTCTTGTAATAGACATTTATGTGAGACTAATAATCACGTACTGTCACGACTAGAAAGTCGTCCAACAATTATATTTTTCAAAGTTTAAACTTTAGTCGTTTCTATATGAATGTGTAAACTTTAATCATTTACATATGAATGGAGTTCGCTTACTACTACACCTAATTATTATTGATATTTATTAGCCATAATTTTTAAATTCGAACCGAACTAAACTGTTGAACTAAAAAAAATAGAAACTTGTCCTCCAATCAATCCAATCAATCATCAAAAACTAGATTTTCAAAAATCGATTAAAAATAAAAAATTGGTCCCTTTAAAAAAAAAAAAAAAAAAACTTAAAGAAAATTCTGATATTTATGTAGATTGCCAGTCCAATCAAATATGACATCAAAAATTAATAAAATTTTAAAAATAATAATTAAGTTAAAAACTAAAAATATGTCCTTTTTTATTAAAAAAAACCAAATCTAATTTTTTTTCTCCAAAAAAATCAATCTAATTTTTCAAAAATATTTAAAACTTTTTCAAAGCATTAATTCTTTTATTCTCAATTTATAATCAAAATTTATTATTTAAAATTCTTAATTTATCTAACATGAGACATATAGGAGTTTGTAGTGTAATAATTGTTTGACTTTAATTTATAATAAAAATTTTACTTTTTTATCATTTTACTTATTCGATTTGAAATTAATATATGTTAAAAAATTATGTTAGTATTATTGTAATATTTTAAGTTTAATATTTATTCTCATGATAAATAAATGTAATTATATTAATAATATATTTTAATATTTTGCTTTGATATGATTTATACAATTAACATATATATATATATTATATTTTTCTTATATATTGTTATATATATATATATAATATATGTATGTATATAAAATTTCAATTCGACTCTGTTGAATATCAAAATCTTAATCCTCTTTCATTTTTAATTAATGAGAATTTTTGAGTTCAATTATTATTTAATATGAGTAAAGTAGTAAAAATTATCAAAAATTACATAAATTATTAATAATACTTTTATATATATCAAATAAAAATTTAAATACTTAAATAATAACATTTCAATTCAATAACTGGTCGGTTGTGAATTCAATAACTAGTCGGTTCCGAAAACATTGTTATTAGCACATTAATTCTACCTTCTTCCTTCTTTTACACTTTTATATTAAAACAAAAAAAAAATTGTGATTGATGCTTGACATTAAAGAAAAAGAGGAGAGAGAGAGAGTTGTATAATATAGACTATAGATGGCAGTTTTTATTTTTAAATTACAATCAGGATGTTTTGATTAATTTTTCTCTTCAATCTAATCAAAGACATACTATAAATTTCTTTACAATCTATTTATAATTTAAACTTATAATTATATACTTATTTACACGTTACATCTTCTAATTCCAACAAAGTCAGTCTTTCATATTAGACTCTAAGAATGTTAGGTATACAAAAAATCAAAATACAGATTTCTCACAATATTCTATCTTAAACATTCATTTTCTTTTTCTTTCTATTTCACCTTTTCCCTATGCAATGGTTGAGGTAGCTTTGTGAAGAATATGTAACACAGAATATATGTGCAAGCAACTTTTCCGTAGACTATATGTAGATCACAATAAATTCGAATAGTGAATCCCATAAAGCATAACCCAAAAGATGACAACCCTCAGGGTCGCAGTCATCCAACTTTCACTAAAATCAATTCATGATAATGACATGTTTGTTGGTAACAACTTGAACGAAAGCAAATAAATAAATAAATCAGGGCATATCAGCCAGTGTGCAAGTGATATTCACGTGCTTGGCACATCTTACACCATCGTTCTCATGGTCCATTTGTTGGGGTTTGAGAGGTTGAAACTTGAATGTAGGACATCTGGAAACACAATCTTCAAATGGCTAAGCGGGTATGTGACAACGCCGAAGAGATATAAAGTTGACGAAACCACGTAAGCATCATCTCAGTTTGTGAATTTTGCAAGTATTGATGTCCACATCCACAGCAAATGAGCAAATGGCTTGGGGCTAGAGATTGGATTGATTAAATAAATTACACACACATGTATGTTAAGAAATTTTATGTTTATTTTTTAGTAGTAAATAAATTTTTATTTTATTTTGTTTATAAAATATACATTTCATAAATTTTGTTTCAAATTATAAGTTTTGTATCTTATTATAATAATATTTTGTTTATAAAGTTTGATCTTAATTCAGATTTATTTTTCACTTCGTTAATTTATGTTAAAATTAATGTATAGTATTCCTCTTTTAAAATGAATGCACTTAGTTGATTTTATTAAAAAAAGTTTTCTCTGTTTTGAGTGATCATATAATGGTTTTCAACGATGAAATTTTTAAAATTATTTTTTTCTTTATTAGATAATGTAAGTTTTTAATTGCAAACTGAAATTAACTTTCTGTGTATTATAGATTTAATTTATAAATTTAAGATGTGAATATTTTTTGCATAAATATTGTAAATTCGGACTTTTGATTGACATTTTGTTGGCATTAAGTTGGCTCTCACATTTCACTACTTGTATATCTATTTAATTGCTTCTTTTATTATTTAGATCGAAAGTTAAAGAATCAATCACTTAAACAAATAAAGAAGAACAATAGACAATTAAACAATATAGAGATAATGAATTATGAAAAAATTACTAGTATTGGAGTTATGTAATCCAAAATTTTTTTCATTCAAAATGATGTAAGGTAATTCTCTTGCTAATATTCTCTTAATTGCTATTAAATTTCAATAGTCATGGATTAACAAAATTTATTCCTAACTTATTCATGTTTGGTTAAGCAAATAATGCAAATGATTATCACATTTAAGAGTTAACAATTATTATCAATTCCATAGATACAATAAAATATTTGAATCATTTACCAATCTAATCTTAGGTTTATTATATATCATTTGGATGCGGAGGCTCACCTTCAAATGATAAATTAAAACATGTCAAAAGTGATCAAATTCTGACAAGAATACAAACAACATAATAGACCCAAAAGAAATTACATTCATCAAATTTGAATTCAAAACCAATTAATTAGGAAAGTAAGATCCCCCATAGCCCTAACTATGTAATTAATTACTTATGTTCAATAACAAACTTAAATAACAATACAAATCCATAAAAAGAAAAACTCAAAGAAACGGAAAATTAGACAAAACCGAAATCAAAACTGACTTTGAAGGATTGTAATCTTCCATTTTAAGAATTTCTTCCTTCCATCTCGTTGACTCCGTTGTGGTGAGTCTTCTCTTGTGAATTATTTCTTAAAGTTTTACTCGAGAAGGGAATTTTAGTCCTATTTTCAAGTTTAGGGATTAAGCTTCTTTGATTATAAAAAGCCCCTTGGTTAGTCAAAACGAGTGTTTTACGCACGTAGAAAGGTCATTGGAAGGCCATGTCTTAGCTCGACACGGAGTGTGAGCTGGCAACTAACCGCAATCTTCAATGTAAAAAGACCATGACATGTGACCTATTCGAGACCACCACCATGTGACCTCGAGACCACTTGTGACCTAGAGACATAGTCGTGTCTCTTAGTCGTCCTTTTGCTAATCTAAATACTCCGTGTCTAGTACTCCTCAATTGTTTTTTTACAGACATGTAACTCCTCATGTTGCCTTTTCAAGTTAGGTCAGGTTGTCTAACTAATTCAATCGCTTCGAGTATAAAGGGCCCACTGTCTTGGGTTTTTTTTATTCCTGAGCTTCAAATACATATGTGTCTTTATTCTTCGCTTTTGCTTCCAAATGTGATAAATCTCATTCAATCTATAAAAATAAAGACAATGATAATGATCCATTTAAAATTCATCAAAAAAACACAAATAAATCACCATAATTTATCCTAATTAAAACTATAAAATATAGGCTTATCTAATATTAATACACAATAAGTTTAATCTCTTTAACACTTGACAGCTCTATCTCAACAGACCGAAGCGGCCAACAGCACAACTGGAACAAGTTTAGTGCTTCCCCCTTTTGGTGAACATGGTTGCTGTTATGCGATGCGATATATATATATATATTGGGTATACAGATGGAGGGGCATTATATTAAACGAGGAAACGAGCTCTTAAAACAGTGTAACACAAGCCGCAGGATGATGATGAAGCAAATGAACTCCCACTGCCAATTATGAGCATGGTTTGCTAAGCAAGTCCATCTTTTTCTAGTTTTTATTTACGGCATTCTGCACTGTCTAATTTCTACAAAGAAACTGCTTTAATTCCTAGTCTTCCCTTGTGTTATTTTTATTTTATTTTATTTTACTAAAGATATTTCTTATTGAAATCATGTAATAGAAAGTATACCTTTTAATAAAAATGTAAAGATTTTTAATTTTTTATTACTCTTCTTTGTTTTGATTCATTCTTTATGTATAGGCGACAAGGGTTGTCTCGTTGTTATCAAGCAACAATTCACTTGTCATCAGCATTTCAGAATTGCACACGTTCAAAAATATTCTATCCGTTTCATTCTATCATTTTGGAAGGAAAATTTTGTTTTTGAGATTTATAAGTCATTTAAAAAATAAAAAATGCATTAATTTTTTAAAATTTAACCTTGTCTCTTAGTATCTTCATTAAATTAAATAGAATAAGTGATTAATGCAAGGGAATATACTTTAATAAATATTGTAGTTTTGCTAAAATTAAAATTATTTAATAACTTTTTAATTTTTCCCGAAAAATGACAAGTATTATGAAATATAGAATATTAAAGAATTATATGAAGATTTAAGTTGAAATATTTGTGGATTTTTAAAGAAATTTTAAAAGACATAACCAGTGAACCACTAGTAATTGGAATGGCATAAATGCCCGAGCTATTATTGCATGAACAAAATCAATAAATACTATTCATTCTTCTCTGACTGATCTAAACTCTACACAAGCACAAGAAAAAAAAAAAAGTAGATTGGGTGCGTTTTTAATATTCGTTCGGTTCACTTTTTTTTGACTATTTAATGGCTTGTTTAGTTCTTAATCCTATAGTATAAATAAAATGAATGTTATCCTTAATAAAATAATATATAATGTGTTTTTTATTTAATAATAAAAAATAAATTATTTAATTGTATAATATGTTTTGATCCTGATTACAAATAACTTTTTGTCTATAAAAGTTAAAATTTAAATAATATAATAAAAAAGTCTTTTCTATTCCCTCCACTACCCATGCCCTCAAAAAACACATCTTAATGGTGTGGATCATTTTTGTGAAGACTAGTGATAATTTGTCATTTCATGATCGTGGTGGTCGTATTAGTGAGGGGTGGTGGTGGTGGTGGTGAGGACTAAAACTAAAGTTGATCTAAGATTGCACAATAAAAATCCTTCTCCTCCCGTGGTTTCCCGTAGCACCCTCTCGAGAATAGAATTATCCTCCTCCTAACTTGAATCCCTTCACACATCAATTGTCCACAAAGTTACTAGATTTTGTTTATTCTTGATATTCTTTATACTATTATATCCTTTTTTTCTATTCATTGTCTCTCTCGAGCCCTAAGGTTCATATCACGATTTATTTTTAAAAAAATCATTTAAAAATTAATGAGTAATTAATTATTGTTTTTTAACTTTACTTTTAGAATTTGGTTCCTGACCTCCGGTTAATAGAATGATAATTATTTGTATTTTAGTGTATAAAAATCAAAATCAAATTAATTTTATTTATAATCAAGAACTTTTAAAATTTTTTAATTTGGTTGTATAATAATTTTAGCGAATAAATAAAAATGAACGGAAAGATTATAGGAAGACTTTAGCTCGACCCAAAAAGAAAACTAATTACCCTTAAGTTGCTATAATAGTTTATACGTCCAAAAGTCATGTAAAGTTCTGAATTAAAAATGCCTTATTGAAACAAACAAAAATGGGATTCCAAAAGTATGAAACCTCCTATGTTTTAAAATACAATATTTTTTAAAACTCAAAAAATGGGATTCTAAGGTCGCCTAGACTTGGGGAAATATCTACCTATTCGTCAAATTAATTTGTTCCCTAATTTGATTCAGTACAGCAAGTGTCTATCTTATGACTCACCATTGGCCTACCCAAAAGGAGAGTAGATATTAACCTTTATATGTTGATAATATGATTATTAGCTTGTAAATATTGATGACATTCAAAGATTGAATCCAACACTGCTATAACTTTGCTAGGCTAAGGTTTGAAATAACCCTTGGGTTTAAAAAAACAACTATATTTTAAATCTTCATACACCGGGTGGCTATTCACCTAAAGGTTATCTTTAAGTACTCAAATAGCATTTAAAGATATTCTTAAATATTCTGATAATAATATTTTGATACAACAACAACTTAATGCAAAGTTAAACTTTTTCCATTAAGGTATCCATAGATTTATCGATCCTACCTTATATCGTAAACTAAGTTGTTGGATTGGTTTATCTCACTATCTAAATCTTTTTATTGCATCGTATTTGTTCATATTTTTAGCGTTTGTCCTCTCCCACTTCTACGCTTCATCGAGCTATTATCTACCCGATTCTTTGTATCTTGAGGTTTCTTCGAGGGTCTTCTCCTTACAGTCTCTTATTTTCCCACCTCATCCTTGGCGAGATTCTCCCATCTTTGTTGAGCATGGTGTACACTTTCTCTCGATCATTAAGTCTATTATTGGTTTTTGTATCTTTTGGGTGATTCTCTTTCTTGGAAGAGCCGAAACAATCTTATGCTTCTCAATCTTTTTAACGCCCAACATTCGTCTATGGTGTCTACATACCAAAGAGATTTATAGTTTGCGGTCATTTACCCTTAAACTTGAGATATGGGAGTTTCTTTATCCCATAATACTCCTCCATTTCATCCATCCAGCTTGAATCCTATTCAGTTTACATCTTCCTCTGTTTCCATCATTTTGTATGATAGATCAATGTTTAATAGGTGAGATGTTAAGAAATATTATGATTATTCTTTCAGGGCTAAAATAGTCTTTTATTACTTGCTTTGTTTGGCTATATATAGTCTTGTTATGTTTAGCTTCAAACTCTAAGTTTTGTATCTTCAGCATTGTGCTCTATCAATGAAACCATCATTCTTCTTCTCATATTCAATTTGTTAACAATGTACACTATATTATATATTGGTTGACAATGACATTCATATAAATTTTAAATTAAATTTTATATTAAAAAACCTTTATAAAATAAACATTTCATAAATTTTGTCATCTAATTATAAGTATACATGCATTATTATAATACATATTTTGTTTATAAAGTTTAATCACATTAATTCCCATTTATTTTTCACTTCATTAATTTATGTTAAAATTAATGTATGGTATATATGCTTTTAAAATGAATGGCAATTGTTGAATTTTATTAAAAAAAAAATTGTGTGTAAGATGAACATGATAATTAAGTATAATTCAACGATGAAATTTGTTAAAATTATTTTTTCCTCGCAAATAGTTATTAGATATTGTAAGTATCAATTCTTAAACTGAAGTTAACATATTCTATGTATTATAGATAAAATTAATTTATAAATTTAAGATGTGAATACTATTGTCTTATAAAATCCATTCAATTACTCTTTCCCATAACTTCATTTGACTTAAACTAATATAAGACTTGAGTCTCGGTTTGTATATCCCACCATTCGTTTGTAATTATTAAATTCTAAACTTCATTATTTAGATAATAGAAAGTGTAAAGAGAGAAATCACTTAAAAAAAATAAAGAAGAACAATGAACAATTAAACAATGTAGAGATAAATCAATTAGAGGAAAACTAGGGCACAAGATTTACTTAAATCCAATTAATCATATTTCCATTCATTTATGATGTAAGGTAATTCTCTTGCCAATTTTCTCTTAATTGCTATTGAATCCCAATGGTGATAGATAAATAATATTTTATTCCTAACTTATTCACCTATTTGGTCATTTAGTTGAATTAATTAGAAATGTATTAAGTCTCAATTTAAGAGATGAACTAACATATCGTCAATTCGATTGATAGAATATAAAGATATTTAGTTATTCATCAATCTAATCCTAGGTTTATTATATAGGTTCACTCATTGGATGCGAATGGTAACCGGTCAAATGATGAATTAAAACATGCCAAAATTGATCAAATTCTGACAAAAATACAAGTAACATAATAGACCCAAAAGAAATTACATTAATCAAATTTGAATTCAAAACCAATTAATTAGAAAAGCAAGATCCCTCATAGTCCTAGCTATGAGATTAATTACTTATATTCAATAACAAACTTAAATCACAATACAAATCCATGAAAAGAAAAACCCAAAGAAATGGGAAAATTACAGGGAAGACAAATCAAAACCCCTTTTACAATGATTGTAATATTCATGCTTTTAAGAATTTCTTCCTCTTTTCGTAGCCGTCCTCCAGAGAATTGTGGTCGTCTTTTCTTGTGAATTATCTCTCCAAAGTCTGTCGTAGCAAAAGTTATTTTCAAGTTTAGGGATTCACTTCTATTTATAAAATTTGAGGTCAAAACTGTCGTTTTTATGCATATTAATTGGTCATTACATTAAAATGTCTTTTATTTTGTGAGCTTTAAAAAAACTAACTTCAAAAAAAGGAAGACATAATTACACAAATAACACTTAGACACTATGATCTAGGTAACCTAGAGACTAACCACGTCAAAGTGTGTGACCTAGAGATACGATCATGTCTCTTAGTCATAAGCATTTTACCATTTTTTCTTTTTATTAATTATTTTCATTCAAATGAGTTTTTTGAAAAAAAACCCCGCATCTAAGTCGTGAAATAATCTTCTTTTATACAAAATTTGTCTTTTTCTTTTTAAATATGATATTAATCTCATCCAATCTATAAAAACGAAGACAATGTTAAGGATCCATTTAAAATTCATAAAAAAACATAAGTAAATCACCATAATTTATCCGATTTAAAACTATAAAATATAGACTTATCTAATATCAATACACAATAAGTTTAATCTCTTTGGGTATACAGATGGAGGGGCAACCCTATGCAACAATTAAACGAGGAAACGAAGCTCTTAAAACATCCTGTAACACAAGCCGCAGGATGATGATGAAGCAAATGAACTCCCACTGCCAAGTTATGAGCAAGGTTTGCTAAGCAATCCGCAACTTACTTAGACTCACGATAAACATGGCGAATCTGCACTGTCTAATTCCTGCAAAGAAACTGCTTTAATTCCTAGTCTTTCCTTGTGTTGTTTTTATTTTATTTTACTAAAGACATTTATTAAGGAAATCAAAATAGAAAGTATATTAAATAAAAATGTAAAGATTTTTAATTTTTTAGTACAACTCTTCTTGTGTTGTTGTTTTTAAAGATCTTTAAGGTGCATGCAGCGACAAGGGTTGTCTCGCAAATATCAAGCAACAATTCACTTGCTCATCAGCATTTCAGAATTGCACACGTTCAAAAATATTCTATCCGTTTCATAATATCTATCATTTTGGAAGGAAAATTTTGTTTCATTTTATTTGTCATTTAAAAAAATAAAAAATGCATTAATTTTTTTGTGAAATTTTATCCTTGTTTCTTAGTATTTTCATTAAATAGAATAAGAGAACATTAATATAAGGAGAATATAATTTAATTAAATATATATTTTTCTAAAATTAAAATTATTTAATCAATTTTTAATTTTTAAGAAAAACTGACAAATATTATGAAATATAGGGAATATTAAAGAATTATATGAAGAATTTAAGCATCATGAAATTTTTGTGGATTTTTAAAGAAATTTTAAAAGACATAGCCAGTGAACCACCACCTGAAATGGCATAAATGCCCAAGCTATTATCGCATACAACAAAATCAACATTAGCACAAGAACCCAAACTCTTACTGACTGAAATAAACTCTACACAAGCACAAGAAAAAAAAAAAGTAGATTGGGTGCGTTTTTTAATATTCGTTCGGTTCACTTTTTATTTGACTATTTAAGAGTCTTATTTTATTTAAAATTATTTTTTCATTTAAAAAATTAATGAGTAATTAATTATTGTTTTTTAACTTTACTTTTAGAGTAAATAAGTGAAAAGAATATTAATAGAATGATAATAATATTTTGAATATTTTAATAAAGTGTAATACAATTAATCAAATTAATTTTATTTATAATCAAGAACTTTTAATATTTTTTTAATTCTTGTATAATAATTTTAACGAAAAA
The DNA here is from genome assembly GCA_029884595.1 of Ormosia semicastrata. Lineage (NCBI taxonomy): Eukaryota > Viridiplantae > Streptophyta > Magnoliopsida > Fabales > Fabaceae > Ormosia > Ormosia semicastrata. The sequence goes on along the minus strand of JAQQTO010000043.1, from coordinate 7,967,712 downwards.
ATAAAAATGCACGGAAAGAATATTATAGTAAGAAGTTAGCGAGGATCGACCCAAACAGAAAAGCTAATTAGCAGGAAGTTGCTATAATAGTTTATACGTCCAAAAGTCATGTTAAAGTTCTGAATTAAAAATGCAACTTTTTTATTAAAACAAAACAAAAAATGGGATTCCAAAAGTCATGTTAAAACTTTTTTTTTTAAACTTTAAAAGTCATGTTAAAGTTATGACTTTAAAATACAACTTTTTATTTAAAACAAAAAATGGGATTCTAAGGTCGCCTAGACTACAGGGGCAAATATCTACCTACTTGTTAAATTAAAAGTTACGTTTAGTGCTATGATAATATAGTATAAAATAAAATAATAAAATAATATAAAATATAATAATATAATTAATAGAATAAAATATAATCATATTTTTATTTGATAATAAAATAATAAATTAAGCTTTATAATATTTTTTTTAAGATCAAAATATTCTTTAGTATAGTGTTAAAATAATTAAAAAATAAAAAAAAGCTTATGCAACTCTTTTTCTAAATCCCTTCATTGGTGGTGATGGTAGTCCACATATCATTAGGTCCAACAACGATGTACTTCCCAAATTTCTTCCTCCATAATGATGGCGATGGAAAGCGCATTTGTTTTTCTCCCTTTAATTGCCACATTTGATCCTTAGCTCTCTGGCTCAATAATTTTTCCTTGGTGACGGTGGCGTACATCCATGGTACCAAAAGTGGCGTGGTGGTGGTGGCGGCGGCGGTGGTGATGGTGGCGACTTTGGTGGTGGTGGTGGTTGGTGGTAGTGGATCAAAAAGATGAATGATAAAAATGAGAGCAAGAACTCCCGATTTGAATGTGAATCGATGATCTTCCCACTTATTACAAGTGTTTTAGGAGATTGTAAAATTATCAAACTTATCAATATGATAAAAATCGCTTTGCCCTCTGATTTCTTATATTATCAAACCCTTACCCACTAAATATTAAATAAAATTTAATAGTATTAACTTATATTATCATATCTTCTTTATACGATACACTAAACGTAATCAAACCTGTTATCCCCAAGATTCAATACAGCAAGTGTCTAGATTATGACTCACCATTGGCCTACCCAAAAGGAGAGTAGAGATATGCTAACCTTATTGAAGACTTAGCTCAAGCTTGTAAAAGAAGTGACGGATTCAAAGATTGAATCCAACACTGCTATAACTCTTGGCTAGGCTAAGGCCACTTTGACCATAACCCTTGGTGGTTTAAAAAAACAACTATATTCTTAAATCTTCATACACCGAATTATTACCGAAAAAACTTTTAAGTACTCGTAATAGCATTTAAAAGAAAAATTACTTAAATATTCTGAGAGTAATATTTTAATAGTTTAAGGTTTTTTATCATAATAAATTAATAATATTGTCAACTTAATTTGAAGATATACATGTTTAATGTATTATGTGTTTGCTGAACCAAAGTAATATTCTCAAAACAAATAAGAATTTTCGTTTAAAAAAGGAGAAAAAAATGCAATTAGATTATGTGTAGAATGGCATAGAAACGAGGCTTCAGAAGAAATATTTGAATAAATCTTATTTATATAATTGTATGAATTAAATTAATTAATATTTAAATAATTATATAAATTTTTATATTATATAGTTATTTTATATTAAAAATAATAATATATTAATTATTGACTGATTAAATTTACATAACTTATATAGATAAAATGTATATAAATATTTTTCCTTGTGAAGAAGGATGAGGCGGATCACGTCTTGTTGTGCTTACTGCCAAAACGAAACAAACCAGTCTTGGAATCTGGAAATTGCTTCTCGCCAAATTTGGCTTCAATCTGCCTTTCATAATGACATCGGGAATCATAATTGTTTCTTCAATGTCCATATTTCCTTGTCATAGGGAAACAGGAAGCTCATAAATAAAGCAGTATAAGTAGAACGACTCACGGTAGCATAGATAGTAAAAATAAGTTTAAATTTGGCGATTAAAAACTTGTAGAAAAATACTTGTGCAAAAAGACAATTTTAGTATCCTTAAGTCTCAACGACCATCAATGTCTCATCCAAAAGATGAGAAAATCACGTAAGAATTAAAGGTATATATAGAACCAAAATCAATGGTGCTAATCAACAAAGCTTGTTTCGGTCGAGAGACAGACAACTCTCAAAAGTAACATGTAGTAGAATGCTAACGTGGTAGTTTGTATTGCACGGTTATTTATGAATATAATGTTTTGGAATTGTCGCGGGGCTGGGTCGAAAACCTTTTCCTATATAGTCAGCGATTTGGTGAAAAGGCACCATGCAGATATTGTGGCTTTGATTGAAACTCAAATTAGTGGTGTGCGGCGAGAAAAATTGTCAAAATTTTGGTTTGTAGGACTGTCACCGTGTTGAGGCTGTTGAATTTTCTGGTGGTATTTGGCTCCTTTAGAACATGGAAGTTTATTCTCTAAAATTAGTAAAGGAACATATGCACTTCATTCATATTGAGGTTATAAAGTCTACAGGAGGTAATCATTAGTTCTTAACGATGGTTTATGGTAGCCCATAACCTCAATTAAAGGAGGAGCTTTGGTATGAACTTACTAATATTGCTAATGGTCAGTGCGAGCAGTGGGCTCTTTTGGGAGATTTTAACACTTATTCTTCTATGGAGGAGAAAATGGCAGTGCTAGTTCGGATTGGAGATCTATGTAGAGGTTTAATAATTGCCTTAATCAGTGTCAGTTGCTTGATCTTGGTTTTCGAGGTCCTAGCTTTACTTGGGAGCATAATGGTGTGCGTGAAAGGCTTGATAGGGGGCTGTATAACATTGTATGGAGGTTGTTTTTCCCTGAAGCCTCCATTCTTCATCTCCCGCCTATGAAGTTTGATCACAACCCTTTGCTTCTTCAGCTCCAAGGTAATGGGCAGTTGAAAAGTAACCATTATCCTTTTCGTTTTATGGCTAGTTGGTTAGCGGATGAAACATTTTCTGTTGTGGTTAAAGATGCTTGGAAAATAGAGTCTTCTTGGTTGGATGCTATGCCGAGATTTAGGGAACAGGCAACAGCCTGGAACAAGGATTGTTTTGGTAACATTTTTCACTAAAAATGTCGTTTGATGGCTCGTTTGGAGGGGATTCAGAACAAGCTTAGTTTGGGGTATAATGCGTATTTGATCAAGCTTCAAAAGAGATTGTGGGCTGATTATGACTCTATTCTCCTTCAGGAAGAAGTATTCTGGATGCAGAAGGCGAGAATGGATTAGATAAAATTTGGTGATAGGAATACTAAGTTCTTTCACTACTCAATGGTTGTTAGACAGAAACGGAATAAAATTGAAGCTCTTAGGGATCTAGATAATGGTTAGGTGTCTGATCAGGATATGCTGCGAAATATGGCTTTCTCATTTTTTAAAGACTTGTATACAGATCCTAGGGGTGGTGATATCCTCCCTTTGAGGGGGTGTTTTTCTCCTCTTCATGACACAGTTCTTCAGCAGCTATAAGCGTCTTTTACCGATAAGGAGGTGAAATATGCTATCTTTAGTATGGGCACGCTTAAGGCATCGGGGCCTGATAGTTTGCATCCTATTTTCTTTCTGAGTCAATGGGATACAATGGGCCGATCAGTCTGTGATATGGTAAGGCGTAGTTTTTTAGATCTTGATCAAGTTAAGCATATTAATGATACTTTACTCATTTTGATTCCGAAGATTGATTGTCCAGAAAGACTGAAGGATTTTCGCCCAATTAGTCTTTGTAATGTGATATATAAGTGCATTACAAAAATTATTTCCTCACTTTTGAAGGTTCATATGGATCATCTTGTGTTGTCAAATCAGTGCAGTTTTGCTCCAGGAAGACATAACTCGGATAATGTTGTTGTTGCTTAGGAAGTCATTCATTCAATGCGAAAGATGAAGGGTAAGAAAAATTTCTTAGCAATTAAAGTGGATTTAGAAAAGACTTATGATAGGATCAGTTGGAGTTTCCTCCAGGATACACTAGTTAACTTGGGTTTGTCTACACACTTCATTAGCATTATCATGAAATGTGTTTCTCTCTCCTCTTTCCAAATCTTATGGAATGGTGAGAAGACTCCTTCCTTTATTCCATCTAGAGGTATTTTCCAAGGAGATCCGCTCTAGCTATACTTGTTTGTGTTGTGTATTGAGCAATTGTCACATTGCATTAACTAAGCAGTGAGGGAGGGGTACTGGAAACCCATTAAACTCTCAAAAAGTGGTCCCTAAATTTCTCATTTATTTTTTGCAAATGACTTGGTCTTGTTTGGGGAAGGTTCTATTAGACAGATGGAAGTTATTAACAAATGCTTGAATATCTTTTGTAAATCTTCTGGACAGAAAGTTAATTGTGAGAAGACCAAAAAAATTTTCTCAAAAAATATGAATCATAATAGAGTCTTAGAGCTGTGTTCAGTATCGATTTTTACAGTAACCTCGAATCTTGTTAAATATTTGGGTGTAACCATTACTTAGTGGAGAAAACACAATAATGACTCAATTCTTGGAAGGCAAAGTTTCTGAATTTAGCTGGGAGAATCACTCTTACTCAATCTGTTCTGGCTGCTCTTCCTACTTATACTATGCAGACAACCCTTCTTCCTAAGAGCACTTGTGATGAACTTAAGAAAGTGTCTAGGAACTTTGTTTGGGGATCCTTCAATGGGGAGCGTAGGTGCCATCTGTAGCTTGGCATGAACTTTGTAGGCTAAAGCTCTTAGGTGGTGTGGGATTACAAAACCTGATACTTTTTAATGAAGCCTTAGTCATGAAGTTAGGATGGATGCTAATCACAAAGCCTAAAGCTCTTTGGGTGCAGCTATTAAAAGCCAAATATAAGTGTGGTGATGATGTCATTCCACAAGTTAGTAGAGTTAATGATTCTTCTACAGTGTGGAGAAGTATATGCACAATATGGGACAAGGTAAAGGTATGAATTGGAATATTGGTAATGGGTAGATAGCGAAGTTCTGGGAAGATACTTGGCTAAGTTCAGGCATAAAACTTGAAAAAGCAGCGTTATTTCATATTTCTGCTCATATGAATGATTATACTATAGCAAACTTAGTTGATGAGGCTGGGCAGTGGAATTTTGGCTTGTTTCAACACCTACTACCTTCTTAGGTATGTTCTGAAATTGCAAATTTTATTCCACCTCAAAACACATTGTGTTTGGACTGCCCTGCTTGGGCGTTTACAAGCGATAGAAGTTTTTCTACAAAGTCAACTTATGTCTCTATTTCTAGCTCCACTCAGCACCTCCAAGACCGTATTTGGAAGGCCATTTAGCAGTGGCTAGGACCTCAAAAAATCAGGTGCTTTCTCTGGTTGTTAGTTAAAGATGCTCTTCTCACTAACCTTCGCTGTATGCACCATCACCTTGCTACCTCAGCTCTCTGTCCAAGATGTGGGAAGCTCCTTGAGAGTTTTCTCCATGCTCTTAGGGACTGCGACAAAGTTCAGGATTTGTGGATGAGATTGATTAGGCTTTCTTGTTGGAACTCTTTTTTTACCTTTCATATTAAAGATTGGGTTCAAGCTAGCATAGTTGATAAGTTTGGTAGGCAAGAATTTGATAATTGGTATTTAATTTTCGGGTATACTGTGTGGCTTGTGTTGATTAACATGAACCATATGATTTTTGGTGATGGTAATGGAGATATTCAAAATGTGTTATTTGTGGTTCAACAAAGGGTAGAGGAAATGACTCATGTCAATTCTACTTTAACTGTTCTTATAAGAAGGAATCAATATGTGCAACACATAATAGGTTGGACATTTCCTAATCACAATTGGATCAAAGCTAATGTTGATGGGTCTTGTATGCATGGTGGGAAGGTTAGTGGTTGTGGTGGTGTTCTTCGTAATGCCTCTGGAACTTGAGTTTGTGGTTTTGTGCGTAATCTTGGTTCCTCGTCAGTCATCCAAGTGAAACTTTGGGGTATATGGTTTGGTCTTGATTTAGTCAAGAAAGAAGGAGTCAAACGTTTATGGTTGGAAGCAAATTCCCAAATTACTGTGAAGCTTATTAAGGATGGTTGCTCTAATACTCATCCTTGCTTAGCTATTGTTTCCTCTATTAGGTAGATGATAATGGACGCATCCTGGACTATTAAGATTTCTCATGTTCGTATCGTGTGGCTGATTAGTTAGAAATTATTCCCATGAATTCGATGTGGGGTTAGTGTTTCATTTCCTAGAATTGTAGTTGCTATTTAGGGGCTTTGGTTCATCCTTTGTATATATAAAAAAAAAATGCTAATGTGGGTTTGTTTAACTAGTTAAAAGAATCCAGATAAGACTATACACTTTTTCATATGCTTAATTTGTTGAATTTTTCTTTGATTAATTATCTCATTTGGCTCCCTAAAAAGAACTCTTAATCATCATGGACTAGTTGAGTAGCTTCTTTTTAAGATAAACAATACTTCAAGGAAATTTGTAAGGAGGCATAGACCTAACCCTTACAAATCCCAAACGTACTACTAACGTCCAATCATAGTATAAGAGTACCTCACTAGTATTTTTTTTTTACTGGAGTATTTTTTATTACCAAAAACGAAAAGAAAAGAAAAACACATATCATAATACAAAATCGTCAGGGCACTTATTTTTCGTTCATTCTCAAAGTAAAATTTGTCTATGTAAAAATTTCTTATTTATCATCTAAATCATCATTTTTACATTATGAAATGAGTTTATTTGTGACAATAACAATTATTTAAAAAGTGAAATTCTTTTAATAACATGTGAATACTTACTTTAGATAGTGTAGAAAAACTTTTAAATTGATAGAAAATTTAAAGTAATTTACATTTTTATATTAATATGTTGATGTTATAAAATATGCATATTTACATGTAGTAGATGATTATATTCATTAGGTATTAAGAGTGATAAAAGATCATTAATATGATTTGTAGTTATAATTTTTATTATTTTTAATAATAGTGTAATAATCTCTACACATTATGAAGAAAGTGTAACCTCCACTCCATATTTATGTTTAGAATCTTATATAAGGATATGTTTTCCCATAAATAAATGAGAAGAAGAAGACTTTGTGACATAGCTAATTCCTGAAGAATTAAACTTTTAGTACTCATATTTATTTTGTCTTGATTTATCATTGTCTTTTCTTTTATTCTATTTACAACATGTTATCAGCACAAGACTCTACTATAAGAGTGATGACTTAAACAACTTAAGGTTCTACTGAAAGAGTTTGTCTTCTTATCACATTATTTAGATTAATTTAATTCATTACTTTGTTTTTTCTTATAACTTCCTTATGTTAGTTTTAGTATAGAATATTTTTATATTTTATCTATAGAAACTTTTTTTTTGTCAATCTTGTTTGATTAACGCAATTATCATATTTTGTTTTATATTGATTTTGTTACTCTTGATAAATTATGAAAGATATTACTATTTAATTAAGTATCCCTGAAGGATTGCACAAAACTAATAATTTTTCATGATCATATTTTATATAAAGATTTATAGTATAGTTCTGAAGAACGACACCTTTAAATCGTGATTTAATCTAAACAAATTCATTTAATATTAGTATAATTTAAAACAAAGAAATGTGAGAGAGAATATCATTGATTTTTTTATATCTCTCAAATATGCTCCTATAGTATAAAAAATGAGAATTGTTTCAAGAGTTATTTTGAATCAAGTTTATGCATTCTTATGATTAAACATAAAAATGAGTTATTAATGAAAAGTCAAAAAGGTCACCTAATGGATTGAACTTCATTCCTTGAAGTAAATATTCCGTATTATAATTTTGGGTATGACATGGGTCGTGGTTATGGCCATTGATGTGATAAAAATTAGAAAAATGACCATTACTATGGTGGTTTCAACTTTTCAAGAATGCATATCAAATGACGCAGGGAGATAATGATGAAAACATTAAATAGAGTAAATTACCTTAATGTTGTAGCATGTATGAAATAACATTGGTCATACTTGTTGTTTGTCAAGATTTTACTTGTGAGAATAATTCATTTGACTATGGTCTTACAAATAATATGCATTTGAATGTGTCTATTTTTGTTAAATATTATGGAAGAAAGTTTTATCGCTTGATTGATGATTTGAATAATTGAATTTTTTTCTTGAAATTCATATTTGTCATTTTATATGTATTTATTTTATTTTTTATAGGATTTAAAATCATTACGTATACATTTTCTCTTATTTTATTAGTTTGTAGTATTTTAAATAAAATATGTATGATATAATTTCTTAAATTTTTATTAATTGAAGAAAAAATATGTTCCTAATTATATATATATATATAGCATATCTAGTAAGATTAGTGTTTATGTAAGAAGTGAAAGAAGTGAATCTTGACCATTGGATCTTACATGAATGGTCAAGATTAGAACCTAAATGCATGTGACTTTTTTAAGTGGTCACATGACCTTTAAGTAACTTTTAATCTTGACCATCCATGTATGGTTGTATGGTCAAAATTTACTTCTCTCACCTTCTCATAATAAAAACTTCTCTAATTAGATATGTTCCTTATATATATGGTAAATTTTGATATTTGGTAGTACAAAAGTAATTCAAGTCTTCAGAGTAGCTACTATATTTTGTTACCTCAATGAACAAAATTTTATACATTATACTTTATTCATTATCAAGTCAAACAAAATATGATCAGTGCAATTGAAACACGTGTTATTATAAACCAGAAGTTTATTATGCTCTTGTAAATAAGAAGTTTACGATATTGTTGTAAACTAGAAATTTACTAATCTAAGTAATTTTGTTATTTGACATATGACTGGTAAGGCTATACTGGGTCAATATTGATAATTTTATTGAAGGATCAAAAGATTCTTCAATATAATGAGTTTTTATGTGCAAAGTATTTTCAATGCAAATTAATTATAAGGTTATCACTAACTAAAAATAAAAGTTGTTGTTGAATTTCTGGAACGAATTTAAGATGATATTGTGGATTATATCATAAATTATATGTATAATTTAGATAATTTATGGGCAAAAGTCAATTAGTTACATGTGTACTTATTATGAACTCGTAACTTGGTGTTTGTGAGATTGTATAAGTTATTTGATTCAGAGCACAAATTTCCATACAAAGACAGTTTGTCTTGATAATGCTAGTGAATTTACTTCTCAATCTTTTAGTGATTATTATATGATTATTGGTAATATGTTGAACATCTTGTTGCTTATGTTCAAATGCCTCTAAATGATAGCTAAATAACAGATTGTGATAACAATATCTCAAGTTTTTGCTTGGGGTATGCCTTTTATAGGTTGCAGCACTAGTTGGTATAAGACCAACAAATAATTATAAGTTCTCAATTATACAATTAGTTTTGGGCCTAAAGCCATTTCTCTATAAAAATTTTCTTATGTGTGATATAGTTACTCTTATTCTACCATATCGCACTAAAATGAGCTTTAAAAGAAAGTTGAGAATATATATCGATATGAAATGATGTTTTCAACATTACAGGAAAAGAATAAGTAGCTGAAAAAGAAAATTACTTGAAATGTATCATAATTATATCATTTAGATAACATGAATAAGGCAATTTGAACTAGACATTCAAATGAAAATACATTTGCGAATAAAGAGCAAATTAATGAATTACCATATGCATTTTGTATTGCAAAAGAATAAATAAATCTTATACCAGATATAAATGTTCCATTTAAAATTGATATCAAATGAGTCAAAAACATGCAAGAAATATGGTAGAACAATCAATTCCAAAGATAAAGCCAAGAAAAGAGAAAGAGCAAATGACATTGTTAAGAAGACAAATAATTCCAAAGAGAATACTATTGAAAAAGAGATTAGAGATATAAGTTAACTTTGATAGTTTTGAAGTTAAAATACAAAATGATGACATAAAGATCTCAAAATAATGTCTCTGAAAATGATGGAATCGAAAAGAAATAGTTGTCAACAACATATTTGCATATTACACAATATTAAGAATAATAATGAGGATCTTAAAATTAGAATCGTCAATGAATATCAATGAATAAATTAATGGTCAAAAATAAAAGAATGTCTTGCAGGAAAAATTGAACTTACTTGTAAAATGTGAGGTTATTGAATTTGTAGTTCATACTTCAGAAGATGTTTTAATGGACATGAAGTCTTAACCCCAAAAAATGTAAAATCTGTGGATACAAATAGATGCAATTATGTTTTGATATCTAATAAGGTTATTTGCACACAAGAAGTCAAGTACTTCTAATGGATGTTATTACATTTTGTTATTACTTCTTATGGCTCTGTACATGTCATCTACATGAAAATCCCTGAAGGATAATTTCAGCAACATTTAATGAACTTAATTGACACATGCTAACAATTTATGTTCTTTTACTCATCATATTGAGACTTTCTTATTGAGCATTAGTGCTTGTTGATATGCATTATATGTTTATTTCAAAATTTCTTAAAAAACTTTATTTGCTTATATGTCTATTTAAAGAATTTGAAGTGAAAGATCTTTGAATAATAAAACTTTTATCTAAACCTGCAGATCGAGCATTTAGCAAATTAAATTTTGTCTATTAGTTATAGAAAACATGTTCTTAAGTGATTTATACATATAAGCTATATATATTGAGTACACTAATTGTTGTTAGATCGTTATAATTAAAGAAGATAACAAATATCTTGGTTCTGAAGTAACATACTTTAGTGCTATATAAGTACACATGCATATTGTTAAATACTACATGACCTGATATAATATTTTTTTTCATGAATTTATTAGCAACATATAGTTCACTACCAACCAGAAAACATTGAAACAAAATTAAGTATATATTTTTTATATCATCGAGGCATAATTGATGAGATTATTTTATTTATATGAATCTATGTCTAGCTAATTTATTACGCAAATGCATGATATTTATTTGATCCAAATAAAGTCAAATCTCAAACAAACTATAATTTACATGTGGTAATATTGCCATATTATGACAATCTACAAAGCAATCTATAATTGTCACTTATTTATATCATGTAGAAATTACAGCAATTCATGAAGGAAGTCATGAATTTTTCTAGTTAAGAGTTATGATTCATCATATTCAAGAATCTTGTGGATCTTCTTATAAAAAAAAATTACAACTGAAGATAATATTATTTGCAAAGCTCAACTGAAAGGAGGATATATCAAATGTGACGGAACAAAGTATATTTCTCTAAAATTCTTAAGGGGAAGAAAATTGGAATGTTATAATTCATATATCTTAACTAATGCTTCTAATAGGCGAGAAAAACTATACTATTTTTTCCTTAATCAATGTTTTATCCTACAAAGTTTTTCTTGATAAAGTTTTTAATGAGGCAATTCTCATGTAAAGGATATTGTATTCTTTTTCTTTTTCTCATTGAATTTTTTCCTAATAATGTTTTAATAAGGCATATCCCTGATGAATATCCAATGAGGAATGTTATGAATAATATTGAAAATGGATGTCCAAGAGTCACAAAAGTTACAATATGCCGACTTAAAGACATTTTATGATTAGTTAAATTTTTAGATAAAGTAAGTTACATGTGAATACTATATTCTTTTTCCTTCATTAAGTTTTTATCCCACTGAGTTTTTCTTGGCAAAGTATTAACGAGACATATTCATAGATGCATAGTTATCTAAGGGGAAGTATTATAAAACATGCATATTTTGTATGTCGTGGATGACTATATTCATTAGGTATTAAGGGTGATAAATGGTCATTAGTATGTTTTGTAGTTATAACCTTTACTATTTTTAATAATGGTGTAATAATCCCTACACATTATGAAGACGTGTAACCTCCTCTCCCTATTTACGTTTGGAGTCCTATATAAGAATATGTTTTCCCATAAAGAAATGAGAAGAAAAATACTTGGTGGCATAGCTAGTTCATGAAGAACAATACTCTTAGTGTTCATATTTCCTTTGTCTTGATTTATCCTTATTTTTTCTTTTATTCCATTTACAACACTTGATGAGTTATCATGTAATTATGCTTGTTGGACTGATTATTACCCCTTTCATCCACTTTTATCTGTCCGTTAAGGTAGAGATAGAATCAGGGCATGCCTGACTAGACTTTGTCTTAAATAAGCCTAACATGTATCTCAATTATAAGGTCTGAATCTGACTTGTGAGCTTGTAATAAGTTGATTTTTAAGGTCTGACCTGATATTTTTAAAAGTCTGGCCTAACTTGAAAGCCTATTTAAAGGTTTACTTTGTAATAAGACCTTTAAATAGACTAACATGCCTACATTTAAATAGGTCAATAAGCCTTAACATAAGCTAACAAATGTACCTTTAAATAGGTCAGCATGCCTTTACATAGGCTAACAAACCTAAGCCTTGAAATAGGCCAATGAGTCTACTTAAGGCCAATAGGCCTTTGTTATAACACTCACTTTCTGATTTTATAGATGTCACCACTTTCTTACTCTAATATTTAGTCGATATGTGATTTGGAGATATACCAAGTTGTAAACTATATGCCTCTAATAATTTTGTAATTTGGTATATCTCCAAGTCTCACATCGACCAAAGATTAGAGTAAGAAAGCCTTGAGGTGAGTGTTAACTTATTATTTTCATTATCATAAATATATTATATTAAATATATTAATAATTATGTTATTTTTATTTTAACTTACTAACTTAGGTTTTAGTTGCTAACTTTTATTGAAATTTAATTAAAAATATATATTAATATATTATAATAAATTAATAATTATAATTATAATTTATAATTATTATAATAATTTATATTATATTATATATAGTTAAACGAATATGACCGAGCCAGGCACACTATATAACTTAAAAGTTTATTAGATGACTTGAAACTTGACCTTTTTAATTAAACAGACTTTTAAAAAAATGTTGGCATAACTTATTTAGTAAACAGGTCAGGCCTTAGGCAGGTTAGACCATAGGCCCCTGACGGGCAACCTGACTTATTTCTTTTTTTTTTGACAAAAAAAGATTAAATCATTTCATTAAGAAGAATAGTCTCAATACAAGTGGGAATCAAATGGAAAACATGGTGACTAGCGTAAAATCATGATGCTCTAGCAATAGTATGAGCAACATGATTAGCTTCCTCCGAGATAAAAAACTATATGGTTTTGTAAAAAACTCAAACCCTTATTTTAATAATAATAGAACTAATTCAAATTTATTACATTAAATATATTAATAATTATGTTATTTCCATGATGATGTTATAACTTACTAACTTCAGGTTTCCGCTTCATGAACTTGGGGCATTCCTTGACTTTTTTATAATAAAATCCAATTCCCTTAAAATATATATTAACATTCTTTGCATCGATGTTGCATTCAATTTATTTTGTCCAATTATTATAATAATTTAGGTATTATCATTGAATGGATTTCCACTTAAGGAAAGCTTTTCTAGCCAAGATAACAGAAACGTAGGGATCCTTCTGAATGCCTTCCCACACTTTATCATTTCTTCTTCTCCAAAGGCACCAAAAAATAATTGCCATTTCCTATTTTTGCTCATGAGAAAATATATCCTGCAACTTAAAAAACGCTTCAGTAAGAGAATCTGCACTTTGTACAATTGGCAGAATTAAATTCCAAAGCCCAAAGAACCATCCAGGCGACTTTTGTGAACATTCGAAGAAGATGTGCCAAGTTGATTCCAAGGAGGTCTCACAAAAAGGACAAATACATGAGCATTGAATTCCTTTTTCAACTAATCTTTGCCTTGTTGGCAGGCAGTCGCGAGCCATGCGCCAAAGTAGGATTTTGTATTTTTGCGGGACTTGAAGATGCCACAAAGTTGACCACTGCCCAAGAACACGAAGACCTGTACTATCAACCAAATTCTCCATAATAAAGTGATATGAGGATTTAACAGTGTATCTACCATCTTTGCTAAGATTCCAAATAATCTCATCATTTTGGTTAGCAAAAAAAATAGGCATAGAAAGAATTTGTCCAGCATGGTGGTCATTAAAAATGGAAGTGATAATGTCGCTTTTCCAAGAGCTAGTGCTAGAGTGTAACAAGTCAGAAACATGCATTTCCTCCAAACCCACAATTTGAGAGCTAGTAATATAAGGGTTGTCAATATTCCTAAGCCAAGGGTCCCGCCATAAATATGTTGAATGATAAAAAAATATGATTTAACATGACTAAATTATCTTTTTTTTCACTTAATTAATATATTTTTTTACCCTCTATTTTTATTAATCTCACATTTTCTCTTTTCTTCTCACTCTGTTGATTAAAGTAGTTAATTTTAGGAAGTTGTGACTGTTTTTAGACACTTTAACTTCCCACTGTTGTAATTATAAATTCGATTTTTTGTAAACTCTACGGTTATAATGGATTCCTTATTATTTAGTACTATTTTTTTTTTTATCTTAGATAAACACAAAAAAATGTGGATTGACATGTAATGCTTAGGGTGGGCATGTGTTGGATTAATATTGGTTTGAGGTACTTTTAGACCGACTCGCTTATAACAACACTGGATTGGGTTTGAGAAAAAAATTTCTTTGACCCAATATATACATGTGAGTTGAGTCGCGTTCAACCTGAAGATTTAACATATATAAAAAAAAAATTACTTACTAAAATATATGTCGAAATTTATTATGCATAACAAATATCAAATGAATTAATCATAAATCTCAAATGAAAGAAAGAAAAGTCTCAATCAATTGTCCTTGACTTTGAGGATCTTTCTGTAATCAATAGGCAAATATTCAATATCTCCCAATATTTTCGTAACAAAAAATCAACAAAGTAACAGTATTTTCCTAATTCCTCCAGATCTAATTTTTCAAATAAAAAAATGAGTTCTGTATTACAAATTTAAGACTACAACATTTTCTTAAGTGAAACAACTTGGATAAACCTCTTTAAAAAACTAAGGCTATAAATTTATAAATTTCAAACCTTAACTTTTTAATAGTAAAATAACTTTATATAGCAGACAAAATATCCAAAAAGAAAAGAAAAAGAAAAAGAAAATACAACTGGGCTGCAAATCGGGGGCTGCTGCCTTGTGGTCTATGGCGGCGTTTGGTTGAGGGAAAGCATGACAAATGCCCATAAAACAAGCACACAAGCCTCAACATCAAAATATATATACTAACAGGTACTAATCCTTAAAACAAGTATTTAAGTTATGACAAAAATAGTTTTGTACACTTAAATACGCATGAATTTGAAATTGGGTTTATATAAGAAGAATGGACTATAAATTGGGGTAAAAAAATATTGTTTGTAATTTTTAAACTCTAAATTTATATAAGTCCAAGCTATTTTTTTTTTTCATTTGTACAATAAGTTTCTCCTTATGCATGAGACTCATCCTTATCTGAGATATTGAGCTTGTCCTTCTTCACAAGTGTTTTCTCACATACTAAAACTTTTGATATATATTGTAAAAGTCCTCAAAATCGTGAGAATTTCTTATCATCTTATATACTTTTAAAATAATATTCTCAACAGTTAAGATTTTATTATAATATTTTAAATTTAATTTAATGGCATGTATGATTATTTTGTGCAATGTTATATTTTTAATGAACTAATTGTAATACTTTGAGAGTACATAAGGATTTCCAATCAACCTCTTTTCTCATAGTTGCTTAACACTTGTGCCACCCCGTGTTTAATAAGGTATAATTTTTTTTTCTTCATATGTTTAATAATCTATAATTAATCAGGTATAAATGAAACAGGAAAATAATTAATAGAATAATTCGCATGCACGATTGATGATTGTAGTGGTGGATGATGATAGATGAAGATCATTTGTCTCTTTTTTTTGTCTCCTTCCTTGTTCTCCTATTTAAATTTTATCAAGTAAAAAATAAATTAAAATAAAAAAAGAGAAAAAGACATGTAATTAGGTTTATGATACTTGATATAATTTAAGTGAGAAGACAGAGAAAAAAATAAAAAAAGTGGACAAGTGATCCTAATCTGATAGTGACAATGCCAAGGATTTGATTCACATATGATTAATGCTGACACTTAATTTTTTTTCTTATTAAAACTTGTTTATTTTGTTATTAAAAATATTTATTTCAATGGTAAATTCACTTCCTCATTTATTAAATTTATTATTTTCAATTCAATGTGAGCTAAATTTCTTTCTTTTATCAACCTAAATTTCCTCATTGAATTTAATGAGTAAATTTTAAAGTGTTTTAATTATTATTTTGCAATCAATGCTTCTTTACTAAAAAGATAATTTGTTTGATAAATTTTATATATTTATTTATTTAGGAAAAAATCAATTCAAATAAAGAAAGAAATAAGAAAAAACAAAATTAAGTAATTCGATAAACAAGGAAAAAAGAAAAAAATTGAAATAAATGATATGGTATATAGAGGAAAATTTATTATGTTAATAAAAATAGAAGAAGAGTTTAAAGGCAATGAATCAAATTTTTGTTTCAACAAACTTTGACTCAGGAATAAAGAAAAAGGAAAATCATCATTACCATGAAACGAATTTTGTAAAAAGAATTATGAATATACAATGGAATGAATGGATTGATAGGAATTAATTTTATTTATTTTTAATATTATTTATTATATTTTGTTTTAAAATTCTGGCTTATCGCATGATATAATTCATTTGTGAATGTGATTCGTAGCTGAAACTCACATGATATATCAATGCCCAAAGAAAAAATATATAATACTGTGATGTCAACATGGATACATTGCACTAAGTAAGAAAAAAATGCTATGTTGATATTTACTTTTAGGAAAATAAAATTAAATTTTATATCTTCTAATTAATTAATTAATTATTCTAATAATTTTCCTAATTAATTAATTAATATTTAAGAAAATATTAATTGAATACTTTTTCTATTTTTAAGATATTAAATACATTTAATTTTTATTTAAGATTTTTTTATTAAGTATTAAAAAATTATTAGGTAAATATTTTAAGAAGATATAACATTAACAACTTTAAAATAAAAAAGTATTATTAAGGTTTAGTAATATATTTCTTTTAGAAAAATGAAGAGAAAAAAGGAATATCTCACTGGTCCTTGGGAATAAGCAATTTTAACTGGTAATACATTAAAGAGACAACAAAAATGAGAAATAATGGATAGAGTCAGCTGCATGCAGCAACCTGATCTCTATCTTCAAATTTGTCTTTAGAACTAGGAAGTGACTAAAGCAATTAATGTGCATTTACTTGTCCTAGCTGTTGGCTCTTTTCTAACCATTAAATTACTTTTTATTTCAATATCTATATTTATAAATTTTAATTTACACACACATTAATTTGGATTTTATAATTAATAGATTACATTTAAGATACTATCTATGATTCATTGGATTGTTTTGGTGCTTATAATTCATTGAAATTGAAATTTACGGAAAGTGAAAATGTTGACACTCATTTGGAATTTTTCCAAAATAAAAAAAGTGAAATATAAAAATTCAGATACATTAGTATATCCTATTCCTATCCCCGCTAGCTATATATTTATGTGTAGCCTCCTTTTGTAGTTGTACTTGTACCCAAAAATTTTATTAGTATATTTTGGTTTGCAAACGTGTTTCTCATGCTCTTAATGGAATCAAGCGCTGCCCTTGTACACAACCATCCATCAAAGGAGCTCAAAGATGAAAATGAAGTTATGATTTTTGACAAAGATTTGCTGCAAAAGCAAGCACACATGCCCAAAGAGTTTCATTGGTCATCTAGAGACTTAGTTAACACAAGTCAAGAAGAGCTCAATGAACCCCTCATAGACATAGGGGCCATGATGAAAGGTGATGACGCTGCTACTGCTACTGCAGCTGAGCTTGTGAGGGAGGCATGCGTGAAGCATGGCTTCTTCCAAGTGACCAACCATGGTGTGGACCCAGATCTCATCACTGCTGCTTATCAAGAAATTGACTCCATTTTCAAGCTTCCCATGAGCAAGAAGCTCAGTGCTAGGAGGGAACCTGGTGGGGTCGTGGGATACTCAGGTGCTCATGCAGATCGGTTCTCTTCCAAGTTGCCATGGAAAGAGACATTTTCTTTCAAATACAATCACAACAACGAATCTAAGTCACAGGTTGTCGACTACTTCAAGTCTGCCTTAGGAGAAGACCTTGAACACACCGGGTAAGGTCCACATTGAATTGATTTCATCCAATTTTGTCTAATTATAATTATGATTGTTGCTTTGGCCCATTAATTGAAACTGTAATTTGTTCTTAACAAAATTATATTTATAGGTTTAAGTAGATAAATAACTTTGGTGTATACAGAAATTCTTGATTTCATATAATTGTATTACATTATTTTTATATATATTTATAAAAAATAGAGAAAAAGATGATTTTTTATGATAAATGAATTTAAATTTTTTTATTTTTTTTAATTTTTTATAAATATATATATAACGTTATAATTATGTGTAAGGAAAAGAATTATTCTTTTGTATATATTACTCTTATGCTTAGTGGAGATGAAGTTTATTACCCTCCACTGCATCGGTGTTGTCACCAGAGCTGAGTGGGTGGAATACGTGTGTTATTGGGAATAGTCACTAAAATTTATAAAATTTAAAATTCATTCTTCCCTGTTTTTAATTTTAATTTTATAAAATATTTTTTAATGCACATAGTACATTATTAATATATATGCAAAGAAAGATTAAATTCTCAATAAATTTGACACGAAATTAAGCTGTTAATAAAAGGGCAATTTTAAAATATTCATATTTTCTTTCCATAAGTACTCATATTTTTTAAGATATAGTATACATCAAATATTTTATTTTATTAATTGTTGTTTAATTTTAATAAAATTTTAAATATTTATTATAAAATTAACATATAATTAATGCTTAACAACTCACTTATCATAACTATGACGATACAATTTAAATTTACTTTATAAAAAAAGATCTGGTGCTGGCTGAATTACTTAAATTAGTTTATATGGATTTTATAAAAACACAATTATTCCAGTTTTGCTCATGAGGGCCCGTAGAGGAAGTAGGTGTGTACAAAATTACAAGTACAACCAACTTCATTTGGTTGATATATATGGCCAGACGTCAACTTGTCAAGTATTGTCAAATGCACTATAATGGACTTAGTTGGTCTATTGCACAGTATTCAACAATATCGATGAATAACGTGTTTTTTTCCAATTGGAATAGGTTGGTGTATCAAAAGTACTGTGAAGCAATGACGGAATTATGTCTAGTTATTATGGAGTTGTTGGCCATTAGCTTGGGTGTGGATCGTTTGCATTATCGGAGATTTTTCCAAGATGGGGAGTCAATAATGAGGTGCAACTCTTACCCACCTTGCAACAATTCCGACCTCACTCTTGGCACTGGCCCTCACAGTGACCCAACCTCATTAACCATTCTTCATCAAGACCAAGTTGGAGGTCTACAAGTTTTTGTGGATAACAAATGGTTGGCTGTTTGCCCTCGACCTGATGCCTTCGTCATAAACATAGGCGACACTTTCATGGTATGTAAACTAGTCAATTTTTTCTTATCATAATATGGACCAGCACTAGCCTAGGTTATACAACATAATGGTGCAAAACAAAAGGACTCATATAATTAATATTAGTAGCTCATAGCTTGCATGCATGCAATAAAAGACAGGTGATTTTAAGGCTAAATATTTAACATTAAGAAGCTTTTTTTCACATATTAGTAAGATAGTCCATGTCATGGCACTTGAAAGCAGTTTTCATATTATATGTATATATAAGCAGTTTTCACACACACACACATATATATATATAGTAACTTCATATAACTACACAATAGTCCAAATGCTCATAAGTGGATATTGATACAATTATTGTAGTCACAACTACAATAGTCCAATTTTTACTTAAATGTTTTTTTATTACACCATGTCATGTGTAAAACAGTCATATTATTCGTCTAACTTTTATATGTTTAATTTTTTTTAACTCACTCACAAACTCATTCTGTATCCTGTGAGAATGTTATAGTTACATATAAGTTGATTTGACATATCTCTCACATTAACACACGGTGTAAATACGATATGCGTATAAAAGTTATACACAAAATATTTTCCTATGTAAAATTGTGTGTTTTATATGCAAGTGAAATGACTTAAGATGAGACAAGTATCAAATATGTATCTGTCAGCAATTAATAAATGATGTACATTTATACTAGTTGAAAGAAAAAATAAACAGAAAATATGAATAAAAAAATAATGTTACTCATATACATATACACATTTTTTCATATTTTTACATATTTATACTCTGATTTTGTCAAATATGCTTGATGCAAAGTAATGTACACTCAAAAGATGTGCATGAACCATTATTCTAAATAAAATTCAAGTGATTTGTCCAAACATGAAAAGTATTGCATGTTGTGCGATAATGATAATGATGCATAGGTGTATTTTACTAGAATGGAAGTGGATAATGGTGTGTTTGGTTGTCTTAGGCGTTGTCTAATGGGAGATACAAGAGTTGCCTGCACAGGGCATTGGTTAACAGGGAGATAGAGAGGAAGTCACTGGTTTACTTTGCGTGCCCAAGAGAGGACAAAACTGTGAGACCCCCAGACAATCTATTTGGCAAAGAAGAGCCAAGGAAGTACCCTGATTTCAAATGGTCAGACTTGTTTGTGTTCACACAAAAGCATTACAGGGCTGATGTTGCTACATTTCAAGGTTTCTTCCCGTGGCTTAGCTCTTCCAAGCCATCGATATCCAACTTCTAGTTACTTTGGAGTTTGGATGCTTATGATGATTGGATTTGGATAATAATCATGTTCATGCATATCTATACCAGCAGAGTAGCCTCTTCATTAGCTATAATTTTATGGTGTACACTAGCTAAGTAGTATATCTAGTAGTATAAATACATCAAGGTTATCTTATATCCTGTTTTCTACCTATATTATATGTACAGGAGAGAAAATAGGAAATTTAGTCTCCGTATAATCAAATTGTATGTCAATAAAACAATCTAGTGTACACAAACAATATATGCATAATGAATTTTGATTTTTGTTGTGTGTCAATACATTTATTTTATTTGTCAATTAAAAATGATAATTGAAACACTGGAAATCAAGTCCACGGAGAAAAGTTCACATAAGGAAAGGGGTGTACCACATTTAAGTTTTTCTACCTAAGATATGGCCACATTCCAGAAATAACTTCATCAGTTGAGAGTTTTCTTTTCAAATCAACTTGAAATTTGGCGTTACATTATCGTCGGTTTCACCACTGTTTGAGCACTTGCTAGAAGCTTCAAGTTGTTATGGTGCATCAGTGGACAAAATGGCAATCATTGATCTCAGATAGTATCATGCCATGCATGCCTTTGTTTGCTTGTAGGAAGTGGAAGCCTGGAAAGTGGCTGGCCATTTCTTAGTAGCCCCGTGTCAATTAGGTATTTCTGAAATGGGGTGTTTTAATAGGTTTAATTTATGAAAAATGAAAGAGCCGGAAACATTTGTGGGAATTTTTTTTTTCTTTTTGTTATAATGACGTGGTATGGTTGTTGACTCTTACATGGATGAATAGTCCCTATCGCTTTATTCCATCTAACTTGATTTGAATAAAGAACTAGTCTCCTTAGTTTGAGGGAAGGAAACCTCCAAGGAATGAAGAAAAAGAAACTAAAGCAAAAAGATAGAAAAATATTACTGAATATTCTTTTCTCTACCTTTCCATTACTCTCATGGGTTTACATTTGTAGTATGAGTATTACATTCCAGAAGCTTCCTTTACTAACAAACTAATAGATTTCCCTCTTATTACACATGGTCACTCACATCTAGAATATTCTCATGCATATACTCACTTACTAATTCCTATGATTGCCATCCCCATGACATACACCTTGTCCTCAAAGTGTAGATGACACACACAGTGAAATGGAAGTCTCCAAAATAAGCTTGCCCGGATCATAACTCATAAGGAAAGTGTCCATCTTCAGTGAGAGTCGGAGAAATGGGCGAAAGATGCAATTGGTCATTACTGCTCGGTGAAGGAGCAATATCCCCAATATATGTCTAGCTTGTTCCCTGTTGGTTCCTATTTAATATCAAGTAAGCACAGTTTCTCCAATGTGGATATATAAAAGCAATATATGAGGGAAAATCACTATGGAACTCACTATAAGCATGGCTATTAACAACTTCTTTCTCCACTGAACTGCACTGAATTGATGCTATGCAAAACAAAAAGCCATGTACCTAACGAAAAGGAGGCTAACATGAGCAATACAATCAAGATTTGCCACAACCCAAGCTGATAATTGCAAGGTGGCAACTCTAGTGCCTTTTTTAAGCATTCCCTCAATAATATAAAAAATCCTCCTTGGAAGGATAAGAAACTGCTGAGAGAAGAATGCTCCAATATCATCACATAAGATCAGCCTAGGATGTTTATTACTGTCAAATTCCCAACTCCCTGAGCATAGGTACTTGTAACCTGAATTAGTGCTGCCATTGTCACTAGCAATGCACATAGGATTACAATCACTAAGCTCCAACAAAGCATGGTAAACATAATTCAGGTGTTCATCATCAACATCTTGTAACTGACATAAATAGAAGTTAGTCCGATAGGCACAATAGAGGCTGTGAGCATCTCTAAAATCCATGAAGATAGTGGCACCAGTTCTGTATAGAAATAGAAATGCAAGTCTACAAGAGTTAAGGACTTCAACAATGTTATGGCTAGAGGCCCAGCTTCAACATACTGATATATGACATAAAATGCATGGGCTCTAATATTCCATTCCAATAACAGCAAATTGCATAGAAACTTGGGCTGGTGGGTTGTTGTGAGTGGCGATTCCACATCAGCACCATATTCTAAGAGTGTCCTGAGAGCTTCAACATTGCCACAGATGATAACAAGGTGTAGAAGGGTTCATCCATAAAGAGGACGATCATGGAAGACACGATGCAACATGTACAGTATAGCACCACTCTTTTCAAAATACGCAACTGAACACCAAGTGATAGCAGAAGGCTCCCCCAACCTAGTTGCCACACAAAGCTCTACGCCTGTTGAAATGTTCCATGCCAATGTTCAAGCCTCGTCTGTCCTAACACCATTCTGCAGTAGCAAATGTAGCAAACCAACTACAAGGACGTATCTATGTATTAAAGTAGTAAAAAGGGCATTGCAATCCATATTTGTGTGGAGAATTTCCTCAAACAGTTTTCGAGCAATCAATACGCCGCATCAATGGCGCAGTTAGAAAACAATTCCTCAGTTCCAATAGCAACATCAACCATATAAGACGTTGGGGTGACAAAATTAGACTCCCAAATTCGAGCAAAAGGATCAAATTCAACAGTATACCTGATTGGATGTGGGAGAGTTGACATGGTAGCTGCAGACACAGCCACACAGGTGGCAGCCGAGGCGGAGATGCACCACTGAGTCTGAGAGCACCCCCAGGGTCCAAAATCAAAACCGAATTCGCATCTCTTAGGTTTACATTTATAGTATGAGAATTAGATACCAGAGCCTCCCTTCCTAACAAACTAACAGATTTCCCTCAAATTCATGGTTTTAAATCATAGTTATTCGTTACATATCAAAATGCAGATTATGGCATTATCATGCGTGTTTTTTTTAAGTTTGTACAAAATGTAAAAAAAATTATAATTATTATAACTCTTCATTTATCGTTATTGATAATGTTTTATAGCACTTTTACTCATTTGATAAGATTTTTACCATCTTAAAAATAAATTAAATTGAATTCATAACCAACATAATATAATTATTGTTATAATAATTATTAATAGACCTTTTAAAGTTTTATTTGGGATATATAAGTATAAAAGAGAATAAGAAACTAAAATATATAAATTTAAATAAATTTTAAATAAATTTCACAAAAATATGTCATATTTTTTACATTGAGTCAAGTGATAAAAAAATCTAACTCAAGAAAAGAATATAATTACCTACAACTTTAATCATGTCACCAATTATGCAAGGAACAATGTCACTATTAAGATGCATTTTAACTTCACAAAAAGAAAAGCATGATATAAACTCATAATTAATATATTAAATATTTATAAACATTATAAGAATTCTTTTTACTGACAATTCATAAATAATAAACTAAATCTCACTTAAAAAACTTTTAAAATAATAAAGTAAATGATTAAATTTAAAATAATAAATAAATAAATAAATAAATATATTAAAAACTTAAAGACAATATAAATAGAACTTACATGATAATTATTACCACATGGTAGAATGGCGTGGAAGATCATAACCTCCACTTTCATTTTGGCTATCACCTTGCATGCCTCCTTGTCCAAAGATATAATCAAAAAATCCACTACTTGATTGTTGATGATCAGGATCTTGATAGTTCATTGAAGATTGATGATATGATGGAGGTTGATTACTACTAGCATATTGATCATATGCACTGAAGTAAGGATACTGATAAGATGGTGGATAATACCCCTGACTACTCTGAGATGATTCATCAAGACCAAAGTCACTAAAACTTTGTGCAATACTAGAAGAGGAAGAATCTTCTAGTGTAACATTTTGTTGCCTTCTTCCTCTACTAGACTGCGATCCACCTCTTCTGCTATCACCACATGAATGATCAGAAGGAACCATATCTGGCCTATATGTAGTCATATCAATCATTAGGCTCTTGTCACGATGATTATATGGAATCTCCTGATATGGATCATTTTGCTTATATTCATCATCCTCTTCATCATTATCATCACTTTTTTTAACTTTTGCATCAACACCACCATTACCACTATTATTACTAGGAGGGCTTAAACCACCACTATTTTCATCAGAACCTGTATCATCATCATAAACCACCACTATTTTCATCAGAACCTGCATCATCATCATCACCAGCTTCTATATATTCATCATCAGTATCAATTCTAGGCAACCACTCTGAATTTTGTACTCCCTCTAATACAGGGCCTTCTCTTTCTTCAATCCAATGAGATAATGGATCTTCTTCTTCAAATATGTAGTCAAAATTAATTGGATTGAAATTAGTTTCAATTTCATCTTGACTTCTTCTTTGTTCATGTCTCATTTTTAGCTTCATATTGTAATATGTGAAGACAAGTTTTTGTAGCTTTTTGTACTTGAGTCTATTCTTTGTCTTTGTATGAATGTAGCTGAATGTGCTCCAATTTCTCTCACAATTTGTAGCTGAAGTTGTTTGACAAAGAACTTTTATTGCCACACATTGAAGTTCAAGAGCACACGATCCAAATATCAACCACCATTCAACTATTTAAATGACCAAACATAATGAATAATTATTTGTCATATAAAAGTATAAATAAATTTTAAATAGATTTACTTGTGCAAAAAAAAAATATTTTACCTGGATTCATTCTAGCCCAAGCTCTTTGAGCTTGTGGTGTGCCAAATGATTCACGTTTTTCCCTAAAAATCATCAACTGTACAAAACAATATAATATGTCAATAAGTAAATATATAATATTTAATTATAAATTTATAAGATTTAAGTATAAACATTATTTACTAACCCGATTCAAAACTTTAATTTGATCATCTATGTTTCTTTCTAATTTAATGATGATGCTACTAGTTCCATCAAAAGTTTCTTTATAAACATCAGATCCATGTTCAACTCCATATTGAAATTGTGGGTTAAGAAAATAACCTAAAAAAAGTTAATTAATTATTATGCATAGAGGCATGAATGTAAAATTTTATAACAAAACAAAAAATTATAAATTATATCGATTATTGACGCATTCTGCAGAATGAAGATCAAATGCATGAATCTCCAAATACCGGTCTATTATTTCATTATATCTTGTATGATATCAAGAATTTTGCTGAATAGATTGTTTGGCTCGATCTATGGCTTCATAAAAAAAAACCCATCGTTGGCTTCACGTCGCCGTCGACCAGCCTCAAGACTTTTACAATAGGTTCAAATACTTTCAGTAGATCAACAACCTTACTCCAGAATTCACTGCTCAAAACAATTTTTCTTGCTTTAAATGCTGGTCCTTTTTTTCTCTTTCCCAAACTTAGATCTTCTAAAAACATGTTTCTTAAACCTTGCTTTTGCTTCATAACAGCTTGAAGCTGCAAGAACTGTGTTGCAAATCGAGTTATGCCAGGATGGACAATTTCTCTACCTCCAGTATATTTCTTCATCAAATTTACTGTCCATATATGGTTATAGATGAAAGTTGTCACTGTCTTTGCATCATTCAATAGTTTCTTCACATTTTGCTTTTTCTCTATATCTTCCAAGCAAAGATCCAAACAATGAGCTGCACATGCAGACCAATACAGATGTGGCATCTTTTCCATCAATTTTTTCCCAGCTGCTTTTAGTGCTTTTTCATTGTCTGTAACCACTTGGACTACATATTCTTCTCCAACTTCATCTACAACTTTGTCAAGCAATTGGAAGTAATAATCTGTATTTTTAATATCAACACCAGAAGCATCAACATATTTTAAGAAAATTGTCTCATTGCTACAGTAAACAAGAAAATTCATAATATGCGTATGGTTTATACTATCAATCCAACCATCACACATTATTGTGACTCCTCTTTCTTTCCAAGTACCCTTTAGTGTATTTATCCATTCTTGCATTTTTTTATATTCAACTTCCAAATACACATCTGAAACTTCATAAAGAGTTGGACACTTAACTCATTTTCCTACCTCAGCCACTTCAATAATCAAAGCATGCAACCAAGGAGAATTAGCTAAATTCATAGGCAAACGCTCATAAATTAGAAACCTGCTTACTGCTACTCCAAGTGTTTTTCTTAGTGTTTTCATCCAACCACCAGAAACTTTTGGTTGCTTCACGCTTTTACTTCTCACAAGGTTAACATCTGTAGACCTTAAAGAAGCAGAAATATCTTGTGGCCTTCTGACTTCACTAACACTTGCACGAGAGCTTCCACCCTCTTCATATATATTTTCAGATCCCTCTATTTGTTGTCTGAATCGTTGTCTATCTTCCCATTCATGTTGTGATATAAGACTCTCTTGTGTAGCTAGCCTGATTTGTTCATCAATATGGTATTCCACATCTTCCTCTTCAACATTTCCCCTTAAGCCTTCTTCGAATTCTTCTTTTCTTTTTTTAGAGTCATTTTTTTTCCCATCCATGAGGAGTTTTATCATATTCTCTCTGACAACTGTGTTGACTCTAGGACAACCTGCTACTTGCCCTTTAAAATGCACTATGTGTTGCTTCAATCTTGTAATGCCATCCTTTATTACTTTTCCACAAAGTTTGCATGTGATGTTGTTTCGATTTCCAGGTACAACTATTCCGAAATGCCATCTAATATCATCACTTGGAGCACCCTCCAATCTTCCTGTAGGAAATTCTTCTCTTGGCGGCATTGTTTAAATTTTATAATACCTATTTACAAAAATAAATTATAATAATTATCAATAATTAACTTAATTATCACTATTACTAATAACCCAATTAACAATCAATAATTAACTTTAACTTCAAAGTTAAAACTTTTAATATAGATTACTAATTATTTTCTTTTAAACAAATAATTAAGTAATTAAATTAATTATCACTATTTCTAATACTTCATAAATAATTAACTTTAATTTTAAACCCTTATATAAACTACTAATTAATTATAACTATTCTTAACTTAATTAATTTTCACGCACACTATTATAAAAATTTTAATTTTCTCACCATTTTTTAATTTCCTCTTCCCTAATTTTTTCCACTATTTTCTTCAAAAACATTTCCCCAATTTTCCTCCCTTCCTCCGCCCCAAATCCTCCCAAACCCAACCCACTTTCCCGCCCACCCAATTTTCCCTTTACAAACCTACCACCTAATCCCTTTCTCATTTCATTTTCCCCAAATCCCCCCCCATCCTCTCTCTCTGATCGCTTTCTCCCACTCTCTCCGTCTTCATCTCCTCCTCTTTCTCTTCATTTCTCTCGCTTCCTTTCTTCCTCTCTCGCCTCCTCTTCATCTTCCTTTCTTTCTCAATTTCTTCCTTTCTTCCTTTCCCTCTTCGTCTCCATATCTGCCTCCCAGTTCATCCTTTCTCTTTCTCCCAATTTTTCACTCTCACGGTCTCACCCACCACCCCCCTGTCAGCCTCCCAAATCTCACACAAACCCAACCCCAACCCCAACCCCAAGATGCATGCATACAGAGAAACTGAGAAAGTAAGCATAAGAGAGACTGAGTCTGGGAGAGAAGAACTCACCTGCGAAGTGCCAGAGCAAGATGGTGAGTCCGTGATCTGGGATCTGCAGGATGGGGACTGGAGCGGAGAAGGAGATGGTTTTCAGAGAGAATGAGAGATAGAGATAGTCAGATAGAGATAGATCTGCTCACCTGCAAGATGGTTATCAACTATAAGGTGAGTCCGTGAATGATATTTTGTTTGAATGTTTTCTCCTTTTTCCTGTTGATGAAATTATTGGGTTGATGTGGAATCTTTCCCGTGCTCTAAGTGCTTTGACATTATCGATTTGGAAGAAAACGAAACGGAGCACCGTTGCGGCCACAACGCCGTTCCGCTGCGACTGTTTTATACGATTTTCGTTCACACCGCAATTGTGGTCTGAAGCCGTTGCTGCGGCAATATTGTGGCCGCATCAAATGACGCGGACCACAATTTAGAACCCTGCTCAAATTACATATGTTCACTCACATCTAGAATATTCCCATACACTATCAAAATGAAGGCGAATGACTAATTTGTCATAGTACACATAAGACATAATCGAACTCGACTATATACGTAAAGTATATACATTATCACTTGGACCAACGTTGATATATTGAAAACTCTTTTGAAACTAAAAATTATATTCAATTGTATGAAAGATGAAAGGAAAACACATTAAATCATTATAAAAAATATAATAAAAAGAAAATTAATTTGAATTTATTCTTATTTAAATTTTCTACACGTTCAAAATTTGCTAGCTTTCTAAAAATAATGTAAAGAGAAGGTTGAAATTAATCTCATATGCCAACATGAAAATATAAAATTTAATAAAATGACTACCCATAGATAAAAAGTAATATTAAATAATTGACGAATGATTTTTTATAAGATAAGTTATTTTAAAATATATATATATACTGCTAAATGAAATTTATGTTTTGCAAGAAGTTGTGGAATTGTTCAAATGTATTACGTAATTTATAATGATGTCACAAATGTGTGTGTTAAGATTCGTTGATAATAATAATATAAGAATTAGCGCATATGCACCATCTAACAACTCTCATAAAGAGTAAAGACATTTCGACAAGTCCAGTTGTAGAACTATATCTAGTTATAATGCTGATCTTCAAATTTAATAAAATTAAATAGCATAAGTAGGTGAATTTTTTAGTTATTTGAATATACATTAAATTTTAACAGAGTATAAAACAAACTTGAATTAATGTGAAATCCATAATTGACTCTTTGTTCATTCGCTTCCCTCGGATGATAGGTGAAGATTAGTGCGATTGCTCTACAAAAGCTCCAATTAATATAGGTTGGATTCATCGGGTGATAGATACTTGTAAGGATTTCGACGCTCTAATAGGAGATATTAGAAAATTAAAAGGGTAGTCAAAAAAAGGAATAATTATTTTTAGCATAAAGATGTTGTCTAATTATAACAAGATAAAGAGATACGGTGTGCATCTTAGAATATAACTAGGTCTATAATAGATTAAAATCTCTCTATTGCGGTGTTGACATATGTTTTTGCCATTATGGATATTTTAGAAAATATTTTAAGTGTTTGATTAAAAATAAAATTGAGTAGGACTCTTAAGTAGGGGTGTAAGTGGGTGGTTTAGTTTGATTTTTGAAGAAAAATAAATCTGAATCAATCAAAATTAATTAGTTTGATTTAGTTCGATTTTAGTATTTTTTGATAGCTAAATTCGAACCAAACTAAATTGAACATTTATGGATTAGTTTGATTCAAAGATCGGATTGGTTATTTTTTTAATACAAAAATTAACTAAATAATTAGCTTTTCATAATAAAAAAATATATAATAAACTTATGAAAAAATTTATAAAAATAGTATCAAACTTTTTAATTTGAATACTAATAATTATTTCATGTTTCACAATGTGTATTAAAAAGTTCATAAAGATGGAACAAAGAAACATATTGATATTTGTATTAAGAAATTATATTTGAATAAGTTAAAAAATTCTTCAAGAGATATTTAACTTGACAAGTTATATACTACTACTATTCAATTAAGAGAAAATTGTGAGGCTAATTAACCTGGAGGTATATACGTAACCAATTAAACCCCTAAGGACATGAGTGGAACTAATGGGGACTTGATTAGTTGAACTTTGAATCAGCAACCTAGCGAATCCAAAGTCTCCAACCTTTGTAGTCATATTTTCATCCAAGAGAATGTTATTGGGTTTCAAATCACAATGCACAATAGGAACTTCACTATCATTGTGTAGGTAATCCAATGCACAAACAACATCAATATCTATATCCAGTCTCTCCATAAGGTTTAACTCATTTTCATTTGTAAGCTTTCTCTTCCTCTTAATCCAATCTTCCAAGCTCCCATTACTTAAGTACTCATAAACTAGAATCAGAAATTCATTACTTTTAAAGTCAATACTAGAGCATTTAAAGTCAAATTATCGTTTCAAAGCTTCCAAGTTTAGATGATGTTGTTGCTGTTACTTTCACTTTTCTGTTCTTTATGTATAGTACTAAGCAAATTATCAGACATAGTATCAGTGTTACCACTGGAGTTATGATAATGTAATGTCTGACATGCCTTCTTCCATGGCCATGAGGCTCACATGCAAAATACAATCAAAAATTTTTATTGCCTTCTAAATGGACAACAGAAAGATTTTGAAAAACTTCACCATTAATAATGGTTCCTTCTAAATCATTATAAGAGAGATTTAAAAGTTGAATGACATGTAGATTTTTAAGTTCAATAAGAATGGATCCAGAGAATTGGTTGAAGGAAATATCCAAAGTTTTCAAGTCTCTCACCTCTCCAAGAGTTTTTGGAATAAGACTGATAAAGATATTCGTAGCATTAAATCAAGCTAATATTAATAACGAATCAACATTTTGGCATAGAAATTTTTTAGTCTTTTGTGTTGAACGAAAATGATATTTTAGGGGTTAAAAACTGAGAAAGTATTACAAAAAAAAAGGTAATAGTCAAAAAATGTTGTAGTATAATTTTTTTTAAATAAAATATATAAATATATAATTTTATTTAATTTGATTTTAAAATTTTAAATCTAAAAATTAAAACAATTAAATTTTAATTAATTTAAATTTTATTTAAATCAATCAATATATCTAAATTAAATTAAATCAATTTAATTGATTCAATTTGAATTAATCGAATTAATCGATTATTTAAACTAATTTACATCCATACTCTTAAGTTGTAGGTGGGGTATTGATTGATGGGTCGAGATAAGTTAAGCAGGTGTTGTCCAGTATGATTTGATGGGTCGAACTCTAAATGATGAGTCGAGTCAAATATGATATTGGGAGATGGGTCACTCACAACCCGTATAATGAGAAGTGTTATTAAATTTGGGCTAAGCTAATTGGACCGTTGGATTGGACCTTTTTCTTAGTACGGTCCACTCTTGTAGCTTCTAGCTTGATTATCAACACGTCATCTCTAAAGTACAGTAGAGAGGATCTTGATCCGCAACTTTTGAATAGAATTATATACAATAACTAATTCAAGAAGGTTGGCCTAAAAATTGAAAAAGTTTGCTGGATACTCTGATTTCTCAGATTCGAACCTTAGCGCCTACAACTAGGAGAGTTATTTGCCTGATTAAATTTAGAACCCAACAATTATTTGGCTGGGACTAATTAGTTGTTTTGCTTCTCTCCTATACAAATGAGTGGGTTCCAACATCACTTTCTCTCGCTACAAAAAAATAAAATATTTTCGACGGTCATAAATGTCAAGGAAATTATATCTGACGGTCAAAAATATTATTTTTGATACCCATTTAATCATCATTGTGCGTCAATAAAATACTTGTTAGTAAAAGAAATTTTAATGGGAAGAAGCCGTTGAAAATACCCAAAAAAGTATTGACACCCATGACAAATGTTGTCATGCGTGAGTGAAATGATTAGAGGGATGGAGAAATAAAAAATGTTGTCCTGTGGTTGAGTGAAGTGATGAAAAAGAGCATAAGACCAAGAGAAAGAAACGTCATCTAACTTAAGTGCCGTGTTTCTTTTAATTCAATCTACAACTTTGGATTGTGGCTAAACTGTACCCCAAAAAGAACTGTGGCTAAATGATTTTAACACACACAAACCTCCAATATCAAAGTATATATATTAATAGGTATTAATCCATTGAACAAGTATTGTGGGGTTAAAAATAAATAATAAATAAATAAATAGAGTAATGCATATGTTATGAGAAAAGTAGTCTTGTACACTTAAAAAATGAATGACATTGAAACTGGGTTTACATATACAAGAAGAGTGGACTATAAATTGGGATAAAAATAATATTGTTTGTATTTTTTAAACTCTAAATTTATACTAGTTCAAGTTAATTATAATTTTTTCCTTTGTACAAGAAATTTCTCTTTGAGCGTGAGACTCATCTTTATTCGGGATATTAAGATTGTCCTTTATCACCAATGCTTTTTTACAACCTCAAATGCCTGACATCATAGAGGTCCTCAACCGTGAGAAATTCTTATATAATTCTAGAGTAATATTCTCAACGCTTAACATTTTAACTAAATTTTATTATTATATTCTAAATTATTTAATCCAATGACATGTATGATAATGCTGTGCACATGTTATATTTTTAATGAACTAATTTTAGTACTATGAGAGTACCTAAGAAATTCTCATCAATGTCTCAGCATATACTTGCTTAACACTTGTGCCACCCTATGTTTAAATTTTTATTCGAATGTTTAATAATCTATAATTAATAAGGCAGAAATGAAACAGAAAAATAATTAAGAGAATAATTCACATGCATGATTGATGATTTGTAGTGGTGGAGGATGACAATGCCAAGGATTTGATTCACATATGATTAATACAGACACTTATCTTTTTTTCTTATTAAAACTAGTTTATTTTTACTACTAACAATATTTATTTCAATGTTAAATTCTTTCCTCATTTATTAAATTCGTTATTTTCAATTCAATGTGAGTTTAATTTCTTTCTTTTATCAACCTAATTAATTTGCTTCTCCATTGAATTTAATGAGTAAGTTTGAAAAAGATTTAATTATATTTTTTCGTAATCAATGCTTATTTACTATAAAGAACATTTGTTAGATAAATTTTCTATATTTTTTTTGGTACAGTATGAGGAAGAGAAGGAAAAAGCTAGATTCTACTGAAAGAAATGCCCATAATATCACTAAGTAGAGTTGATATTAATCCCTTTAACAGGTTATGCAGATCTTGAGATCCTCTTCACCTTGAGCCCCCATCTTTGCCATGAAAGAACCAGTTCAAATAAAGAAAGAAATTAACCACATAAAACTTTGTTTTTATTTAATAGATAAATATTTAGTGTATGTTTGAAATGTTAAATTAGCTTATTTTACATTAAGAAAAGTTTATAGTTAAAGTGTTTCAAATAAAATGTTTAGTTAAAAGGTTATTTTAGAACAAAATAAATCAATACAAAAATTCTTAGAATCTTATAAAATATAATAGAGAAATTCGTATTTAAAATTTTATAATTATATGAATGATTTTGTTTTGTTAGTTTGTAATAATATTTAGATTGTTGCTATTTTTAAAAAATATAAAAAATAAAAAAATTGAAAGGTTGAAAAAGATGAAAAATAAAGAAAAACACAAATAGGAGAAATGAAAAGGAAAAAATGATATAATTAAAAATAATTAAAAAATTAAAATTTAGAAAAAAATGCCACATAATAATTATAGTTGAGGAATTTTAATATTATAATAATAATAATAATAATAATAATAATAATAATAATAATATAAAATAACTCAACCCCCATTGAAAACTTACAAGTTACATAAAAGTTCATCTGTATTAATCAAGATTTTTTTTCACTATAATATTGTATATGTTTATAAAAACTTCTGACACATCTTATGGTAATATTATTAGTATAAATAAAATAAAAATATATTATCAATAAAATTATAAATATCATTCAAATATTCTTTTTATTAGAACTGCAAAATTAGAATTAAAAGACAATAGAATTTATAAATAAGTAAACAAATAGTACTTCGAGGACATTTTACTAATGTGTATTTTTTTATCTATTTAAGATTAATAGATGTAATAAATTAGATATTTATTCAATTTATTAAAAATTAATACAATTTTGTTGATATTTTTTACATAAAAATAAGAAATAACTATAAAAATAAAAACTAAAAGATTGGAAAAATATGAAGGAGGGGAAGTCAAAAAGTTAACTGTTATGTTAAAACTTTAAAAATAACCATAAAAATATATGAAGGAGGGAAATGAATATTCAAAAAAGGAAAACAAAATGAAGTTATGATTAAAATTTTAATAAAAATGGAAATTTAAAGAAAGTGTCGTGTGGCGATTTAGTGGAAGAGCTTTAGTATATAATATAGATAGATAGATTCAGTAATTCAATAAAAAAGGAAAAAAAACTGAAATTGAAATAAATGATATTGTATGTTGAGCACACTCATTTCCTTCACGCAAGGTGTGCTGAAAAATCAGGGACCAATCCTTCTAATTAAAGTCAATGATCTTGTTGACCAAAGGGGCATGAGGATGGAACCTATTAACCCCAACATCTATAAGATCCAGAGTAGACTTAGAATCAGATTTAAGCACAATACTTCTAAATCCAGCATTCCAAGCTACTTGAAGGCCATTCAAAATAGCCATAAGCTCAGCAAACAAATTGGAAGCTTGACCGCAAAAGCCAGAAAAGCCCGAAATCCACTCCCCTCTACTGTTTCTAATAACTCCTCCGAATCCAGCATTACCAGGATTACCATACAAACTACCATCAACATTAATCTTCACATAATTTCCAGGAGGAGAACTCCAAGCCACCTCACGGCTTCTAACAGAACTGATAGACGAAGGAAAAGATTGCAGAATCAGAGAGTGGGTAGAGTAGATGAGGTTCAGCTGATACCAATCCTGCCAACAAACACCTTGGAAGATCTCCTCATTACGAGCTCTCCAAATGCACCAACACGCAACAACAAAGAGTAAGCCATGAGGACTTAAAGAATTAGACTTAATCCAGTCAAAGCAATTATCACCATAGAAAGTAACAGACTGAGATAAATTCAAAGAATCCCAAATCCTTCTAGCTTTAACACAGTCCCTGAGAGTATGAAGGATATTTTCCAAATCTGCCCCACATCTAGGACAAGAGTCATTGTGAGAGATGTGTCTGGCCACTCTAAATGCATTAGTGGGCAGAGAGTTATGTAAAGTGAGCCACAAAAAATGTTTCAAATTTTCAGAGACCCTTAACTTCCATAACCAGGACCAACTATCAAGCATATTAGGATTATCGCTAGAAAAAGATTGCAGCCAACGATAAGCAGATTTAGAAGAATAGGTACCACTAGTAGAGCTACTCCAAATTACAATATCATCTGAAACCTCATCTAGAACAAGGCTCTTGAACTGACCCTTAATTTCCTGTGGTAGCAGAGTTGCAAGTAAATCAAACTGTCACTTCCCCTCAATATAAATGTCTTTAAGCTGCAAGTTTATATCTTGAATATCCACAAAAGGCACTAAATTGCATAGGAGATCATTATCCAACCATTTGTCAAACCAAATGGACACAGCTCCTTTGCCAATTCTGACATTAAAACCATCTCTTAGGCAGGAAACTGATTTGCAAATAGACCTCCAAACATAAGAAGTACCAGAAGAAACAAAGACATCCAGGATATTAGATCCTTTCAAGTACTTACTCGATAAAAGCTGCACCCATAGCTTCCCATGGTTGTGTAATAAATCCTATATATGCTTCCCAAGAAGAGAGATATTAGAATTCCTTGTAGTACGAATTCCCAATCCACCCTTAATCTTAGGGTGCACTATAGAATTCCAATTTACCGAGTGACAAGAATTTCCACCCCGGATAAATTTCCTGATAGTAGCATCAATAGAGTCACAAATTCCCTCAGGAAACTAGAGATTTTGCATACAGTAAAGAGGCATTGCTGCAATGACAGAGTTGGCCAAAGTAACACGCCCTGCCCTGCTCAAAAGATTACTTTCCAGCCAGCCAATATCCCATTTATTTTGTCCAAAACAAAGGCAAAGTCTGATTTTCTCACTCTACCCATTAATAAAGGAAAGCCTAGATACTTCCCAAGCTGAGTGGTGTGTTGGAAACAGACAATAGACTCCAGCCTAGCAACTTTACTTCTAGGAACATTAGCAGAAGGAAAGAATCTGGATTTTTGGAC
This sequence comes from Ormosia semicastrata, assembly GCA_029884595.1. NCBI lineage: Eukaryota > Viridiplantae > Streptophyta > Magnoliopsida > Fabales > Fabaceae > Ormosia > Ormosia semicastrata. The sequence goes on along the minus strand of JAQQTO010000043.1, from coordinate 7,931,131 downwards.
ACTTACTTTTAAACCTGATGCTTGGCAAAAGGAGTGAAGAACTTCCTTGACAAGGTGAGCCTGGGAGTTTTTTGCTTCAGTGAACAGAAGACAATCATCTGCGAAAAATAGATGAGAGATTGCAGGACCATCCTTAGAGATTTTCACCGGGAGCCACTTTTTGTCTTGAACCTTTTCTTGAATGAGGAGAGCTAACTTCTCCATACACATAACAAACAAGTAGGGAGACATGGGGTCTCCTTGTCTAAGACCCCTCTTGGGAGTGAAGCTCTCCAACCTCTCATTATTCCATTTAACAGATAACGAGGAGGAAGTGATGTAGCCCATAATAAGTTTAACAATAAGAGGAGGGAAGCCAAACTCATTCAAAGTAAGTTGAAGAAAATTCCAATCAACTCGGTCATAGGCTTTCTCAAAATCTATCTTAAACATTAAGAAACCTTTTTTGCCTTTCTTCTTATGCATGAAGTGAACAATCTCCTGAGCAATGATGGCATTATCAGAAGTACCCCGATTCGGAATGAAGCTATTTTGAAGAGGCCCTATAATCATATCCAAATGGGGTCTAATCCTTCTAACCAACACCTTAGAGATGACTTTAAGCAACACATTATAGAGACTAATGGGTCTAAAGTCTCTAAGAGTAGAGGGATCATTCACCTTTGGGATAGGAACAATTGAAGTCTCCGCAAGCCTTGGATCAATCACCCCCGATCCAAAAGCATTGGAAATTAACTCCCAAACCTCATTCTCCACAATGTGCCAATAGGACTTGAAGAAAACAGGTTGGAAACCGTCGGGCCCCGGAGCCTTATAAGACTGCATGGAGAAGATAGTATCTTTGACTTCAATAACACTCACAGGCTTCAGTAAATCATTAAAAAGAATGTCACTAATACGAGGCAAAGCTCTCAAGGACAAGCTGCTCGGATTGCAAGGGTCATTGGTCTGAAAGAGATTTTTGAAAAAAGATTGGGCTTCTCTTTTCAAAGTGACCTCATCTGTGCACCAAGTCCCCTCAATATTTAGACCAACCACCTTATTCCTCCTTATTCTAATAATCGCTTGAGTGTGAAAGAATTTAGTGTTTTTGTTGCCAAACTTTACCCACTTTTCTCTAGATTTTTGGTACCAAAGCATTTCTTCTTAGGCCAAAATTCTGCTATACTCAACTTACAAGTCCTTTTCTAATTTAATTAGCGAAGAAAAGGAAAAAATGTCAAGTTGTGAATGAATACCTTTTAGACGGGCTTCAATGGATCTCTTATTTTTAAAGATATTGCCAAAAACCTCCTTGTTGAAAGTGATAGACTTATCTTTGACATAACTGAGTCTGTTACGAGCATTGCCATTGGAGGATTTCCAAGTCTGATTAACCAAAGGTTCATAGTCAGGATGGGAGATCCAAGCAGCTTGGAAATGAAATAATTCAATTTTCTACCATGAGCCTTCATACAACTAAGGAGCAAAGGATTATGATCAGAATCATGAGGCGGCAGAATCTCCAAGAGGGCATGAGGAAAAGTAATTCTCCAGTTAACATCAGCCATACATCTATCAAGTTTTTTCCTGACATGGCCACCAAACTGAGTATTTTTTCTCCAAGTAAATAGGCCACCAATGCTGTCCAAATCCATGATGTCACAAGAAGTCATCATACTGGAAAAGGTGTTAGCTCTAGAAAAACTGAAGGAGCCCCCAGAAACTTCAGAAGGAGATTTGATCTCATTAAAATCACCAAGAAGAATCCAAGGGCCAGAGATATTACTTCTCAGAGAGATGAGATGATCCCACAAGCTGTTCTGAATTGAAAAAATAGGGGAAGCATACACCGCTGAACAAAACCATTCAAAACCATCCTTTTTTTAGAGAAAAGGTAATAGGTTGATTTATGCTTGAAACAATAGAGAAAACAATATCACTTCTACAAGAGAGCACCCAAATTCCGCCCGAATGACCTCGAGCTTCTTGAAGAAATAGTAAGTTATAACCTAAGGATAACCAGAATCTCTCCACCTTCACAAAAGCACCATGCGTCCCATAGAGAAAAAAAGAGAGGGATGATGCAATTTGACTAAGTCACGAACATTGCGCTTGGCACTCAGACCCAAAGCACCACGAAATGAGTTTTCTACAAAGGATTATGAATGTATAATGAATTTAGAGGAAGGATTATGAATGTATAATGAATTTAGAGGAAGGGTTTTTAAAAAGGAAGAGGTTTTGTTTTGAAAACTAGCTTGTCGTACGATATAATTTATTCGTGAATGTGATTCATTGATGAAACTCAGCATATATCACTGCCCAAACTGTGATGTCAACATGAAAACATTGCATATTAAGTAAGAAAAAAATGTTTTGTTGATATTAGGAAAATAATTTAAAATAAATTTTTATGTTTACCAAATTAACCATTTAAACATTCATTTGATTGTTTTGGTGCTTATAATTCATTAAATTTGAAATTTATGAAAAGTAAAATGTTTCCTTATTACATACAAGCAAAATCGCAAGGAGAATTCGGATCCACCACCTCATTCTCGGGTCATATGATTGTGCACACTATCTAAAGTTACAATATATAGGAAACAAAGCATAATAAGTTTGAAAATAAGATATGCAACGTATTTCGCAAATATAACAATCATCAGTAGGTCTTTCTTAACAAAGTGACTAAGGAAAACTAGTAAACTAATCAACCAAGCTCACTTATCACATAAGGTGCAAGGTCACATTTCTAATCCTTCCTATACCTCAACCTCATCTCACAAGGGAGTAAAATATCATCTATGTATCTCCAGTTCTACCTTCTTCACAAGAAGCAACTTATACATAACAACAAATACTACTAGCCAAACACACTCAGCATACAACACCTAATACCTCACTTCATCACTTCACAAGTGATTCACAAGGCAACCTCCTATTACTCAAAGTTCTAGTATTGACCTATGGCATTCTACTTCTCAAAGGATGCCTAGGGTTTCTAAAATCCTATCACAATGTTCACCTTAACCAAGTGAAAGAACTATCATTAACAAACATGCACTCTTAGCTCAACTCTATCACATAAAGGAACCAACTCATGTTTCTAACATATCTTCAAGTTCAACCTTTAAGAACAAGAGAACATACACCAACTATGCATCTTAAACTCAACTTTAACTCCAAAGGAGTAAACTATGCATATAGATAGGCATACCATACCAAACAAACTCAAACTAGTTGTTTCTAGTATATTATGTTTTAACTTCTCAAAGTCCTTCACATAAGGTAAGTGGTCATCCTCTCCAGGAACTACCACTAGTTGTGCCTCAACACTAATGGTCTTATATCTAGAACCTCACACCATCACTTCACTAGCGAATCCAAAGTCAACTTCATGTTGAACAAGATTCTAGGTGTTTCCTATAGCATTCTTTCTCTCAAAGAACACCTAAGGTTCCTTACAATTATCATATATACTAGGTGATCATTCTCTCTAAGAAGTTCACCCTTTAGTGTCTCAACACCATTAAAATATGAATTGTATCCTATTAAATCACTCCATACCAAAGCATCAAGGGTTTCATAGCAAAACATGCAAGAAAACAAGCTTAGGCCATTTTAGGGAAAGTATCGTAGCTCCACTTATTTTGCGCTACGGCACAAGCCGCTTGTGCCACGACACAAATTCTTTTGTGCCGCGGCACCTTTCTCTCGGGTGCCTAAAAAATGAAATAGAGACATGAGTGTCGCGACTCACAATGGGGATGTGCTGCGACACACCATCAAATTCCTGGATTTTGCAGAATTTTGTGAAATCCTCCCGTTACTGTTCCATTGGCCAAAAATACGAGATTTGATCTTTCCAAATCTGTTTCTTGGTGATTTTAAGTTTCAAACAAGTTCACAAACATGAGGGAAACATAAAACACCAATTGATTCTATCAAAAATGGATCAAAACACTAAATCACTCATTCAAACCCCTAAAACCCTCATTTTGAGCTTTAAAGGACCAAATGAAGAATTTTCAGTTTCTAATCCAAACTTTTGGCATGAACAAGTTATAAACTATATTTAAAACTTATCCAAGTAAGAAATTCACTCAAAACACTTCAAGAACTCATTTTGACATATTAAATCTCAAACAAGCCTAATATGAAAAATGAGAAAAAGATGAAGTTTCAAGCTCAAAAACCCCTACTTTGAGTAGCTGAGATGAAGATCTTGAAGCATTGATCTTGCTCTTGGATCCTCCTTCCAGCTTGATCCTTGGTTCTCTAGCTTTTCCCCCTCTTATCTCCTTCTCTCCCACAGTTTCCCTTTCTTCCTCTCTCTTTTCTGTTTTTGTTTCTAGCTGCCGTGAGAGAAATGAAGAGAAGAAGTCAGAATTGGTTTCTTATAGCCAATCATTACAGGATACCAAAAATCTCGATCTGCTAAGAATGCTTAGATTCCACCAAATCCAAGTTCTTAACTTCCAACAGATATAAAATAAATCCTAAGATTCATAAAATATCTTATTGCACCAATATCACATTTTTTCATATTTGTGACTAGTCAATCCGGTATTTAAACATATACCCAGTATGCTTAAAAATATCAAACTACCTCTGATTATTCTCAGATTTTAACTGTAGCACAATTCACATATTTGTGACCTAGAAATAAAGTCTCCACATTTATTTTCACTAACTGAATAATTTAAGCCATTTTCAAGGCTAATAACAGTTATTTCTCACAAATAGTATTACAACAAATTGACTAAATATACTAAAAAAGTCACAAAATTAAACAAACATATTAAGTAGATATTAGGCTACTTCTGTATCCTTGTACAAGCCTAACATATTTTCTTAGGTGTTACATTTCTCCCCTCCATTTTAAGAATTTTGTCCCCAAAATTCAGATTACCACATACCAAAAACGATATCACACTCGAAAGAATCACATCTTTCCTTAGTAATACCTTATTGAATTAAAACACAAACTAACAACTCAGTTTGCATTTGACCTACAAGAATATCATGATGAGTTTCCAACAAATGACACACACAAAAGAATACATTGCATAGGGTCAGAAAAGAATAATTTTTTAACAAATTTAAGTTAGAAATAAAGAAAAAGGAAAATGATCACTAACACGAAATGAGTTTTCTACAAAGGATTATGAATGTACAATGAATTTAGAGGAAGAGGTTTTAAAAAGGAAGAGGTTTTGCTTTGAAAACTAGCTTGTCGTACGATATAATTTATTTGTGAATGTGATTCATTGATAAAACTCACAGCATATATCACTGCCCAAAGAAAAAATATATAAAACTGTGATGTCAGCAGGAAAACATTGCATGTTAAGTAAGAAAAAAATGTTTTGTTGATATTAGGAAAATAATTTAAAAATAAATTTTTACATTTACCTAATTAATCATTTTAATAATTCTCTAAATTACTAAACGAAAATGCTTTAATTAAATGCCCTTTATTTTATTCATTTTAAATACATTTATAATTTAATTTAATACTTTTTATTAATTATTAAAAATATAATAAGGTAACTATTTTATAAGAATATAATATTAACTATTTTTTAAAAAAAATTATTAAGGTTTAGTAATTATTTTTCATATGGGAAAAAGAAGAGAAAAATGGAATATCTTACATGGGTCCTTGGGAATAAGCAATTTTAACTGGAAATACATAGAAGAGACAATAAAAAGAAAAAACAAGGAACCAACATTGGCTGGCACAAGTGTTAGCGGCTTGGGCCCCTTAACCAAGTTGTCCAGGGTTCGAATCCTAACCTTAGGTATGGAGTTAACCATGTTGGGAGGGGATTACCCACCTTGTGTGTGCTCCAGGTCTCCTGCAGAGATTAGTCACTGCATCCGGCGGTGGATATTTTGTACCAACACCATGGTAAAAAAAAAAAAAAAAAAGAAGAAACAAGGGATAGAGTCAGCTGCTTCCAGCAAGGTGATCTATATCTTAAAATTTGTTTTGAGTGACCGAAATAATTAATGGGAGTCTGATTGTCCTAGCTCTTGGCGCTCTTCTAAACATTCAATTACTTTTTATTTCTATTTTTTATTTTTCTATATTTTAATTCACACACATTTAATTTGATGTACAAAAACACACACACAGACATTTAATTTGGATTTTATAATTAATATATTACATTTAAAACACTATCTATGATGATTGATTAGATTGTTTTGATACATATAATTCATTAAATTTGAAATTTATATAAAGTAAAATATTGCCCTATTAGAATAGTCATTCATTTCAAATTTTTCCAAAATAAAAAAGTGAAATATTAAAATCCAGATACATTAGTATCCTACCCCCACTAACTATATACAATTAATTACTTTTTACTTCTATATTATATATTTTAAGATTTTAATTCACACACACATTTTATTTGATGTAAAACAAAAACACACACACGCATTTAATATGGATTTTACAATTAATATATTACATTTGAAATACTATCTATGATGATTCATTTGATTGTTTTGGTGCTTATAATTCATTAAATTTGAAATTTATGGAAAGTAAAATGTTTTCCTTATTACAATAGTCATTCATTTGGATCGAGTTTACCAAAATAGAAAAGTGAAATATTAAAATCAAGATACATTAGTTTCCTACCCCTGCTAGCTATATACAATCAACTAGTTTTTATTTTTCATTTTATATTTTAAGATTTTAATTCAAACACATATTTAATTTGATGTAAAAAAAAAACACACACACACATTTAATTTGAATTTTATAATTAATATGTTACATTTAAAATACTATTTATGATGATTCATTTGATTGTTTTGGTGATTATAATTCATTAAATTAGAAATTTAAGGAAGGTAAAATGTTGCCTTATTACAATAGCCATACATTTGGAATTTCTCAAAATAAAAAAGTGAAACATTAAAATCTAGATACATTAGTATCCTACCCTTGTTAGCTATATAAATTCAATTTTTTTATTTTTTTATTTTAAGATTTTTAATTCACACACATTTAATTTGAATTTTATAATTAATATATTACATTTAAAATACTATCTACGATTATTCATTTGATTCTTTTATTTGGTTCTTATAACTCATTAAATATAAAACTTAGGGAAAGTAAAATGTTGCCTTATTAAAATAGTCATTCACTTAGAATTTATCCAAAATAAAAAAGTGAAATATTAAAGTCCAAATACATTGTTATCCTTTTCCAGCAACTTATATACATTCAATTACTTTTTAATTCTATTTCTTATATTTTAAGATTTTAATTCACACACATTTAATTTGATGTACAAAAACACACACACATACGTTTAATTTGGATTTTGTAACTAATATATTACATATAGAATAGTATCAATGATGATTCATTTGATTGTTTTGGTGCTTATAATTCATTAAATTTGAAATGTATGGAAAGTAAAATGTTGCCTCGTTAAAATAGTCATTCATTTGGAATTTTTATAAAATAAAAAAGTGAAATATCAAAATCCAAATACATAAGTATCCTACCCCTGCTAGCTCTATACATTCAATTACTTTTTATTTCGATTTTTTATATTTTAAGAGTTTATTTCACACACACATTTAATTTGATGTACCAAAAAAAAACACACACACACACATTTAATTTGGATTTTATAATTAATATATTAGATTTAAAAAAACTATCTATGATGATTCATTTGATAGTTTTGGTGCTTATAATTCATTAAATTTGAAATGTATGGAAAGTAAAATGTCACCTCATTAAAATAGTCAATCATTTGGAATTTTTATAAAATAAAAAACTGAAATATCAAAATTCAAATACATTATTATCCAACCCCTGCTAGCTATATACATTCAATTACTTTTTATTTCTATTTTTTATTGTAATATTTTATTTCAAAAACACATTTAATTTGATGCACAAATTAAACAAAAACACGCACACGCACATTTAATTTGGATTTTATAATTAATATATTACATTTAGATACTATCTATGATGATTCATTTGATTGCTTTGGTGCTTATAATTCATTAAATTTGCAATTTAAGGAAAGTAAAATGTTGGCTTGTTACAATAGCATTCATTTGAAATATTCCAAAATAGAAAAGTGAAATATTAAAATCCAAATACATTAGAATCCTACCCCTGCTAGGCTGCTACCTGCTAGCTATATACATTCAATTACTTTTTATTTTTATTTTTATATTTTGAGATTTTAATTCACACACACATTTAATTTGAATTTTATAATTAACATATTACATTTAAAATACTATTTATGATGATTCATTTGATTCTTTTGGTGCTGAACATTAATTAAATTTGAAATTTATGGAAAGGAAAATGTTGACTGATTAAAATAGTCATTCATTTGAAACTTTTCAAAATAAAAAAGTAAAATATTAAAATCCAAATACATTAGTATCCTTTCCCATTTACCTATATACATTCAATTTCTTTTTATTGCTATTTTTTATATTTGAATATTTTAATTCAATGATGTAAAAAAAAACACACACACACACTCACATTTAATTTGGATTTTATAATTAATATATTACATTTAAAATATTATTGTATATGATGATTAATTTGATTGTTTTGATGCTTATAATTCATTAAATTTGAAAGTTATGGAAAGTAAAACGTTGCCTTATTAAAATAGTCATTCATTTGGAACTTTCCCAAATTACAAAAGGGAAATATTAAAATATAGATACTTTAGTATCCTACCCCTGCTAGCTATATTCAATCAATTACTTTTTACTTCTATTTTTTATATTTGAATATTTTAATTCACACACAAATTTAATTTGTTGTAAAAAACACACACACAGACGCACAGGCACATACACATTTAATTTGAGTTTTATTATTAATATATTACATTTACAATACTATTTATGATTATTCATTTTATTGTTTTGGTGCTTATAATTCAAGAAATTTGAAATTTATGTATAGCAAAATGTTGACTTATTAAAATAGTCGTTCGTTTGGAATTTTTCCAAAATAAAAAAGTGAAATATTAACATCCAAATACATTTGTATCCTACTCCTGCTAGCTATATACATTTAATTACTTTTTATTTCTATTTTTTATATTTGAAAATTTTAATTCATACACACATTTAATTTGATGTAAAAAAAGACACACTCACATTTAATTTGGATTTTATAATTAATATAGTACATTTAAAATATTATCTATGATGATTTAATTGATTGTGTTGGTGCTTATAATTCTTTAAATTTGAAATTTATGGAATGTAAAATGTTGCCTTATTAAAATAATCATTCATTTGGATTTTCTTCAAAATAAAAAATGTGAAATATAAAAATCCAGATACATTAGTATCCTACCCTCGCAAAGGTATATACATTCAATTACTTTTTATTTCTAGTTTTTATATTAGAAGATTTTAATTTCACACACATTTAATTTTATGTATAAAAAAACAAACAAACACACACATTTAATTTAAATTTTACAATTAATAGATTACATTTAAAATACTATCTTTGCATGATTCATTTGATTGTTTTGGTGCTTATAATTCATTAAATTTGAAATATATGAAAAGTAAAATGTTGCCTTAATAAAATAGTCATTCATTTGGGATTTTTCCAAAATAAAAAATGAAATATTAAAATCCTAATACATTTGTATCCTACCCTGCTAGCTATATACATTCGATTACTTTCTGTTTTTTATATTTGAATATTTTAATTCACACACACATTTAATTTAAATTTTATAATTAATATATATATATATATATATATATATATATATATATATATATATATATTACATTTAAAATACTATCTATGATTATTCGTTAGATTGTTTTGGTGCTTATAATTCATTAAGCTTGAAATTTATGGAAAGTAAAATGTCGCCTCATTAAAATAGTCATTCATTTGCAATTTTTCCAAAATAAAAAAGTCAAATAATTAAACCCAGATTCATTAGTATCCTCCCCTTCCTAGCTATATACATTCAATTACTTTTTATTAACCTTTCACTCATGCTATGCACGGGATAATGTCAAAATTTAAAATAATATAAATAAAATAAAATAAAATAAAAATTATTTTGATTGTTTTATTTTGTGATTTTATATTAAAATTTGAATTAAATATAAACTTATTACAAATAAAAAGTTAGTTTTTAAATTTAATTACAATTGAAAAATAAATAAACATTTAAAAATAGCAAGAACTTAAAATATTGTATATCTTAATTGAATTAGTTATATAAGAGAAGATGATTGTATTTAAAATGATTATACTGAGTATTCAAATTCAAATATAATGTGAAATCAATGTACAGAAAAGGAAATGGCTTTACATTTTAGTCTATTTTGCTAGGAAGTATGAATACCGATATGGGATACGAATACAACACGATATAGATACATTGATACAGTGAAGTTTATAAATTACAGGATATGAATATAGTTAAGATACAACATATAAAATTAATATAATATAAAGGAAAAAGTACAAATCTCAAACTCAAATAAAGACATTAATGTAATAAGTTTATTTTAATTATTGTAAACACAATTAAATACTACTATCTATCTAATTATTGTGATATCTTACTTGCAAATCAGTTCAAATTATTCTAAAAATGACAAATGAGATCTATATATTGAAATATTGAAGCTTGTAGCGTATTCAATGATATCAAATATATTTAAAGAAATTTAAAAACTGAAATTATTACAGCTAAATTATAGAGTCATTTATGAAAATACCAAATTATTAAAAGTCTTCCTATGAGAAATAGGTTAACACTCACAATAATATAATATATAAATAGAATGTATATGTCTTCATATTCTGACATGTGTCACTTTGACAGGACACTACGGGCTTGTTTGGTATGTCGTATTAGGCATGATAGAATAAGTTAATACAATATATTATGATCTTATCTGTTGTTTGATGTAAACATTGTATTGTATAAGATTATCCATCGAACTCCTCTTATACATTAAAATGATGGATAACTTAATCAAGTCTTGGAGGGAGGGATTAGACTTGATAGAGTTTTGATGTATAAGCTCTTATAAAGACTTTTTCATTACAATGCTAAACACCTCGATATTCCTAACCTTTACGTATTAGGCTTTATACTATCAGATCCTATACTATCAAGCCTTGTACTATCAGGTCTTATCCTATCCTTCGTATCAAACAGACCCTACATGTTTAAAACGTTGTCATGTGACAAATTCATGATCACAATAACTATCATGTGGTATCTCATGTTAAAATTTAAAAGAAGGTGTACATGTATCGTCACATCTTAAAAATCTTGCCACATAAGGAAAAAAAATTAAAAAACTAGAAAATAAATAAAAATTTGGTATTTTAATTATTATGAATTAAAATTATAAATTCTAATTTTTTTAAAATAGAGCTTAAAAAAAGAAAATAAAAACATGAAACAACAACAAAATGAAAAAGATTCATTATAGGGTAAGATATAGAAACATGAAACAACAACGAAATTATTCACAGTGCTTCGCTTTCCATCAATGACTGAAGTGTGTTTTTCCACCAGAAATAGAATTGTTCTCCATCGGAATTAATAGGCAATGTGACTCTGTGTTTGCCTCAAATTACCACTATGTTTCACCACATACTCATGTTTCCCCTTCACCTTCACATTCGTCATTTAGAAGAACTGCTTCTAACCAGTTTGCCGAAACATCATATTTGGGCAACTCCATCTTATCTGGGTAGCTCCATTATGCTTCGCTTGAACTCTTTCCTAGCGGTCAAGTTGCCGAAAAAAATGGCCGTTCACTCATTCCTTGATGTGAATCCCTCAATCTTACATCTGATTGTTGTGATTTCCATGTATATCGATTTCTTCCTGATGCAACCCTCTCAACTAGGGTTTCCCATCAAAGCCTACAACATGTTCATGGCAAACTCAGAACGAACGAATGTAGAAAAGGTAATTAATTTGTTTTTTAAAAATGCTTAAAATTAGTTAATTGATGGATTGCATTTGAGGTTCAAATTTTTTCCAAAATTTAATTTTTATTATATTGGTTTCATTTTTAATATGATCAACCATTTGATTTTTAATATGGAAAATAATTATCACTTATTTTATTTTTCAATCATAATGGATGCTGCTATTTAAATTTGAAAATTTTACTGATTAGTTGATAATTCTTTCCTAATATAATTTTTTCGGTCAACTTTTATTTGCATATGATTGATAATTCTTTCCGATATCATCATAATTTTTTTTATTGATAATCTTAGATAGACAAATGTGATATTTTACAATTGTGTTCACTTTTTAATATGTTTTTACAATTGTTTCACTTTTTAATATTTAATTTAAAAAATATTTTTATTTTATTACTTTGTTTCACTAAAAAAAGTATGTCAAAGGCTATTATAACTTAAATTAGTTTTAATGTTTTGTTTTTAGAAAGCTTTCAATTTGTGATTAATGACTATTATAGGTTTTAATAGCTATTTCTTTAAAGAAACGTGTGTTAATGGCTATTATGACTATTGAAGCTGAAATCAGTTTAATTTTATATGTATAATCATGTTTTTTTTATTAAATTCTTTCTTTCTATTTGATATGTTGTTGTGATTTTCATGTGTATCGATTTCTTCCTGACATAACCCTCTCAGTTAGGGTTTCCCATAAAAATTTGCAACATGTTCATGGCGAACTCAGTACTAAGAAATGGAGAAGAGGTGATTAATTTATTTTTTAAAAATGCCTATAAATTAGTTAATTGATGGATATTGCTTTTGAGGTTCAATTTTTTTTCCAAAATTTAATTTTTATTTGATTGGTTTCATTTTTATTCTGATCAACCATTTACTTTTAAATATGGAAAATAATGATCACTTATTTTATTTTTCAATCATAATGGATGCTGCTAATTATATTAAATTTGGAAATTTTACTGATTAGTTGATAATTCTTTCCTAATATGATTTCTTCGAGTCAACTTTTATTTGTATGTAATTGATAATTCTTTCCTGATATTATCATAATTTTTTATTGATAATTTTAGATAGACAAACGTGATATTTTACAATTGTGTTCACTTTTTAATATGTTTTTACACTTACGAAAATAATATGTTTTTACAATTGTGTTCACTTTTAAATATTTATTTTAAAAATATATTTTTTTTATTACTTTACTCCCTAAAAAAATATGTTAAATGTTATTATAATTGAAATCAGTTTTAATGTTTTGTTTTTAGAAAACTTGCAATTGATGATTAATGACTATTATAGCTTTTAATAACTATGTCCCTAAAGAAACATGTGTTAATGACTACAATAGCTGAAATAAGTTTAATTTTATATGTAGTATCATATTTCCTTATTATATTATTTCCTTCTATTTAGTATGTATTTGAATTGATATTGACTTTGTATTTTTAGAAAATTTTCTATTACACATTATTTACTTGTGAAACATTAATTTTATTACACACGTTGAAACATAAATTTTTCTAAAAATACAAAGTCAATATCAATTCAAATACATATCAAATAGACAGAAAAAATTAATAATGAAACATGATAATACATATAAAATTAAACTAATTTAAGCTATAATAGTCATAATAGTCATTAGCACACGTTTCTTTAGGGAAATAGCTATTAGAAACTATAATAGCCATTAATCACAAATTGAATGTTTTCTAAAAACAAAACATTAAAACTGATTTCGGTTATAAGAGCCTTTAACATACTTTTTTAAGGAAGTAAAGTAATAAAATAAAAAATATTTTTTAAATTAAATATTAAAAAATGAACATAATTATAAAAACATTATTTTTGTAAGTGTAAAAATATATTAAAAAGTGAACATAATTATAAAATATCAAGTTTGCCTATTTAAGATTATCAATAAAAAATTATGATGATATCGAAAGAATTATCAATCATATGCAAACAAAAGTTGACCCGAATAAATCATATTAAGAAGAATTATCAAATAATCAGTAAGATTTTCAAATTTAATTAACATCCATTATGATTGAAAAATAAAATAAGTGATCATTATTTTCTATATTAAAAATTAAATGGTTGATCAGAATAAAAATGGAACTAATCTAATAAAAATTAAATTTTGGGAAAAAAATTAAACCTCAAATGCAATCCATCAATTAACTAATTTATAGGTATTTTTAAAAAATAAATTAATTATCTCTTCTCCATTTGTTTGTCCTGAGTTTGCCATGAACATGTTGCAGGTTTTGATGGGAAACCCTAGTAAGAGGGTTGTGTCAGGAAAAATTCAATATACATGGAACTCACAACAATATACCAAATAGAAAGAAAGAATTTAATAAGGAAACATGATAATATATATATATATATATATATATATATATATATATATATATATATATATATATATAATTAAACTGATTTCAGCTATAATAGTCATTAATACATGTTTCTTTAGGGAGATAACTATTAAAAGTTATAATAGCCATTAATCACAAATTAAAAGCTTTCTAAAAAAAACAATAAAATTGATTTCAGTTATAATAGCCTATAACATAGTTTTTTTTTAGGGAAGTAAAGTAATAAAATAAAAATATATTTTAAATTAAATATTAAAAAGTGAACATATATAATTGTAAAAACATATTATTTTCGTAAGTGTATTAATATATTAAAAAGTGAACACAATTATAAAATATCATGTTTGTCTCTCGAAGATTATCAATAAAAAATTATGATGATATTATGAAAGAATTATCAATCACATGCAAATAAAAGTTGACTTGAAGAAATCATATTAAGAAAGAATTATCAATTAATCAGTAAGATTTCCAAATTTAATTAGCAGCATCCATTATGATTGAAAAATAAAATAAGTGATCATTATTTTTCATATTAAAAATTAAATGGTTGATCAAAATAAAAATGGAACCAATCTAATAAAAAATTAAATTTTGGAAAAAAAATTAAACCTAAAATGCAATCCATCAATTAACTAATTTATAAGCATTTTTAAAATCCAAGTTAATTACCTCTTCTCCATTCTTTCGTCCTGGGTTTGCCATGAACATGTTGCAGGTTTAGATGGGAAACCCTAGCTAAGAGGGTTGTATCAGGAAGAAATCAATATACATCGAAATTATTATAACAATCGGATGCAAGATTGACAGATTCACATCAAGTAAGGCGTGAACGGCCATTTTTTTCGGTGACGTGACTACCAGGAAAGAGTTCAGGAAAAGCACAATGGAGTTGCCTAGATAAGATGGAATTGTCCAGATATGATGTTCCAACAAACTGGTTAGAAGTAGTTCTTCTAAAAGACGAAGGTGAAAATGGAAGGGAAACATAAGTATATGGTGAAGTAGAGTGGTAATCTGAGACAAACACAGAGTCAAAGTCTACGGCGCTGCCTAGTAATTCTGACGGAGAACAATTCTAGTTCCGGTGGAAAAACACACTTCGGCCATTGATGGAAAGTAAGGCACTATGAATAATTTCATTGTTATTTCATGTTTCTATATCCTCCCCTTCAATGAATCTTTTTCATTTTGTTGTTGTTTCATGTTTCTATTTTTTTTACCTCTATTTTTAAAAAAAATAGAATTTATAATTTTAATGCATAATAATTGAAATACCAAATTTTTATTTATTTTCTAGTCTTTCAAATTTTTTTTCCTACGTGACAAGATTTTTCAGATATGGCAACACATGCATACATTTTTTTTTAAATTGTAACATAGGATGTCACATGACAATTATTGTGATCATATATTTACTATATGATCATAGTTTCGTCATAGTGAAGGGAACGCTTGGCAAGTGTAGTCATAATTTCGTCAACTGGCAACGCTTGCAAAGTAATGTCTAAGGTGAGAGTAAGCATTGCTCATTTTTTGCAAACAACATGTAATATATAAAATGACATAAGGGAACACTTTACTACTGTACCCATAAGATTTGACATAAGCGAACGCTTTGTAAATTTGCCAAATGAGCAACACTTTATAAGCGTACCCATATAGTGAATGAGATAAGCGTTGCCTTTGTACTCATAAAAAGCTACGCTTTTGAGCATTGTGACCTTTGATACTGAAAAAGCATAGCCTTAGACAATAGGCCACGCTCAAATAGGTCACTCTTCTAAAAGCATTGCATTAAGGCCAAAAAGTGTAACCTTCATCAAAGATAACACTTTAGTATGCTTTAGAGTCTACTTTTGAGAAGTTACCATAGGCTAATTTTGGTATAGTGATAGTATCATGTCAGAGTGACACATATTAAAATACGAAGACATGTACCTTCTCTTTATATTATATGATTTCTATTTTTTATAAGTTAAGATTTTAATTCACACACACATTTAATTTGATGTAATAAAAAAACACACATTTAATTTGATGTAATAAAAAAAACACACACATTTAATTTGGATTTTATAATTAATATATTTCATTTAGAATACTATCAATGATGATTCATTTGATTGTTTTGGTGCTTATAATTCATTAAATTTGAAATGTATGGAAAGTAATTAATGTTGCCTCGTTAAAATAGTCATTCATTTGGAATTTTTATAAAATAAAAAAGTGAAATATCAAAATCCAAATACATTAGTATCCTACCCCTGCTAGCTCTATGCATTCAATTACTTTTTATTTCTATTTTTTATATTTTAAGATTTTATTTTACACCCACATTTAGCCTTATTAAAGTAAAATGTAGCCTTATTAAAATTAATTTTTATATTTTTACATCAAATAGTATATATATATATTTTTTACACTCTATTTAATATTATTTATTATACATATATTTTTTATCACTTTTCTCATTTAATCACATCCCTTAAAAATATATAAATAGTGCTTACACTCTTTTTTAAGAGTGTAAAATGATCATTTTTCTATTAAAATAATCACTCTTTTGGATTTTTTCCAAAATAAAAAAGTGAAATATTAAAATCCAGAATCATTAGAATCCTACCCCCGCTAGCTTTATATGTATATATATGTGTGCGTAGCCTCCTTTTGTAGTTGTACTTGTTCCTAAAAATATTATTTTGGTTTCCTAACGTGTCTCTACTACATTCCTAATGAAATCAAGCATTGCCACCCTTTTACCTTGCTCATCACCGAAAGAGCTCAAAGATGAAAATAAGGATCTGATTTTTGACAAAGATTTGCTGCAAAAGCTAGAACACATTCCCGAAAATTTTTATTGGCCACCTTGGGACTTAGTTGGCACCTCTCAAGAAGAGCTCAATGAACCCGTCATAGACATAGGGGTCATGATGAAGGGTGATGAGGTTGCTATTGCTAATGCTGCTGAGCTTGTGAGGAAGGCTTGCATGAAGCATGGCTTCTTCCAAGTGATCAACCATGGTGTGGACCCAGATCTCATCACTGCTGCTTATCAAGAAATGGACTCCATTTTCAACCTTCCCTTGAGCAAGAAGCTCAAAGCTAAGAGGAAACCTGGTGTGCTTGAGGGCTACTCAGGTTTTCATGCAGATCGGTTCTCTTCCAAGTTGCCATGGAAAGAGACATTTACTTTCAAATACAATCACAGCACTGAATTTGAGTCACAAGTTGTTGACTACTTCAAGTCTGCCTTAGGAGAAGAACTTCAACACACCGGGTAAGCTCCACATTGAATTGATTTCATCATTATCTGACAATGTCCAATTTTGTCCAATTAGATTATTGCTTTGGCACACTAATTGAAGCTGTAATTTGTCCTTAACATGGTTTAAGTAGATAAATAACTTTGTGTATATAATACTCTTTGTGTATACATTATAATGAACTTTATTAGACTACAGACACATTATTCGACAATTTCCATGATTAATGTGGTTTTTTTTTTTTTTTTACAAAAACTGGAATAGGTTGGTGTATCAGAAGTACTGTGAAGCAATGAAGGAATTGGGTTTTGTAATTATGCAGCTCTTGGCCATTAGCTTGGGTGTGGATCATTTGCATTATCGGAGATTTTTCGAGGATGGTCAGTGCACAATGAGGTGCAACTCTTATCCAGCTTGCAATGATTCCGACCTCACCCTTGGCACTGGCCCTCACAGTGACCCAACCTCATTAACCCTTCTTCATCAAGACCAAGTTGGAGGTCTAGAAGTTTTTGTTGATAACAAATGGCTGGCTGTTCACCCTCAACCTGATGCCTTTGTCATAAACATAGGCGACACTTTCATGGTATGTAAACTAGTCAATATTTTCTTATCGTAAAAGGGCCAGCACTAGCATAGCTAGGTGATATATACAGCTAGCATAGTGGTGCAAAGAAAAGGACTCCCAATTAATATTAGTAGCTCATAGCTTGCATGTATGCAATAAAAGATAGGTGATTTTAAGATTATATATTTAACATTAAGAAGCATTTTTTTCTCATATTAGTCGAATAGTCCATGTCATGGCATTTGGAAGCAGTTTTTTGTATTATTGTATATATATATATGTAGTAACTTGAGATAACCACACAATAGTCTAAATGCTCATAAGTACATACTGATACGATTATTGTAGTCACAACTACAATAGTCCAATTTTTACTTAAATGTTTTTTTATTAGGTCATGTCTTGTGTAAAAAATTAAAAATTAATGTGTGGTTTATATGCAAGTGAAATGACTTAAGATGAGACAAGTACCGAACATGTATCTGTCATCAATTAATAAATTTGACGTACATTTATTCTAGTTGAAAGGAAAAATAAAACAAATAATACTATTTTCACACATATATATAGTCTCATATTTATATAATTTTTATCATTTAATTATAATTGTTTCAATCTTATTTTTTATATATATATACTCTGATTTTATCACCATTTATGTTTGATGTGAGGTGATCCTGTACATGTATAATGCATTATTCTAAATAAGATTCAAATGATATGTCTAAACATGAAAAGTATTGCTTGTTGTGAGATAATGATAATGATGCATGGTTGTATTTTTGTGGAACGGAGGTGGATAATGGTGTGTTTGGTTGTCTTAGGCGTTGACTAACGGGAGATACAAGAGTTGCCTGCATAGGGTATTGGTTAACAAGGAGATGGAGAGGAAGTCACTGGCTTGCTTTGTGAACCCAAGAGAAGACAAAATAGTGAGACCCCCAGACAATCTATTTGGCAAAGAAGAGCCAAGGGAGTACCCTGATTTCAAATGGTCAGATTTGCTTGAGTTCACACAAAAGCATCACAGGGCTGATGCTACTACAATTCAAGATTTCGTCCTGAGGCTTCGCTCTTCAAAGCCGTCCAACTTCTAGTTACTTTGGAGTTTGGTTGTTTATGATGATTGGATAATTTGGATAATGATTCCATTCCTGCATCTATGGTCAAGTGTGTACTGTGTACCCAGCAGAGTAGCCTCTATAATTTTCTTGTGTACACTAGCCTATTACTTGGTCGCATAATCTTGTATCCTGTTTTCTACTTGTATTATATGTGCAGGAGAGAAAATAGGAAATTTCGAGTTTCTGTACCAATCAAACTGTATATCAATAAAACAATCTAGTGTACACAAACTATATATGTGCATATTGAATTTTGATTTTTGTTGTGTGTCAATACATTTATTTTATTTGTCAATTAAAAATGACATTTACACTTCAAAAAGTGTATACCATTTTATATTGTTTCTTTTTTAAATAATATAGTAAAAAATACATATTCTAACACGTCCTCTCTTTACCTTCGTTTTGTTGGATATTGACTAAAGAAACACTATTATTGACACCATTTTTATTTTTCAAAATAAAAATTTGAGCGTAAAAACTAAGGACAATTAGTTTGGAGTTTTAGAAATATATATTAATATTAAATTTTGTTTCACATGTGCATTAATAACATGAAGAGAAAAAGAGAGAGAGAGAGAGAATAGGTCAACATTAAAGCCAAACCATTTAAGTTGTGTTGTATTAATAAGAATTAAAACATGTGAGCCATTGATTACTTTTATACATGTCAATAATTAAATGACATGTCTAATGTATGATGTGGTAGGCAATGGTTAAGCAAGAATTTCTCAATTTGTTGAATCCCTCTTTCACTAATTATCTCACTTGGCTCCCTAAAGAGAATTCTTAATGATTATGGATTAGTTGAGTAACTTCTTTTTAGTATAAACAATACTTGAAGGGAATCTTTTGGGAGGTATATAGACCTGTCCCTTACATATCCCAAACGTATATTAGAGTAACCTACCTCACTAGTATTTTTTTTCTTTTTTGCTAGAGTATCTTTTTATTACCAAAAAGGAAAAAAATAACACATATTAATACAAAAACGTTAGGGTAATTGTCTATGTAAAAATTTCTCATGTATCATCTAATCATAGTTTTTTATTTTATTAAATGAGTTTATTTAT
Organism: Ormosia semicastrata; assembly: GCA_029884595.1. Lineage (NCBI taxonomy): Eukaryota > Viridiplantae > Streptophyta > Magnoliopsida > Fabales > Fabaceae > Ormosia > Ormosia semicastrata. The sequence continues at coordinate 7,910,709 of JAQQTO010000043.1, read as the reverse complement.
GACAATAATAATTACTTAAAAATCAATCTCTTTTAATGAAAAGTGAATACATACTTTAGGAATTATGAAAAAAAAAAGAATACATACTTTAGATAGTGTAAAAGAATTTAATTTATAGAAAAGTAAAAGTAATTTATTTTTTTTATATTAATATTTTGATGAGTTATCATGTAATTATACTTGTTGGAATGGTTATTATTAATTATAAAAATCAACGACGAATAAAATATTGGATAAATTGTATATACTAGCAACTCTCGTTAGATTATATGGTTAAGGATTTTTAATTTTATAATGGTATGTTGAATTTCTTATATTAAACAAATTATGAAAATTTTAAATATTGAATATAGTATTTTTTTAAATATATAATTTTGCTTGTTAATTATAATAAATACTTATTTTTTATTAGAAAGGAGATTCCCTCTTTTGGCCTCTAATTTTGTTTTTCTCAAAATATCATTATTATTTTATTAAATAAAAATATAAAAGAAGAATAAAATTATAAATAAATTTTACTTAGGGTGGGCATGAGCTAGATTAAGTTTGGTTTGGGGTACTGATCTGTTAATAATTTCAGTTCTTAAATGACTTTTGTTTGATCTAATTGGACTCCATATGTGTTCAATTATTGACATTTAGCTAAGTTTCTGATTTAGAGCTTAATTGGATGTTTATTTTGAAACTATGCTTAAATGTGGTTATAAACACTCATAAATGAATTATGTTTTTCAGGATATCTTTGAGTGTTTGAGTCCATTAGCATTGAACCGAACTTGATGACCATTTGAGGAGAGAGATGAATACTGAAGAAGATTTGTTTTACCCTTAGAAGCAAAGGAAGAAGGGCATTTATGAAGAATCAAGATTGGATTTGAAGAAAGTGATCAATACGGCCCGTGTCAAATGACACGGGGTAGGCCATGTACTCCTCTGACTATAAAGACTGGAATTTTTGGACCAACACGGCTCGTGTCAAATGACACAGGTAGGCCGTGTACTTCTCTGACTTAAAGTGAAAAATCAGTTTTCAGCCTTGACCGAGAACATGGCCCGTGTCATATGACACGGGTTGGGCCGTGTTCTTCTCTGACTTTGGAATTAGCTGGAGTTTTGTCACTAGAATCAGACACGGCCCGTGTCATCGGCTCAGAAGTTCAAATTCGTATTTTAATGTTAAATTAAGTATCAAAACTTATAAATAGGGTTGCTTAGAGCCCCTAAGGGAGAGCTGGACAGAGAGAGCCGTCAAGGAAACTGAGAGAAACACGAAGACCAAGAAAGAGAGGGATTCAATTAAGGATTGGAAACTCGGATTCGAGCAATCAAAGATCAATCATTCTCAAGCCTTGGAAATTAGTTTGATCTTTAGTTTTTCTTTTCTTCTTTTGTTCTGAACAATGTTTTTCTTTAATTCTTATTCTGTTTTTAACTTTGTCATGTGTGGCTAAACTTCTTGATTGGTTAAGGGAAGATGAAACTCTAGTTTTGATTATGTGAATCTTGCATATTTCTTTATATCAATACAATTATGTTTTTATTCATATGTTTTTGTTTTTAAATTAATATAAAGGTTTTTATATTCTTGCCAAATTTTGAAAGTAGTAAAACTAGGATTGCTATGCGCGGTTGCGGTGGTAAAATTAGTGAAACATATAATCTAAGTAATTTAATCCCGGTGTGTAATTAGATCATAATATGATTGGTTTTCTAATTCTTAATGCAATCATTAGGGAGGTGTAAGAGCGGTTACTTTACAAATAACTAATGGTTAGTGTTTGATTTGAGCAGTTGCTGAATAAAGCGAAACTTAATGAAAACAGGGGATTTATCTCACAATCACATAAAAACATAATTGATCATGTTAGTATAAATAGTATATAAGTTAGCATAATCATATAAATCTAGTGGTGGATTCCATCTCTTAACCAATATCTTTAACTTGATAATTCAATTTGTGTTTACTGTTTTAGTTTAAGCTTAATTTCTCTTTTTAGTTTTACTTAACAAAACCCCCCTTTTTACTTTTACTATTTACTTTTCATCAGAGTTTAATTTAGGAATTAGATTGATAGTGTCAGTTGAATTAGTTCTCTGTAGATCGACCCTTGCTTACTACAACTGATTGCAAGGTTTTTATATTTTTGGTGGAACTTGGCAACTGTTTTTAATATTAATTTTTAATCGTATTCCATACCACACTAGGTACTTTGGACCCAGCTCATACTCATGACAGCACTAGGATAGGTTTGAAAAACACTTTCTTCGACCTAATAGGTACATATGTGGGTTGAGTCACGTTGAACACACAAGTTTAACATATATAAAATAATCACTTGCGAAAATAGAAAAAAAAAATCTATTCAAAACTGGGATCAGATGTGTATACTTGATCTCACCTCTAAGTGGTAGTCGATGGTGGTTTCTTCCTTAGTGTAGCAGCAGCAGCATCTGAGTGTGAGGGGCATGTACCTGCAAGGCACTTCGACGCTCAAGTTAATGTTGTGCACTAGGAGAGAAGACTATATGAGAGAAGATTATACCTGAGTAGCTTAGCCCTATATTCATAGAATGAGTTTGCTTGCAGAGTAAGTAGTATATAAAGAGATACTATTTAGAAATAATTATGATCAGTAGTTACTTATGGATAAGATTCCAAAATCTCCTAGTCTATTAGGGATTAGCTAGGATAATAGTTCGTTTAATGAGTTAGCAGTTACCCATGAGGACTCTTATAGCTTGTGGACATAATTAGGCCAGCCATGTTGGGCTTGGATCTAGGATACTAATCCAGGATAGTTGCCACCAGCTTGATGCTCTAACGTGTGGGTGGAGTGTCGAGATACTCAATACAGAGGCCAATAGAAGTGTTAGATGTCCCCATGCTCAGGGATATGTATTGAGGCATTAAAGATGGGATCCATCTGAGATCTTGTATAAAGGATGCTTCGCACACTTGCCCTTAGCAAAGGGTGTTTTTTCGTGATTCGTAGCGTGGAGCTATAATATTCGTACTGCTAGGGACCATTATGACATACATGCTAAGGTCCAGTTGGAGGGGATATGTGAGATCCACTGTGATCTAGCATCTTTGGTTTATGTACAACAACCTCAGCTAAAAAGTCCTTGACTTGTGCATTGACCTGTCACTACAAAAAAAAGTGCTAAATTGTGGGGTTTTTTTTGCACGGGTTGTCAAATGCCACGAATTAACACAAATTGTGAGAGTTTTTTTACCTTTTAGTGGAGGTTATTAATCCCCATAAATTACAAAAGCTAATTTTTATATTCCCTCTATTTTTTCCCTCTCACTCTCTCACCCTTTCTCTCTCTCTCTCTCTCTCCCTCTCACTCTCTCGCCCTCTCCCTCTCATTATCGCTGCAGCACACTGATGTCGTGAAACCTCTCCACCATTTGAAACCCACAGTTGAACCCCATATTGCAAAACCCCCTCTATTCTCGCTTTTGCATGTCCAGATCTACGACGCACTACACGCAATCATGACCCAAAGCTGCAGCCTCTGCCCAGTCACCGTGAAACCAGTGCCACCGTCGCGCCTCCACCCGGATTCGACCAACACGAGCCCCAGATCTCACACCTCTCTCTATTGTTAGGTATAGTTCTTCATTCGAAGCTTCATTCACAGTTTTATGTCATGTCATGAAACTTAGATTGAAAGGAAAGATGATCAAAGATGTGTGATCTGCATCTCGGTTGTTCTCAATCACAATAGCAAACAATGTCGAGTAATTTTGTTTTGTTTTTTATAATTTTTTACTTTACTTTTTTCTCTATATTTTCATGTTCAAGAAATGAGTTGAGTGATTTTATTGTAAACAGTGGCTTAAGTTTGGTATTTGTTTTGATAAAAGTGGGTAATTATATTCAATTGATTCTGAAATGGCTTGACTAGCTGTACCCTTTCTGTTGATAGTTGTTTTGATAAATACCCTTCCCTAACGTATACAATCTATTTGAGAAAAGGCTTGAATGGCTGTATAGCATACTAATTCTAGTTATGGATGTGTTGGACTTTGAGGCTTTGATTAGATTCTTAATGAACAAATTTTGGGTGAATTAGACCATGCTCAACTGTTGATTTGGTTTTTTTTTTTTTGAGTTTAGGAATCTCTTTGTAGCACATTTCTTGTAGTGTGAACACCACAATGACAATATAAAGAGCCTCTACCAGGTACCCCTAAATTGATGCTTTCTTTTTATTTTATTTTTTTTAAAAACAAAAAACAACATTAAGATTATAGTATTAGTAAACCTGGAAACGGAACAACTTCAATTATCAAGTATTTCACCCTTCAATTGTTAACTTCAAATTTAATACGATGTTTTCTGATGCGGGAGAACATGGCTTTACTCACAGAGGTTTACTAATTATTAACATTGTTTTGCTAAAAGATCTCAACTTTTGTTTTTTGGTTTTGCACTTGCTAGTATAAATCAACCTCTATTTTCATGATTAAGGTTTGCTATTATTGCTGATTACCTGTTGGTTATTGCTCTATAGAGTTCTATTTTGCATAGCAATAAGCTTTGTTAAGGTTAACCTCATCATCTTTTCACTGTTTTTAAGGATTCAAATTGCAAGCTCCTTGGCATATATCATTGGGAGATTGATAGAATATTGTAGGTTTGAGGAGATCTTTAGTTCAAAATCTGGTTGGGGGACTCCACACACATTTATGTACTGATATGAATTATATTGTTGCAAACCCAAGTGCAGGTTATCTCAAGTAATAAATTCTTGGGAGTCCGAGGTCAATCCACAGGGAATTGATGAAGAAAAATTCTTTGAGGTAAGGAAAGGATTTGTCACAACAATAAAGGTGATAAAAATTGTTCACAAATGAAAAGAATTTACTTGGGTTAGGAGATCCATTTTTGGTAAGTAAATTAAGGACAATATTAATTCATTTTATATCTCAATTAAAATTCACGCATAATGGAGATTCCAATCGAAAAATACAGCATTCAAAGTTCATTTAATATTATATATGTAATTATATTATGGTTCCTTTAATTATCTAATAACGCCAACACTTGTAAATGAGTTCAAGCATTCATTGTGTCAATCTCTTGTCTACAATGAATCAAGATCTCCACTTTACAAGGAGGGTTAATAACGCCAACACTTATAAATAGGTTCAAGCATTCATTTTGTCAATCTATTGTCTACAACAAATCAAGATCTCCACTTTATAATGAGAGTTTCTAAATTGATTGAAAACAAAAAATAGCACATATAATGACCAATTGATAATATAACATTCAAGCACAAGAAAGAGATTAATATAACATTATTTTATTACTAAAATCTTCACCTTTCACCCAAGTAAAATGAGAATTAGTTACTCATAAACAAGAAGAAAGAAAGAAAGAAGAAGAAGGAGATGAACATAATTTCTATTTAGAACAAAAGAAAACTACGACAAGATAAACAAATAATACAATAACAAGATCTTGATATCTAAATCAAGATGATTCTAATAAGCAACTAATGGTGCCTTTTATAGAGCATAAAGGGTACAACATGACAAGGGAGTTGTTTAATGAGTAGATGGATGAGTGGGTGGATGAATGGAACATGACAATAGAGTTATTTAATGAGTGGGTGGATGAGTAAAAAATTTATTGTCATGCTTGTCTCCCCACTCAACCAATTCAGTTGTTTTCATACGACTATAACTCTGTCATAACATCATCTATTGCATAAGTGGTTTCATGAAAGTTGAAGGGCTTTGTATCTGTTTTCCAATACCACCAATTTTAGCCCAATCTGACTCCTACAACCCAAGCTATGACCTAATCTTTGAATAGTATTCGGGTTCCAGCAACAACACTTCTGTTCTGACTTCTAGGCCTAATATGACCTACTAAACATCTAATTAACCTCTTGTATTCTTCATGAAAAATGTATATTTGGGTATTATATTTCATTTGGGCTTAGTTTGGTGTCAATTGAACTCTTATAGCTCAAGAAATGAGCTGATGAATGCGCAGAGATCAAGCTGTCAGGATCAGCACTCTAGTTCTTGCTTCAACTCCAATTTAAATTATCCAAACGTGTGATTCATCTCTTGAGGTCTCATGAAACTTGTAGATACTTTTCTTAGCTTTCCTATAAGACCAAAATCACATCAATCAAATATTTGTAATTCATATTATAGCTAATTTACTAAATACTGTCAAATAGACAAATTAAGATCAATTCATGTAATAATTCCTTCAATGATCCAATTAACCTCAATATCATCAAATGTGACAAAACTAACTTAATTAAACTCAATTGAACCTTAAGAAGCCTAGTGAGAAGATTATTAAATGAACAAAATATATTACTATCATGTACTAAGTGCATTTTTTGCTACTCATGTTTGGAGTCAATGAAATTAATTTAGTCTTGTAACATCATAAGATCGCTCTATTAGAAAGTAAAGATCTTACACCGGGCTTAAATATTCCCAAGCTTTGTCCCCATCTCATCATACACCAAATTACACAGAAATCACATGCTCATAGAAATTTAAGGACCACAAGCATTTATATTTTGCTTATTTTCAGAAGAGTTGATTCCCATTTCATTGACATCTTTGGGGACCAGGGGATGAAGTTTACTCTCTTGTTCTTACTTTCACAAAAGAGTTAACAAACATTTGCATATATTTTAGTTTCTTATACCTTTTGTATGCTGAAAGTCATAGATGGTTCTGTGTTGTGTGTATTGCTCTTGGTGCTACACCAGTGTATTGTTCCCTTTTCTTGATTCACTATGATACATGACTTTGTTGGACGGTGACTCATTGCTTGACTGCTTCTAGGTTCTTGGTGTGGAGAGAACAACCTTTCAATAGGAAATAAAGAAGGCATACTACAAGTTGGCATTGCGGCTCCATCCTGATAAGAACCCTGGTGATGAGGTGATTATTTAAGGCTGCCTAATGTGCCATAATCTTTTTATTAACTTCTAGATGTTGGCAGTTGTAATTCACTGTGTTCATACAGGAAGCTAAAGAGAAATTTCAGCAACTGCAAAAAGTGATCTCAATTCTTCAGGATGAAGAGAAACAGGCACTATATAATCAAACTAGTTATGTTGATGATGAAGTGAGTGTGTTTCTTTTTAGTTACTGCAGATGAATTAACATTTCAGGATACTTTAGCCATGTCCTGGACATCTACAACTCGTTTATCTTTTCTGAAAATCAGGACCTTGCTGGAGATGTTGTTCAGAATCTTCATGAGTTTTTTAGAGCAATGTACAAGAAGGTATTTATTTTAATATATCATATCCCGTTTCCTGATGCATTGTGGTATACTTGTTTTCATTTGTGTGGTTTTGTAATATATGAGCCATAGGTCACTGAAGCTGATATTAAGGAGTTTGAAGCAAATTATAGGGGATCTAACTCAGAGAAAAATGATTTGATTGATCTGTACAAGAAGTGCAATGATAATTTGATTGATTGCTAGCACTCCCAGTTGCTGCATCCTTTTACAGTTCCCAGACACAAATAAGCATATTTAGTGTTGATTTATTATGTTCATTTATTGTGGCACTACTTTAAGTTATTAAGGATTTTAAGTTGTAAGTTTAAGTTACAAGGAATGAATTTATTTAACTTATTATAGATTCGAACTTGTGATGTTTATGTTACTATAAATATTTTTAATGCAATTTGATTCATATTTATATCAACAATTTTATAAAATTAATTATTTTGATTGTGCATCCTAAACGTTATTAGAATTAAAAATTAAATATGCAGTAAATCTTTTTTTTTTAAATTCATCATATGAATTGTAACGGTTTTAAACCCCAAGAAAGTAAAAAATATTATTTACAACAATCAAATAATGGCGGTTTTAAACCTCTACAATTTTTTAGTAAATAGAATAAGGCAACTAGATAGTGAAGGTTAAAAATCACCACAAATTATGGGGGTTTAACACCACCGCAAATTAATCACTATTGTGGGGGTCATTGAAAACTGCCGCAAGTAAATGCAACATTTTTCAAAATTGCTGCAATTTAATTAGTGGGGGTTAAAAATTATCGTAAATTAAAAAAAAACTGCCATAATTTAGTGCATTTTTTGTAGTGCGTGGTGCCAGGATAGCGACCCTTTGAGTGAATGGGATCCATTATGAATTGGGATCCATCATTAATGGTGACACCTTCTATCCATAATCAAGCATTTAATATTTTAAAGCGATTGACGCTTGGCTTGCCCGTGACGCTTCGTCTGGGGCCAAGACTGTTTCATCTATTTGACAGATAGAGTGGCAAAAGCGATAGGCCTTAATAACTACCTTCAACATTTGAGCCGCAATCCATAATAACACACCAAGGTTCCCCCAACGATTGGGACCTCATGTGATACATTAGCAGGGATTCGTAATGGATGGTTTGGAGTGCTATCAATAGTAGGTGTTAGCCATGACAACCATCACCCAAGAAGGGGGTAAATTAGATGATTACAAATTTTTAAAATACCATTAAGAAAATAAATATTTTGAAGCACTCAATTGATAAATGGAGTATAACATACATAACAAAAGTATAACTATTATAGATTACTCAAATACAACTTGGGTTATAAGATAAATCATACAAATAAGCTAGATATCAAGTTCAACTCAAGCATATATAATTAAAGTACAAATATAACTGAGATAGAGTTGAAAAAAGTAAACACAATGATTTATCTTGATTCAGTCACCAACCACTTGTGGCCTACATCCAGTTCTCAAGTAAACCACCTAAGATTTTTCACTAAACTTTCAAGCTTGAATAAGTGCTTGAAAACCTTTACAACTAAGAGTACTCAATACACCTTGGGATGCCTTACCTTTTGTGCTTGAGCCTCAATAACCAGGGATACCTCACCCTTACAATTCTTTGAGGGATGTCTCACCCTCTTTACAGAAAATTAAAATATAGATGAATGAGAAACTCTCACAAGAGTAGATAATACAAATTAAAATCCTATGAAGCTCTCAAAGATATCTCAAATATTTGACAAAAACAGAGCACAAAGATTGAATATGATGAATCACAGATTAAAACCTTGAGAAAGATGTTTCACAATGTTGGTTCTGTAACGTCTTACCTTTTTATAATTTTTAATTAATTTTCTTCTATGATTTAATGCGGTTTAAAAATTAACATTACACAAAAATACTATTATTATTATTACTAATTTTTAAGTACAATATTTTACACAATGAAATTTAACACCACTGCTTCCAAATAATACTTACACTAGGCTTCAAGGTACCACTAATACATATTTATAATTTTTTTTATTACTACATCTATTTATTCAAGGGTGGACACAATAATTCCACAATATAGTAATGAAGAAACAATATTCTAGCTCTAGATCCAAAAATCTACCTGACCTTTAGCTGTTAGTGTTATCTAAAATGTTACACCACATACGGAGTGAGATAAAAATTTCAATAGTAAAATGCAAAAACACATAATATAAGTTTACTATCTATTCTTTATCATTCTCTATTTCTAAAATCATAACTGGTAATCCAAGTAATAAAATAGTAAAATAAATGGAAAGTATGATAAAAATGAGTAAGTGTAAATTTTAATAAATAATTGTTCAATTTTTTCTCAAAAATCTTTTTTCATCATCTCTTTGTCATCTCATTTCAATACTCTTAATCAAATGTGTCTCTTTTCTCTTTGACAATGAGGCATCCCCCAAAGCTCTCATCATAACCATAATAATTTGATCAGGGCGTCCCCCAATAATCTAATCATGGTCATAATATTAATCTCTATTTGATTAAGGCATCCCTTAATCCTCTAATCACGGCCGCAATAATTCTCTTTGCACATTGATTCATTTTTATCTATGGGATAACATAGCTCTTAAAAAAATATTTTCATAAAAAATATTCATCATATAAAATAAAATCAGTCATAAAATAAATAATTCCATAACATAAATAAAAAGAGATCAAAATAGGTCATAATCATTTATGTTCAAAATCTCAAATTTTGGCATTCTGATGTCTGCTATTCGAATAACCATTTGGTTATTCGAATAGCATTGCTTCGTTTTAATATTCTAGAAAATTTCTATTTGAATAAGCCAAAGCTTATTCGAATAATACTTCTTGAAAATCTCGATATGCAGTGCTTTATTCGAATAAAAGATGAGTTATTCGAATAACTCATTTGAAAACATATTTTTCTAAAACATTTTAGCATGTTTTATTCAAAAAATCACGAGCTTATTCAAATAAAATTATCAAAAATCACGTTTGCAGAAACTAGAATATCATTGTTACATTAAGCAAAAACAGGGTAAATGAGTTTGGATGCAAAGTGATGAACTATGAGGTATGGTTGGAAGAAATAGAGAAGAAAGAATAGTGTTTTTGTCATTCCCTACCTATTTTGCAGGATTAAAACAGATTGAAGGAGAAAGTGGGATTGAGGTTGAGAATGAAGAAGTAGAAAACAAAGCTTGTTATTTCTTGTAAATCAGGTGAGTATGTTGTGACAAAATAGAGAGGGAAGTGGGCTATTTATAGAGCTTCTCATGTAGAAAAATCTTCTTCCCACAATCATGGCTTTCAATCCTATCTTGACACTTGTTCTTAATGACTTCGTGGCTTATCTCATCTTCAATCATTACTTGAACACTTGTTCATTCTTAACCATTATTCACCATTTGATTTTTGACACTTGTTTCCTTTCATCATTTCGTGGAGAGGGTTATGCATTAAGCCTTGTTGATCCTCCATCCATCCTTTAACACATGTCTAATTTCTAGATTTCTCTTGATAATTCTTAATTCTGTGGGTTCTATTCATGACACTTGTCCTTTGATGATATCACCTTTCTTGCCTCATCAATCTTATCTCATCATCTAGTCTTAAAAGAGTTTGAATAAAAATTAGAATTTCCCCTCCTGTTACCCTATGACGTGTTTTCCATTTTCTCTGATTTCTGCTATGTTATTCAAATAACAAGATTGTTATTCGAATAACCTACTCTATATACGTTTTCTTAACAGCTTACTTATTTGAATGGAATGACATTTTTCTCCTATCTTTTTGTATAACAATAACTTTATTTGAATAACCATTTGATTATTTGAATAGTATGTCGTATTTTCATTTTATTTTTCTTCCAATGACTTCTTCAAGAAGCCTCTAATAGCTTCTTCAAGAAGCTTCTACTAATGGCTTCTTCAAGAAACTTTTAAGATATTTATTTCAATGGCTTCTTCAAGAAGCCTCTAATAGCTTCTTCAAGAAGCTTCTATCAATGGCTTCTTCAAGAAGCCTCCAAGATATTTATTCCAATAGCTTCTTCAAGAAGCCTTGAGATATTTATTTCATTACTTATTATTATTATTATTACTATTTTGAGGGTTGTTACAGGTTCTGTGTAAAAGATGTTCCAAAAACATGTATTTATAGTGTTTTGAGAAAAAAAGTCATTGAGGGTATTTATTTCAACATTAAATGCTTTGAAAATAGTCATTGTTGGCTTTCAGGCTCGTGGTAATCAATTACCAACATATGATAATCGATTACCAAGCTCTTAAAATGTGTTCTGGGCTTTCTGGGCAAGTGGTAATCGATTACCAAGCCTTTGTGAGTAGTGGAAATCGATTATCAAGTCATGGTAATGGATTACCAAGCCTTTGACTTTTGAAAAACAAGTTCCCGCATGTCTGTAATCGATTACTAGCTTCTAAAAAAGTTGTTAATTGATTACTAAGTCATTGGATGAAATTACAATCATCCTAGAATCTATTTTTGAGCCCAAATCAGCTTGGTAAAAATTTTCAACTTAGAAAACTTAGATTTTTCAAAGATTCAAACTTGATTTTCATGATCCAAGGTTAAAACATCATTTGTTTAAAAACTACCCACCGATTAAAATAATTTTCAAGAGAAACTCTTTCAAAAAGCATTATAAAACATTTTGAGATATCTAGAAAGCTTCTCACATAAAGACTCTAAATCCTATAAATTATAATCTTCCTTTAGACTTGGTCTTTGACTTAGCTTTGTTATCATCAAAACCTTCATAATCTTCATAACGTAAGCATTTACATTCTCTCCTTTTTTTTATGATGACAAACCAAAACAGGTAAAGAGTAGCATATATATATATATATATATATATATATATATATATATATATATATATATATATATATATATATATATATATATAAGTGTAACTGATCTCCCCTTAAGTCATGCATGAGATTAAAGCAGAAAAAAGTATTAAGTAAGGTTCAATGACAAAAAAATTTCCATGTAAAACTCCTCCTTACTTATGTAATCCATACTCTCCCTCTTTTGGCATTATTAAAAAGATAAAAGCATTCAAAACAGAGATAAGCATTCAACATCAACAGTTCATCAAAATAGAGTTATAATTAGCTCAAATATAATCAACTCATAAATATCTAAGTTATACAATAATTAGAGTCAAAAGGTAGAAATAATGCAAATGGTAAGGGTTACTTAATGGTATTCAATTATTTAAACTAACTCTCAAAACTAACCAATCAGAAATTAGCTATTTTGCTATTCAATTATTTAAACCAATTTAAGATAATATCATGTGGGCCATATTATTTCTTACATTTTTCCACTTGATTCATGTGATATTGTCTTACTTCATGGTGTAATAAATAAATCATCATAATGCATATAGATAAAGTTAATTTCCTATACATTGATTACATCATTTGTCACAAATAAAAATAAGAACTAATATGAGTCATGGTGGTTATATGTTACTTATTCAACATAGTCCCTTCCATGTACTACAATATTAGTCCCTCTCTTTATCATGACCTATAATTGAGAAGTACATAGTTGGTCCAACATGATGTCTTTAACAAAGATAGAACCTGTTATCATCATTCTAATTCAATCATGCAATAAAATTAGAAAATAAGAAAATAAAAAACATAACCATAAATGAGTTCTGAGTGTCAAATACATAATAAACATATGATTGGTAGCGCATTATGATGCAAGAACAGTTAGTGAATTTTTCATTGGTTATCCAAAAAAGTCTAAGGGGTATATGTTTTTATTGTTCTAACTATAGCACAAGAATTGTTGAAACTGGGAATTCTAGGTTCAATGAGAATGATGAAATTAGTCGGAGTGAAGTTCCACGAGGAGTGGAAATTAAGGAAATAAGAGTGCAAGTTCCTTTGACTTGCGACTCTTCTAAAGTGATTATTCCTCAAGTTGTTGAACCGTAAAACAATATAGGAGAATAACAAATTAATGATCCCATAATTCAAGATGAACTCATAGTAGAAGAATCACAGGAGATAGTATTAAGAAGATCTCAAAGGGGGAAAAAGGCCTGCTATCTCGAACGATTTTGTGGTATATATCTACAAAAGTTAGAAGTTGACTTAGGAAATCCAGTTTCATTTTCACAGGTCATCAATAGTGATAATGCTGATAAAATGTTAGATGCTATGAAAGAAGAGCTAAAGTCTATGGAGCAAAATAAAGTCTAGACCTTGTAGAATTACCTAAAGGTTGCAAGAGAGTTGGGTGTAAATGGGTTTTTAAGACTAAATGCGACTCTCATGGCAACCTTGAACATTACAATACTAGATTTATTGCTAAAGGTTTTACTCGGAAAGATGATATTGAATATGAAGAGACCTTTTCACCAGTCTCTAAGAAATTCTTTCAGAATTATCATGACATTGATAGCTTATTATGATTTAGAACTTCACCAAATAGATGTGAAAATTGTCTTTCTAAATAAGAATTTAGAGGAAGAAGTTTACAAGGATCAACCAATGGAGTTTTCAGTTGAAGGGAAAGAATATATGATATGTAAAGAATATATGATATGTAAACTTAAGAATGGTACCTCAAGTTCAATATTATTGTTGTTTCCTTTGGATTTAAGGAAAACATTGTTGATCGATGTATATATCTAAAGGTTAGTGGAAGTAAGTTTCTATTTCTGATTCTGTACGTTAATGACATCTTGCTTGCAACTAATGATCTTGATCTATTATATGAGACTAAAAATATTCTCTCTAAAAACTTTGAAATGAAGAATATATGAGAGGAAAACTATGTGATCAGGATAGAAATATTCTGAAATAGATCACAAGGATTGTTGGGTTTATCTCAGAAAGCCTATATCAATAAAGATATAGAAAATGGATAAATGGTTAGTAGGTATAGTTCTAATTTAGAAGGGGAATGAATTTAATGTTATGGCATGCTTTGAGCCCATTATTAATGAATTATGGTTACAGAATTTTATTTTATTTAAGACTTGGATTTGTCGACAGTGTTGCCAAGTCACTAAACTTTTTTGCTTGCAACAATCTTCTTTTCTAAAAATAACAAATATTCCAAGGGTGCTATATATAAAGATAATGCTTGGTCGTTAATGAAGATGTTCAGAAACAAATAATGTCAATTGAACATATTGGCATTAACCTTATGATAGTAGATCCATTAAGAAAAGGACTACTGCCCAAAACATATAATGAACATGATGGGCATGATTGCATTATTGGACGTCATTAAAGTTATTATGTTATGATTGAGTTTATTTATTTGACACTCAGAGCTTATTCATGGTTATGTTTCTAATTTTCTTGTTTTTTAATTTTGTATGCATGATCGAATTAGAATGATGATAACAGGTTCTATGTTTGTAAAGACATCATGTTGGAAAAATTATATACTTCTCAATTATAAGTCATGATAAGGGAAGGATTGATATTGTAGTACATGAAATGGATTATGTTGAATAAGTGACATACAACCGTCATGACTCATATTAGTTCTTGTTTTTATTTATGACAAATGATGTAATCAATGTATGAGAAATTGACTTCATCTATGCGAATTATGATGATTTATGTATTGCACCATGAAGTAAGACAATATCACATGAACCAATAAGTGGGAGAATGTAAAAGATAATGTGGTCCACGTGATATTATCTTAAGTTGGTTTAAATAAATAATTAATTAAAAAGATAATTTTTTATTGGTTTGTTTTGAGAGGTAGTTTTTAATTTTTGATTATAACTTATCACTTGATAGGAGTGATTAATTAATTGTTATCCAATAGAAATTGGTCTTATCTCTGCCTATAAAAAAGTCTTACGATACCTCTCCATCACGAATGTTAACGTGAAAGTAAGGGAGGCCAAGGGATAGAAACTCAACTTCTTCTCCTAGTCTCTAATGTCACTAGAAATTGTCTCAAGGATTTCAAGGGCTTGATCATGGATCAAGGTAAGTAACTCTATCTCACTATTATTGTCCTGAATGGAATTTGTGAAAAATCATGAGATTCTAGGATCTTATCTTTGTTCTTAATTTATGTGGGCTTTAGAAGGTCTCCAAAAATATTTTTCCATATGTCAAATTTAAATATCACATAAAAAAATCAAATAAAATTTTAAAACAAGGTTGACAATGGAAAAATTGGCAACGACCAAGGTGTCAATCATTTAAACTATTCCCAATACTTTTGAGGTTTATCACAATTGGATCTATCCAAGTGAGCTAACTTGGTCTAATTTCCCAAAATAAAACTTTTCCATAAAATGAAAAACTAAATATAAAGATTAAAATGGATGTGAACAAATCCACGTACACCCAATTTTATGATTGTGGTGAATACAAATATTTCTTTGAAAGCCTCTTTAAAATCATTTCAAAAATCACATTTTGTCTTAATATTTTCTTTACAAAACTTGGGTCAATTGTTTTACAAGAGTATTTTCTTGAAAATTAGTTTTAATTCATTAATTTCGTATAATATATTGTGGAATTTAAATTTATTCCATAGAATAATGACTACTTAGCTATTCATTTTTTATTATAGTTATTCATCATTCTTGATAATATATTTAACAAAATAGGTTATGTAAAAAAATTATAAAAATAAAAAATAAAAAATAAAATATTTTTACAAATAAAGATTAATTTAATTAATTTTAAAGATAATATTATATTAAAAACATAATCATTCTTAAAATGAACAACGTAATTACTATTGCTTTCCTTACCTATAACTAAATTATGAACTTAAACTTTGAAATGTAAACCACTTATTAGGTATCTAATCGAACCATTCTATTTTTAATAAATAAATTAGTGAGGATTCTTTTCATTCTTATAATCATTCGCAAGTATTCTTCGTTTCGCGTTGCTCCTTGCCGAGGGACGTTAGGACACTAGCTTCTATTCTCCTATACAAATGAGTGGGTTCCAACCTCACTTTCTCTCTTTTCGAACTGTGTAATGCCAGCAATTTGAAAAGGCAAACAAACTGAGACAGATCACCACAAGCCAGATATGTTATCTATGTCTTACAAGAAGTACAAACAAAAGACTCTAAGCTCTTTTTATTTTCAGAAGTGACGCAAAGCCAATTTTGTTATATATGTATGAATATAGACGTTACGTTATATTCTTATACGCATAAATATATGTATTTAAAATTACAATATAGTGAAAAATGAAAGCTAGCCAAACATAAAATCTTTGTCTTACTCATACCAATGCCCCACTGAATCAATCTGGTCTTGCGGCCGTAACTGTTTCTGAATTGAATTTGGAGAGAATGGTAGTGAAAATGGCTGATCTGTGGCCACATAGGGAGGCTGAGAAATGAGATTTGTTGAGGAATATACACTACTTAATGGTTGATTATTTTCGTCTTGGTTATGGTGGTGATGTTGATGTAGCCTTTGTTCAGAACGTTGTTGCCTTGGAATATTAAGCTTCTCTCCTTCTATCTCTCTATATTTCTGGAGGTAAGATTTTAATGGTTCCACATAATCCTCAAAGCCTAAGGTTGTGATGGCCCATATGATATCGTCCCCATTGATGGTCTTCCTCTTTTCTCTTTGACATTTGTCAGATGCTTCCCCGGTGACAAAACTGATGAACTCTGATACACATTCTTGAACGGTCTCTTTTGCATCCTTTGAGATTTTCCCATTGGCAGGGATCACTTTTTTCATGATTCTACCCACATTGGCTATAGGGAGAAAGCGATCCTGTTCCTTGTTGTTATTGTTGTGGGTGGTGGTGGTGTTGTTGTTGCTTGTCTTTAAGCAAGGGTTTTCAGGGCTTCCTGTGCTGAACCCATTTGGCAAACTGCTATGGCTCTCATCTTCCATAGCTCTTGGGGGGACTGGTATAAGCTTTTACGATATTACATTCCATATTGTATAGATAAACTGAAAGAGGGGCATAAAAATAGGCAAGTAAGAAGGGCTAGGACAAGTAAAAGTTGCAAAAGAAAAAAAAAAGGGTATCGTTGATTTTCACCAGTAAAATCCCCCGGACTCGCTCCAGATGTGGAGCACTTCATGTAACTGCCAGGACCCAATCCAACTTAGATAACACTATTATTGACTAAAGAAACACTATTATTGACACTACTAATGTTTTATTCAATAATGAATTGAAAAATTATCACGAATAGCACTCCTGGAGGCGTTGAATTTGAGCCACTCTTTATTCCCCCCCCCCCCCTTTCAATTTGTATTCATATTTGTGAGCAAATAAAGACACTACTATATCCATAATGCAAAGTTCTAATCTCAGGTGATTTATTGTTACACATCGAAATACTAACAACACATAAAAGAAAATATGATTGTGCATGCATGGGAAATACTAGTGACAAGCTCTCTCTTCTCTTGGATATTCTTTAGATTTCTTTTCTTCCTTGTATAGTGGACCTTTGGGAGGAGGAGTTCAACCTTTAATTTTTTATTTTTTTTTTAAAATTCGGAATCTTAGATGTAAGTTGGAGTTTCACAAAATAAGTCATCATATCAGAACTAAATTAGAATTACATTTACTCCTTAATTAAAGTATGCAGATATTTCATCGCTTTATAAAAGTTGATACCATATCTCCATATAAAAGCAGATATGGCATCAGATCCACTATTTTAGTTTCTCACTTAACCTATTAATGGAGATTTCTCTAGCTTTTGGGTTCCTCCTATGGTTCAACAAGTGGTATCAGAGTCGATAGTTCAGTTTGGACAAGTATTAATGTGGACGATGGGCGTGTTCCGTTATAAATGATGGACGACGGCAGTACAAGTATGAAGAAGAGCGTGTGCAGCCCGATTTGGAAGAGATGAAGCTCTTGGAAGTGGGCTGAGCTCTCTTTGTAACACCGTCAAATACTTAAAAGGTTTTCGCTTGATGGAGAGTGACCATATGTGAAGGACTTACACTTGAGGAGGAGAATGTTGGAAATTCAAGTGTGAGTGTTGAAGTCTCACATTGGTAAAGAATGGGTAAGTTAAAGGCTATATAAGTAAAAAAGACCTATAAACCTAATACCTTAAGGTTTTGAGTCCCTTGTGCCGAAAGTCTTTCTAACGATGTGGAGGCTAGGCGGTATGTTCCGTTGTAGATGATGAACGACGACAGTACTTTCTTGGTGACACCGTCAAATACTTGAAAGGCTTCCGCTTGAGAGGGAGTGACCGTGTGTGAAGGACTCACACTTGAGGGGGAGAATGTTAGAAATTCAAGTGTAAGTGTTGAAATCTCACATTGGTAAAGAATTGACAAGTTGAACGTTATATAAGTAGCAAAGACCCATAGACCTAATGTCTTAAGGTTTTGGGTCAAGATGTAATATCAGACTAACTATTGTAGTTTCTCACTTAACCCATTGATAGAGATCTCTCCTACTTTTGAACTTCCTCTATAGCCTAACAGTGACGATGGACTGAGACTGCTTGGAGAGCTAGAGGCTGGAGCCATTCTCTAAATCCTTGAAGCATGTTTGGGGGTTCTCCATGAGAGCGGGGATTGAGCACAAAACACGACAGGGAGTGGAGTGGGTGGGCAATGAACTTTATTCAAATTTTGGCATGCCAATGTGAGCAGGAATGAAAGAATTAAGGATTAAGTAATTAAGTAATCAGTATCTCATGGATTGTACCAATTCTTTTAAATTTTGATAAAATTTAAAAATAAATTAATTAAAAGAAAAAATAAATTGTAAAAATGATATGTATTATTAATTTATTATGACAAAAATTTAAAAAAAATAAATATATATATATATATATATATTGAAAAAATTCTAAAATTATAAGGAAGATTAAGAGTATTTAGCGGGTTGAGTCAACATGTAAATTCACGGGTTTTAATCCAATTCAACTCATAAAGTGCGAGTTGCATTGAGTCTATATGTTAGGTCGGGTTGAAAAACATTTCAACCAATGAAGTACGGGTCAGATAGCGAGTTTGAAAAGTGCTGACTCACTCAAACCCAATCCACCCAAGTATCTTTAAAAAAAAATCATTTAGTTGTCATTTCAAGTAACTTTTCTTTGACTTTTATATAGTGGCAAATAAGTTTATGTATAAATATTTTGGTCACATGCATGTATTGAGGATTTGACCAATAAAAAAAATAAAGATAAAAAACTCATTGAGTATTTAATGGACTAATGCAATGAAAGTTTAATGAATCGCTTTGATGACAATTAGTATGTTGACAAAATTGATAATGATGTAAATGTTATGTCAATACATATAATATATATGATTACATTAAATTCAATTTTGCTAATGTAATTTGTTGTTTATGATTATTGAGACTTATTAATTTATTTTAGTTTATTTTGTACTTATGTTAACATAATAAAACTTATTATGTTTATTTATCTTATTTAAAATTTATTATGTTTATGTAAGACGGAATGTGTGACTTTTTAGTTTTTAATTAAGACATATTATAGGAAATGAATTTTTGTATATATTTGTTTTAACATAAGAATTTTTTTTTAATATATACTAGATTCATGGATTTAACTCAACCGAACCCATTTTTTGAGCGGATAGAGTTGGATTAAAAAATATATATCGACTCAATCCAATCTACTAGTTTGATGATAGGATTAGGTCTAAAATTATCACAAAATCCATCCAATCAACCCACCCATCAGAGATCCCCAAGAAAAATATTCATAATTAATTTTAAAAAAAATTTATATTTAAATTTTAACATAAGAAAGGTTAAAAATAAGAAGTGGTATTTTGTGATAAAGAGTATAATAAGAGAAGAAACCACTCTCAAAATAGTGTCTTATAATTTATTATATAGAAATAGATAAAGTTGAAACACATGCTTGAGTCACGTGCTATATGCTGTATGTTTCTAATTGTTCAAATAATGAAGTTGCTTTTAATATTATGTTGTATTTTGTTTTAAAAATCGGCTTGTTGTATGATATAATTTATCAGTGAATGTGATTCGTAGATGAAACTCAAAGTATATATCAATGTCGAAAGAAAAAATATATAATTTTTTGATGTCAACATGGATACATTGCATATTAAGTCATAATTTTTTTATATTATCAAAATAATTTAAAATAAACTTTTATATTTATCTAATTAATTTCTTTAGTAATTCTTTTAATTAATAAATGAAAATGTATTAATTAAATGCTCTTTATATTATTGATGTTAAATACATTTACTTTTAATTTAATATTTTTTATCAAGTAATCAAAAGATTATAAGGTAAATATTTTAGAAGGATATAATATTAATTATTTTTTAAAAAAATATTTTTATTGAGATTTAGTAATATTTTTCTTTTGGGAAAAAAGAAGAGAAAAAGGAACATCTCACGTAGCCTTCGGGAATAAGAAATTTAAACAGGTAATACATAGAAGAAACAAGGGATAGAGTCAACAAATTATTGCATATTCTTATAATATAATAAATGTATATTTTATTATAGATATTTTTTAATTTTAAACAAATTTATCTAAATAAATTTAAGTTATTAATTTAAAATTAATAAATAAAAATTAATTTTAAAATATAGATTTATTGTATTTATAGATAGAAAATGTTAAGCATATACTCTCTATTATATTTTTTTAATACACTTTCTTTTATTGAACTATATCACATACTAAAGCGTACACTAAATTTTGATTAACAAATAACTAATTTGATTTTTTTTTTACAGCAAAAAAGTTATATAATTTCATTCAATAACAAAGACTCAATACAAGTTGGAATCAAATCAAAGACATGGTGACTAGCAAAAAACCTTGATGCTCTAGCAAGAGTATGAGCAACATGGTTAGCTTGTCTCCTAGCAAAACCAATAAAATGGTTGTTAATAGAAATTAAACCTTCCCTACATTTGAGCAGCATGGAACCAAACTCAGTAGCATTAGATTTTGTTGATTGAATGCTATCAACTACATGTTCACAATCAAGTTCCATGATAACACTATGAAGATTCTGCTCTGATACCCAAGCAATGGCTTCTCATAACCCTGTTGCCTCTGCCTCATGAGCTGGTGGTGCACCTTGATGAAGCACCGTTTTTGTTTTGATGAAGCTGCCAGCAGAATCTCGTAAACACAGTCCAATACCAAAACATCCAAGCTCTGTGAAAATAGTTGCATCAATATTACATTTTAAATATCCTTGTGATGGCTTTTTCCACACATGGACCCGATTTTGTTGAGAAAGGTCTTGAGTGGTAGATCTGTTCCTTACTGCCATGCGAACCTCCTGCCATTCCCGAAAAGCATCCATCGCCAGGTGGACTGAGATGTGAGGATCTAATTGGACATCGTTCCAAACCTTGTCATTGCGTCTCCTCCATAGACACCAAAAGATAATGGCTATGTCCCACTTTTGGCTTGTTGGGAGCACTTCCAGTAGTTTGAAGAAAGCACCTGAAAAAGATTCTGCACTATCGAATATAGGTTAAATTACATTCCAAAAGCCAGCAGACATCCAAACAGTTTTCGAATACTCACAAGCAAAGAAGATATGCCAAGTTGATTCTGGATAAGAATGACAAAAAGGTCAAAGACTTGAGCATTGAACTCCTTTTTCAATTAATCATTGCCTGGTTGGTAGGCAATCACGAGCCATGTGCCAAAGAAGGATTTTGTATTTTTGAGGAATTTGGAGTTGCCACAATTTCATCCAATGACCAGGCATGCGAAGGGCTATGTTGTCAATCAAATTTTCCATGATGTAATGATAGGAAGATCTACCAGAATATATATCATCCTTGCTAAAATTCCAAATAAGCTCATCCTATTAATATATGTTATAATGTGTGACATAATTTAATAAAAGAGAATATATTTAAAAAATGTGATAAAAAATATACGCCTAATACTCCTCTTTCACATATTGAGTCTGCTACTTTCAGCATGGTGATAACTTATTCTTATATGCATATAGATATAACACAATATTTTTATATACAAAAAATAAATGGTTAGAAAAATATAAAAAATAAATCTTATTAAACTTATTCATTATAAAAAGTTTTTTTTTAATTTTTTGTGAATGTATGTAAAAATAATATGTTATATTTATGTGCAACTAAAATTTTTTTAATTTTCAGAACAAAATATGACCATGGCAATTAATGCGCACACTTGTCCTAGCTGTTGACTCTCTTCTAAATATTCAATTACTTTCTATTTCTATTTTTTTATATTTTAAGACGTTAATCCACACATATTTAATTTGATGTACCGAAAAGTAATTAAAAACACACATTTAATTTGGATTTTACAATTAATATATTACATTTAAAATTATATTTATGAAGATTCATTGGATTTGTTTGCTGCTAAAATTCATTGAAATTGAGATTTATGAAAAGGAAAATGTTGTCTTATTAAAATAGTCATTCATCTGAAATATTTTTAAAATAAAAAAAGTGAAATATAAAAATCCAAAGACATTAATATCCTACCTCTGCTGGACCCAAAAATACTATTTTGGTTTGCAAACGTGTCTCTCCTACTTTCCTAATGGATTCAAACTTGTCTACCTAACAATATTTATTTCAATGTTAAATTCTTTCCTCATTTATTAAATTAATTAATTTCAATTCAATGAGAGTTTAAATTCTTTTTTTTGTCAACCAAAATTTGCTTCTCCATTGAATTTAATGAGTAAATTTGAAAATGTTTTAAGTATTATTTTCGCAATCAATGCTTATTTACTCTAAAGAACATTTGTTTGATAAATTTTATATATTTATTTATTTATTTTAAAAAATAAATTCAAATAAAGAAAGAAAATAACCTCATAAAACTTATATGAAATAAACAAAATTAAGTAATTCAATAAACAAGGCAAAAATAAAAAATTGAAATTGAAATAAATGATGTGGTATATTGAGAAAAAACTATTATGTTAATAAAAATAGAAGAGGAGTTCAAAGGCAACGAATGAATTTTTCAACAAATTATGAGTTAGGAACAAAGGAAAAGGAAAATGATCACTAATTTGAAACGACTTTTGTCAAAAGAATTATCACTGTACAATGGATTTAGATTGTGACGATCTAAAAATTTTAGGCAGTGACATAAAGATAATATTATTAATATAAAAATATATAAAATATATTTTAATAATTATATTTATATATTAAAATATATTAAATAAGTTGTTTTTTTTACATTTTTATATTTTAAAAATATTAAATAATTTTATTATTATTATTATTATTAAATATTTTTTTTATGTATGTAATTAAATAATCATTTAATAAAAATAATATATTTAGAAATGAAGATATAAGAATAAAAATTACATATAAAAAAAAAATATATACTTATATAAGATTAAAAACAATTCTAAAGTGGAGTGGACATGTATCCCCACTCATCAACTAATGGATCTATTCCCAGATTTAGAGGAAGAGTTTTTTTTTTAATATTATGTTGTATGATATAATTTATTTGTGATTGTGATTCGTAGGTGAAACTCACTGGATATATCAATGCCCAAATAAAAAATATATAAAATTATGATGTCAACATGGATACATTGCATATAAAGTCGGAATCTTTTTTTGTTGATACTAGGAAAATAATTTTAAATAAACTTTTATATTTATCTAATTAAATATCTTAATTATTCTCATAATTACTAAATGAAAATGTATTAATTAAATGCTCTTTATATTATTAATGTTAAATATATTTACTTTTAATTTAATATTTTCTATTAAGTATTAAAAGATTATAAGATAAACATTTTATATTAAAAGGCTTAATTGTTGTTGCATTAAATATTAAAAAGATTATAAGGTAAACATTTTAGAGGATATAATGTTAGCTATTTTTAGAAAAAAGGTTTTATTAAGGTTTAGTAATATTTTTCTTTTGAGAAAAATGAATATATCACTAGAGTCCTTAGAAATAAGAAATTTTATTGGGTAATACATAGAAGTCACAATAAAAAGGATAAACAAGGGGATAGAGTTGAGAAATTATTACATATTTTATATACATATTTTTCATTAATTTTAAACAAATTTACATAAATTATCAGCTATTAATTTAAAATTAATTATACAAATTTATCCTCAAATATGTATTTATTGTGATTTAGGAGTATATAATAATTTAGTAGATTGAGTCTACTGCTTGTAACGAGGTGGTTTGCATATTAAAATTTGGTCTCGTTATTTATTCATAAAAAAATATTTTAACCTTTTTATAACTCACTTATAAATTTATATTATATCTCATAAACATTGTTACAATTGTAAATAATTTAATTTATTATTTTTATACACAATAATACGATAAAAAAAAATTAGACCTATTTAGTAGCTAGAAAAAATATTTCCATTAAAATTTGTCTTTACAACCAAAAAATGACCAAAGCAATTAATGCGCGTCCACTTGTCCTAGCTGTTGACTCTCTTCTAAATATTCAATTACTTTCTATTTCTATTTTTTATATTTTAAGACGTTAATCCACACATATTTAATTTGATGTACCAAAAAGAAAAAACACACATTTAATTTGGATTTTGCAATTAATTAATATATTACATTTAAAACTATATTTATGAAGATTCATGGGATTTGTTTGCTGCTTATAATTCATTGAAATTGAGATTTATGAAAAGTAAAATGTTGCCTTATTAAATAGTCATTCATCTGATATTTTTCTAAAATAAAAAAAGTGAAATATAAAAATCCAAAGACATTAATATCCTACCTCTGCTAGACCCAAAAATACTATTTTGGTTTGCAAACGTCTCTCTCCTACATTCCTATTGGATTCAAACTCACCTAACAATATTTATTTCAATGTTAAATTCTTTCCTCATTTATTAAATTAATTAATTTCAATACAATGAGAGTTTAATTTCTTTTTTTTTATCAACCAAAATTTGCTTCTCCATTGAATTTAATGAGTAAATTTGAAAATGTTTTAATTATTATTTTCGCAATCAATGCTTATTTACTATAAAGAACATTTGTTTTATAAATTTTCTATATTTATTTATTTATTTAAAAAAATCAACTCAAATAAAGAAATAAAATAACCTCATAAAAATTATAAGAAATAAACAAAATTAATTAATTCAATAAACAAGGTAAAAATAAAAAATTGAAATTGAAATAAATGATGTGGTATATTGAGGAAAAACTATTATGTTAATAAAAATAGAAGAGGAGTTTAAAGGCAACGAATCAATTTTTTCAACAAATTATGAGTTAGGAACAAAGAAAAAGGAAAATGATCACTAATTTGAAACGACTTTTGTCAAAAGAATTATCACTGTACAATGGATTTAGAGGAAGAGTTTTTTTAATATTTTTTTGTATGATATAATTTATTTGTGATTGTGATTTGTAGATGAAACTCACTGGATATATCATTGCCCAAAGAAAAAATATATAAAACTATGGTGTCAACATGGATACATTGCATATAAAGTTGGAATTAATTTTTTGTTGATACTAGGAAAATAATTTTAAATAAACTTTTATATTTATCTAATTAAATATCTTAATTATTTTCATAATTACTAAATGAAAATGTATTAATTAAATGCTCTTTATATTATTAATGTTAAATATATTTACTTTTAATTTAATATTTTCTATTAAGTATTAAAAAGATTATAAGGTAAACATTTTAGCAGGATATAATGTTAACTATTTTTTTAAAAGGTTTTATTAAGGTTTAGTAATATTTTTCTTTTGAGAAAAAGAAGAGAAAAAGGAATATATCACTGGACTCCTTGGGAATAAGAAATTTTATTGGGTAATACATAGAAGGGACAATAAAAAGGAGAAACAAGGGGATAGAGTTGAGAAATTATTACATATTTTAAATAGATTTTTTTATTAATTTTAAATAAATTTACATAAATTATAAGTCATTAATTTAAAATTAATGATACAAATTTATCCTTTAGCAGTATAAAGTAATTTAGCAGATAGAGCCTACTGCTTGTAAGAAGGTGGTTTGCATATTAAAATTTAGAATTTTATTATATACTTTTAAAAAAAATTAATAAAATTTTTAATATTAAATAAAAAATATTTAATAAAAAATAAATATATTTAATATCTTAAAAATATAAAAAATATTTAATATTTATTATTTAATAATTAAAAAATTAATAAAAAAATTGTGTTAAAGAATTTAGAATTATCTTAAAATTTGTCTTCAAAACCAGAAAGTGACCGAAGCAATTAATGCGCGTCCACCTGTTCTAACTTTTGACTCTCTTCTATTCATTCAATTACTTTCTATTTCTATTTTTTATATTTTAAGAATTTAATTCAAACAAACATTTAATTTGATGTACCAAAAAGAAAAAAAAATACACACACATTTAATTTGGATTTTATAATTAATATATTACATTTAAAATTCTATCTATTATGATTCATTAGATTTTTTGGTGCTTATAATTCATTGAAATTGAGATTTATGGAAAGTAAAATGTCGCCTTATTAAAATAGCCATTAATTTGAAATTATTCCAAAATAAAAAAAGTGAAATATAAAAATTTATATACATTAGTGTCCTACCCGGGCTAGCTACATAAATGTATGTGTGTGTAGCCCCTTCTTGTAGTTGCAATTGTACCAAAAATAGTATTTTAGTTTGCAAAAGTGTCTCCTACATTCCTAATGGAATCAAGCGCTGTCACCCTTTTACAGTACCCTTTACCAAAAGAGCTTAAACATGAAAATGGGTCTTTGATTTTTGACAAAGATTTGCTGCCAAAGCTAACACACATTCCCGAAGAGTTTCATTGGCCATCTGAGGACTTAATTGAAACCTCTCAAGAAGAGCTCAATGAACCCGTCATAGACATAGGGGTCATGATGAAGGGTGATGAGGCTGCTATTGCTAATGCTGCTGAGCTTGTGAGGATGGCATGCGTGAAGCATGGCTACTTCCAAGTGATCAACCATGGTGTGGACCCAAATCTCATCACTGCTGCTTATCAAGAATTTAACTCCATTTTCAACCTTTCCTTGAGCAAGAAGCTCAGTGCTATGGTGGAACCTAATGGGGTCCAGGGCTACTCAGGAGCTCATGCAGAACGGTTTTCTTCTAAGTTGCCATGGAAAGAGACATTTTCTTTCAAATACAATCACAGCGATGAATCTGAGTCACAAGTTGTTGACTACTTCAAGTCTGTCTTAGGAGAAGACCTTCAACACACTGGGTAAGCTCCACATTAAATTGATTTCATCATTATCTGACAATTTCCTATTTTGTCCAATTAGATTATTGCTTTGGCACACTAATTGAAACTGTAGTTTGTTCTTAGCAAGGTTTAAGTATATATATAAATAACTGTGTACATATTACTCTTATGCTCAGTGGAGATGGAGTTTATAAGGGGTGGAATACGTGTGTTATTGGGAATGGCCATGAAAAGGGTGTTTGTTTTATTTTTTTATGTTCATTTTTTAGTTTATATATATTTTATTCATAATTATAAAAATATCATATTATTTTCACTTTATTTTTTGTATATAATATTTTGTAAAGGAAAATTTTTTAAAATTTAAAATTCATTCTTCTCTATTTTAAATTCTATTTTTATAAAAGAAAAATTATGTACATAGTACATAATATATATGCAACGAAATCAAATTCTCGAGAAAGTTGACATGAAATTAAGCCGTTTATAAAATGATTTGCTGCTCGCTGAATTACTTTAAATTAGTTTATGGACTTCATAAACACACAATTATTCCAGTTTTGTCCGAGCCCACACAAGACCTAGGTGTACAAAACTACAGCAACAACCAACTTCACTTGCTTGATATGCCAGATGACACTTGTCAAGAACTGTCAAATCTATTATCTACTATTAATTGGAGTACGGATTGGCACATGACAATTTCTAATTGAAATTGATTATTAATTTTTTCCATTTATTTTTCCTTAATCCTGTCTCCTTTGGTGTTCGCGTTTTCGCTTTTTCCCTTTCGCTCTCACAATTACACCCAATCCTATCTCCCCCTCCCACGATTCTATCCAGCCTCTTCTCTTCTCTTTTTTTTTTTTTCCATTTCATTTTGTTAAGCTCAACCGACAGATGGCATATGTATGTTGTGACGTACTGACGACTTTGTAAATTTGTAAGGGAGGACATGACTTTTCTTCCTTAATAAAGCTGTCTTTTATTAATTCTTTTAATTTTTTTCCTTTTTTAATTTTATTCTATTTATTTATTTCTTCTGTTGATTTTTCTTTTTCTTTAAATTATTTTCAATTCAGAAAAATTTTATCCAATTTAGACAAATATAAAATTAAATCTAAATAAATTTTAAATTTATTTTAGTTTGAAATCATTTATCTATTATATATTTATTAATCAAAGAATTACTATAGTTTCTCCTTTTAATTTTTTTCCTTACGATATTTTTCTACACATTTTGGATATCAAACTAATATTTACTCATAGCCTTCAATTAAATTTCTATGTGACCTTTTTTTTTTTCATCTCTATTGCAGACACATACTGCTATTAACGCAAATTTATTATGTGATATATAACTCATCTAAGTCACACGTTTATGTGTCTTTTTTTTTTCTATAGTACCCACTGCTCTCTCTATCTCTCTATGTTACGTGGGGACCAAATCTCCATTAAGCTTTCTTTTTTCTCTTTTGATATATGACTAATCTCTTTTTATTTTATTCTATTTATTTATTTCTTATTCTGATTTTTATTTTTTTATTAAATCTTTTTTCAATTGAGAAAAAAAACTCTTTCCAATTTAGATGAATATAAAATCAAAGCTAAATAAATTTTAAATTTATATTCATTTACAATTAATTATATTATATATTATTAATAAAGGATTGCTACAGTTTATTCTTTTAATACACTATTTTTTTTTTTGTCTTACAACGTTTCTCCACATATTTTAAATATAAAATTAATCTTTACTAGGGGTCTACACTACTAATTTTTTTCGCTTAAATTTACTTAATGAAGTTTTTTCATTTTTTGCTATGAAAGATATGGCTCATCTAACCTACATGTCTCTCTTTTTTTTTTTCAGCGCCCACTCTTTAAATAAGAGATTTTTCTCTTTATAAAGCTTTCTTTCTTGACAAATTCTTATGACCTCTTTAAATAAGAGATTTTTCTTATTCTATACTATTAAATGCATACCGCATCAATTTTGTGAGTTATCGTTATTTTTACTTTAATGATATTTTTAATATTATAACTATTTTTTTTTTTTTCTTCTAAGAACAATGATTATTATTATAAATTCATATAAAAAATATGTATAATTCAACTTATATTCATTATTATTTAAAATAATAATTATATTTTGTAATAAATAAAATTATTTAAGATACAAATAAACAAATATATAATACTAAAATAAAATTTTATTATAAAAATTATTAATGCATAATAAAAAATAAATAAAATATCACGAAAATTTTACAGGTGGCATAGACTAGTACATTATAATGAACTTAATTAGTCTATAGGCACAGTATTCTACAATTTCTATGAATAACGTGGTTGTTTTTTTTTAAATAAAAAATAAAACTGGAATAGGTTGGTGTATCAAAAGTACTGTGAAGCAATGAAGGAATTATGTCTTGTAATTATGGAGCTCTTGGCCATTAGCTTGGGTATCGATCGTTTGCATTATCGGAGATTTTTCCAAGATGGTGTGTCCACAATGAGGTGCAACTTTTATCCGCCTTGCAACGAGCCTAACCTCACCCTTGGCATTGGTCCACATAGTGACCCAACCTCATTAGCCATTCTTCATCAAGACCAAGTTGGAGGTTTAGAAATTTTTGTTGATAACAAATGGCTGGCTGTTCGCCCTCGACCTGATGCCTTCGTCATAAACATAGGTGACACTTTCATGGTATGTAAACTAGTCAATTTTTCCTTATCATAAAAGGGGCAGCACTAGCATAACTAGGTTATGCAATATAGTGGTGCAAAGAAAAGGACTCCCAATTAATATTAGTAGCTCATAGCTTGCATGCATGAATGTAATTAATGAAAGACAGGTGATTTTAAGGCTATATATTTAACATTAAGAAACTTCTTTTCTCATAGTAGTAAGATATTTCATATCATGGCAGTTGAAAGTAATATTTTTAGAATCAGACTGGTCATTGATTCAATAAAGAGAGAAGTTTAAGGTTTTAAAATTTAATCAGAATTGAACTAGATTTTTATGTATATACATATATATTATATAAATATATAACAATATGTAAGAAAAATACAATATACATATGTCAAGTATATAAATAAAACCAAAAATATATATTTAAATGCATTTCTTACATAATTAACATGATTTATCATATAATTAAGAAGAGAAAGATTTAATTTTGATTATAATTGAGAAGCAAATAATTAGTAGAGTTACAAAAATTAAAAACAAAATTGATCAATTCAACCTTGTGAACCGTGGTCAACCAAGACTGATTTTCCCAATTTTTTATCGGTTTTTAAAAGTGAACTAGACCAATCAAAGAATCAGTTCTCAATTTTTTGGTATGATTGGCCGATCTAGTCCGATTCTAGAAACTATGATTGAAAGTCGTTTCCATATTTTTTTATTCTATATATATGTAGTAAGTAGTAACTAGTAACTTGAGATAACCACACAATAGTCCAAATGCTCCTAAGTAGATAGTGATATAATTATTGTAGTCACAACTACAATAGTCTAATTTTTACTTAAATGTTTTTCGATTAGGTCATGTCATATGTAAAAATTGTGTCTTTTATATACAAGTGAATTGACTTAAGCTGAGACAAGTACCGAACATGTTTTTTGTTAGCAATTAATAAATATGACATACATTTATACTAGTTGAAGGGAAAAATAAATAAAAAATATAAATAAAAAAATAATGTTATTCACATATATTTATACACATATTATTTTACATTTATATAAAATTTATTATTTGATTACAATTGGTCTAATTTCATTTTCTACATACATATAATCTGATTTTATTACCATATATGCTTGATGTGAGATGATATACACTCCAAAGATGTGCATAAAACATTATTCTAAATAAAATTCAGATGATATATCCTAACATGAAAAGTATTGCTTGTTGTGAGATAATGATAATGATGCATGGTTGTGTTTTTGTGGAACGGAAGTGGATAATGGTGTGTTTGGTTGTTTTAGGCATTGTCTAATGGGAGATACAAAAGTTGCGTGCACAGGGCATTGGTTAACAGGGAGATGGCGAGGAAGTCACTAGTTTGCTTTGTGAACCCAAGAGACGACAAAATAGTGAGACCCCCAGACAATCTATTTGGCAAAGAAGAGCCAAGAAAGTACCCTGATTTCAAATGGCCAGATTTGTATGAATTCACACAAAACCATTACAGGGTTGATGCTGCTACGCTTCAAGGTTTCTTCGCGTGGCCTGGCTCTTCTAAGCCATCCAACTTCTAGTTATTTTGGAGTTTGGATGCTTATGATGATCGATCGGACTCTTGTGTACACTAGTCTAGTACTGTATCTTGGTCGCAAATATACATAAAGATGATCTTGTATCATGTTTTCTACCTATATTATATGTATAGGAGAGAAAATAGAAAAAATTGAGTTTCTGTACTGATCAAATTGTATGTAAATAAAACAATCTAGTGTACACAATCTATATATGAATAATGAATTTTGATTTCTGTTGCGTCAATACATTTATTAAATTTGTCAATTCAAATTATAACTTACATGACCCTTTAGTTTTGAATTCAAGAAAAGACTACCATAATTGAGGAATACATTTCTTTTCTCCCCTCTCATCAACCATCACGTCATTTCAGTAAAATAATGCTAATTTAAAAAATACATTCTTCTTAATTCAAAATAGCTTCTCCGTGTATATATATAAAACTTATATGATAAGATGAGTATTTATTTTAAGAAATAAAAAGAGTAAATTTTAATTATTAAATTTTATATAAATAATTAAAATTAAGACATAAAAATATGTAATTTTTTTAAATAATTACATAATTTTTAATTTTAATTATTTATATATAATTATATAATTAAAATTTACTTATTTTACTTTCTCATAATAAAATTTTTTTCATTAAACATATCTTTATATAAAATCATATTACTAAAAATTCACTTTCAATCAAATTTAAATTTATAAAATTAAATTAACACGTACTTAAATTTACAAACTTTAACACAAACATTACCTAATTAAATGTTTTGTTTTTCTCCTATACTCTCGAGGAATTTAGCTCATCAAAAGTGCAAGTACAGCTTGTAATTTAGATGATAACGAGGGATTTTTGACCAAAATGTCCTTTATAATAAATTTATTTATCAAATTATCATTGTTTTGAAATTATTTATTAGAATGTCATCATTTTTGTCACGTTAGATTATTTTATTCTTTACTCATCCATGTGGGATGCGCCACAACGCTTGACGCATGTACGGGGATGCGCCAACACGCCTGGCGCATCCACGTGGGATGCACCACAATGCTTGGCGCATACTTAGAAATGAAATGGATTGGCGTGAACCACGACCAGGACAAAGATGTAAAAAATGTGGTGAATCTGGACATAACTCTCGTAGTTGTCGTCGTGGTGGATCGATTTTCTTAAGGAATGACGAAGACGTTCCATCTACTTGATTAGGACATAATTTCATAATTAGTGTAACATTTGATGACTATCAGTGTGTAATTGAGGATTAATTATGTTTGTTTATATTTGATTATATTTGACGAACCATCTACTTTGTTAATTGACACAGATTTGATTATGTTTGTTTAATATCATTCCTCCTTGTGCTTTTATGTTTAATACACTCATGTTTATTATGTATATTCATTTTATAGTATATCTTATTATTTGAAGACTTATCTATTGTTGCCTGATTACAGTTGTAGACATGGCATTCCACTTGTGCCCAGGCCCAGAGGACCCTTCAGTACTGGAGTTGCAGGAGTTTCATGTTTCACAATATATATGGCAAGGCTAACCTGATCGTCATCTACGTGTTAGACGTGCTCATAAATTCCGACATATGGACCCAGATGAGCGGATGCTTCCATATCTACATCAGGTTGGTTTCGTGGGGGTTGCCCACATGAGATATTGCACCATCGATCACTCATTGATTATGGTGTTAGTTGAGAGATGGTGTCCCGAGACACACACATTTCATATGCCGACTGGAGAGTGCACCATCACATTGGAGGACATAGCCATTATCTCAGGACTTCCTATTGACGGCGATGCCGTTACTGGCCGTACATCACGTGGAGATTGGATGCAGCTATGTGAGGACTTGTTAAGTTCGCAGCCACCTGAGTCACACGCATCAAGTGGATGTATTGATATGTCATGGCTTTGGAGTGCATTCAGTAGACGACTTACTGAGGCCGATGGAGCTGCTTATGTGATGCACTGTACACGAGCATATATACTTCGGTTGATCGGGGGATTGCTATTTCCTGACCATTTTGGTAGATACGTGTATATGATGTTCCTTTCACTCTTGGAAGACTTTGAGGCTACTGGACATTACAGTTAGGGATCTGTGGTCTTGGTGTACTTGTACAGAGAGCTGTGCAAGGCCACAGACCACAAGGTGTACGAGATTGGAGGTGCTTGCATTTTGCTACAGCATTGGGTTTGGTATAGATTTCCACCCCTGGTCCCTACACTTGTAGATGATACTGATCTTGTCCTGCTGGCTGCCTATGCTACTGATCGTGGTCACCAACGTCCACTGGGATTTCAGTAAGTTTCTCAAAATATCTTTTGTTTATATTAGTTTGTTATATGTAATACTTGTGTTGACATCATATTACTTTGACATTTAAATAGGTGGCATAAACACAAGGTGTTGAATGAAACCCCAATGGGGGTGCTTCCGTACTATCGTCGATTCTTTGATCAGTTGAAGAGTGATGAGGTCAATATTTTTTTACATTGATTTATGCACGTTATTTTGCCTTGCTTTCTAATGTTTTGAACACATCATTTTGCAGATAACATGGCAACCCTATACGGATGAGATTGTTGCTTCATTACTAGATTTTTGTGTCGCTGGTAGAGACATTATATTGGCAGTGGTTCCACTCATCTTTTTCCACATTGTTGAGTGGCACCAGTCAGATAGGGTGATGCGTCAATTTAGTCTGGACCAACCAATACTGCGGAGACCACACCAACCTGATGTGTTACACTCGATTACTTTGGCAGGACGACATGACGAGGATTGGCGAGTTACACACATACCACACGTAACCATCTGGGACAATCGGAGGGAAAGATGTGTTATTGGACGGCCATTGGGAGCTTCCCTCACCGCGCATTTTGAGTACATGCGTGATTGCTACCGCAAGTGCACAGATCGCTCAAGTAATACAGATACAGAGTAAAAGTTCGTTCCCACGAAAATAATTGGTTATAAAGCTAAGTACCAACCAATAGCTAAATCAATTCTATTCAAGGATTTAAAAATAAGAAAACAATAAACTAAACTAAATCTAATCTACAAAAGCAATAAAGATAAATGGTTAGGTTTCAGGAAATCCTTATTCACCCCCTACATCTACCAACAACATGCAATCCTCTTCATAAACATAAATACACTAATTAAGTTAGCTTGAGAATCTTCATCAGTCAAAAGCCTATGTCTAGGTCAATCAACTATAGTTTCATTTGCCTAACTCATTAGTTAATACCAAAATTTACTCATGAACGATCTATTCTCAATCACACACTATACATGGTCAATAGGTATATTTCTATCCTATTAACGAATCAACTCATCCAAGCCAATTGAAATCGTCGAACATGCATCAACCATATCATATCCATATTAACAAATCCCTATGTCTAGTTCATTTGCAATATTAAGATCATGCAATTGATGGCCAACCAACAGCAAGCATTAAGCATAGATTATAATTGAATAATAACCAAATATCTACACAAACTTAGAGAAGAACACATCATTAATATATATAGAAAAGGATCCAAAGTATCCCTAAACATAACTCAGCTATACAATAGATAAGGAAGAGAAGAGAGAAAAGGGAAAAGAGAAAGGAAGCTCATTGATTTGTCTCTTTGAAACTTGAATTCTCCTTCATCCTTGATCCTAGCCTCCAACCCACCATCAATGGAGAACTACTCAAAGTTTTCTAACCTAAAACTATCTAAAACCTAAACTAAAAGAGAAAACTAAAAATAGAAATGGCCCAAAATGGCCAGAACCCAGAGAAAAACGTGAAAAATCTATTTATAGGCTCAACTTGCCGCCATCGAGCCGCGGCCCCCACATATGCGCGCTGTGGTACCCACAGGGTTAGTCTCTTTGCACCACGACACCTACTTCTTCTGGGCCGCGGCACTCTCGCCTCGGGTTGAAGTATGACATGGTTGAGATGCCTCTATGCGCCGCGGTGTGCACTACCTTTTGCCGCGACGGTGACTACTGAAATGCAGATTTGACTTCCTCTTGGCCTTTCAGCGTAAATGCTCCATATTTGACTTTGTTTGGAACCCTTCCTATCATAGAGAAAACATCAAATCAGTACATATACAAATCTACTTAATCAATAACAATTTAAGCTCAATTTGCTATAAAACATACAAGAAAGGCTTAGAATCAGAATATGACAAATATAAGTACAAAACTCTTCAAATATGCATTATAAACAAGGACTAAGCATTCATTCTAACACAAAGATAGGGTATAAATAACTACATTTTATGGAGTTATCAATGCGCTGTACAGAAGAATTATCAGACGTTGGATTTCTCATATTGGTGCTTCTATTGGATTTGTGGTTAGTTTTTTACCAATATGTTATACTATTTACTAAATGTATTTTATATTGATGATGACATACTGGGATCTGTGTCTTAGGCTGATATTACAGAGAACGTTCATGCTTCGGCTAGGAACCCTAGTTCGGGCTTTAGTATGGCTAGCCTTCTACAGTTCATGGAGGAGATATTAGCTTCAGTGAGGGAGCATGATCACATTACATTATCTCAGTTTCGTCCAGCTTCTCCTACAGACGACATCCCAAGACCATCCGATATATCCGATGAGTAGAGACCGCGCCGTAGAAGGAAAGGGTTAGCGAGTACTCAATCTCGACTACGACCTTCAGAGGACTCTGATTCTTCGAGTGTGCCTAGGACTCAGCCCCCGTCCAGTACTACTGCTACTTATCCACCATCTCCACCACTTCTATCTTGCCCACCATATTTAGGTTATCCACCATCTACAGCATACCCACCACCTACTTACACTTATCTACCATATCATTTGACTTTTACCCTTACACCGTCATTTCCATATCCACCATATATGGGTTACCCACCATATCCTCCCCACCCCTCACAGTCATGACCTTCTTCTGATCCCCCTCACAGACCACCACATTCTGATCCTAATCCTTCTCATTGATGTAGTCATTGTACTTCATGTATGGATTTATTGTTCTTTTATTACATTTTCTTAGACTGGGATGACTGTATGTATATGTATAAATGCACTTCATAATATATATATATATATATATATATATATATATATATATATATATATATAAATGTCTCATTATACAGGATGATATACTTTTGAGAACGTCTAATTTTTAAGGGATATTCTATCGAATTTTTCATAGAATCAAAAAGATTGAACTATTAAGGTTAATTGAATTTGTTAGGTTCTATAGGATTATATTCTTGGCAATGAACCGGTCATGATATTAAGAGTGTGATCAACTTCGATTTTTAAAATCAATCTAAAATGTAAAAATTGATTGATTGTAATACGCTAACAGTGTTAATGGTTGCTCATAACTAGATTTAATTTGTAACGTTTAGTTTCATTATTTCATTGAAACAATTTTCTAAACCTAGACTCGACCTTTCATTTAATTGAGTGAAGACTTGACATAATTAAGAATAGACGCATTGTATTAGCTTTGATGGTAAAACAGTTTATTTTTCATATCCACAAGACTCATACGACCATATGACAACACTACACAACATTTTCAGCATGAAAAATGTAATTTTTTGTAGACACGATCGTGTGATAATTATATGTTAGGTTATCTTGTGCATCCAGTAGGGATACGCAGGTGTGTGTGGCGCATCCTACGTGGTTCAGTAATTAATAAAATAATTCAACGTGACAAAAACGATAATATTTTGATAAATAATTTTAAAAAAATGATAATTTGATAAATAAATTTATCACTAATGATAAATTGGTAGATTTGCGTGATCACGAGCACACATCTTATCTATTAAAAAAAAAGATAGTGAAGATAGAGACAGCCCATTTATGAATCCATCTCATATTTTTTTAAAAAAATAATTATATCATTAAAAGTTTTAAAAAAAGAAAAGAGAAGAAACCCTACTTCCTCTGTGTCTTCCCCTCCTCCTCCATTGTCACCGCCAAGCCCCATCATTACTAGAAATCAAAACTCTCCTCATATGAATACCATCACCGGCCAGATGGAGGGTTGAATGCGTAGATGGATTTGAGACCATGCTTGTCGAGGATGTCACAGACCTCCAGCTGGTCTTGGTCCCAACCACCAAGGGTGGAGTTGAACACCGTGATGGGTCCGCACCCTTGCCAGTAGAGTTGGATCTCAACCTCTGGAAACTTGGTCCAAACGTGCCTCTACTCTTGGGTTGCATCATCCGGGTTGAAGTCTAGTTCCTCGATTTTTCTGAGTAAAGGGTGCTTTCTCCTCCTCCATCTCCATCTCCATGACATTGCTTCTCCAAAATCTGAATGAATAATGTTGTGTGGCTGGCTGGGGGCTTGGCAGGTGACAATGGAGGAGGAGGGGGGGGAGAGAGAGAGAGAGGAGGGAGGAGGGTTTTTTTTTTTATCTTTGATGATATAAATATTTTTAAAAAAAATACAAAATGGGTTTATAAAATGAATTGTCTTTATCTTCACTATTTATTAATTTAAATAGCTAAAATGTAAACACTTTACCCTAAAAAAGAATAAAATATTTCAACTTTTATTTAATTACTCTCACAAAATCATTCTATATTCTATGAAAAAATTACAGTAATATATAATTTAATTTAATATTTTTTATATAAATATATAATAAACATACGATAAAAGTATTTAGATGAAAAATCATTTCCCAAAAAAGAATGGATTTCAACCTCACTCTTTCTCGTTTTCAACTGAGTAAAACAAAACTAATGATAACTAAAAATATAAGAAATTTTATCTTACATCTAAATTTTATTAAAATATCATATTAAATTATCAATTACGAAGACATAATTATAAACCCAAAAAGCTTGTCTAATAATAATAATAATAATAATAATAAAACACCATATAGTGCTAAAACTAAAATAAATTCATAATAACCACTAGGTGTAACTCAATTGACAATCTAAACTCCATATTTGAGTGGAAATAGAGTGTGGGAACACCTGCCTTTTAATAATAATAAAGGCATAATCTTTCTACACCAAAAAACCCAGCCACTTCAAGTCCTCGACTCAATTTGACCGGTTTAGTCTGGTTCATGAACTACTGAAGAAACGTTCACCTTCGGCATGAACAACATTACACTGTCATACACTAAGGAATGCGAAAAGAATAAATGGCTGTGATTACTAATATGGACGCATTAATTTAGTACAAACTATAGAGGAACAAGATCCCCCAGCTTTGTTTCCCTTTTTATTTAAATAAAAAATCAAAGATATACCAAGTATAGTTGAAAGCCTAAAACTACCAGTATAAGTATTTGACATTTGAAATCAAATGATATACTGTTCCTGTTCAAACATTCAATTATATAAATACTACAATTTCTAGTGAGCATCTCACTATAACATTCCAGAATCTCAACTATTAGGCTTCTAAACCAATGGCCTCTACATTTGCAAGATTGTGATTAAATTTCCTTAACTATAGCACCATGTTACAGCAAAAGACACCAACCTCTAAATAGAGGTTATCAAAATTAATTACCAATAGAAAAAAGACGAATACATCAATGCCTAATTAACATGATACATAAATAATGGTGGAAGAACAGTTACACAAGAATTTCGAGCACCCCAAACCCAAAACTCACCTAACTCTCTTGTTGGTGTCTCATTCATGCTTAACCAATAGCGTACTCGAGTGTCTCCAACTCTTTGGGCCACCACATGGACTACTGGATATAGACAAAATGCCCTCCTTATCTTTAGAGTAAGTCATGTGAACCTCCCACTGCACAGACTTTACCATGCTCTCAAGCTCGTTAGTTAATGATCTCAACAGTGTCCCGGACAATAAGCTTACCCTCGGGCCTGAGAATCCGATCAACCTCAGCCACTACAGCTTCAAAATTGCACCTGCGTGACCAATAAACATCAGCAAAACAAGACAAACATGTAGATTATTAGTAATCTGATAACCAAGATTCTGGGGATGAATGAGAAATAAAATAGTTATTAGTACCTTTTCTTAAGCTTTGAAAACAGATTATCTGCATGGAGGAGAACGTAAGACCTGGGATAGGCGCTAAATGATTCACACCAATCATGATATATGCCAAAAGACCTTGTTAATAAATAACACGAATAACATAGAATATTCAAATCAAAGCTTTAAAATAACATACAATAAAGTAAAGGCAAAAGCGGCATAAAAAGAATTTGTAACTCCCATAGAAATCTGGTTTTAAGCTTAAACACAAATCAAAGCAACCTTAAGCGGTTCATTAAATTTTTAAAATAAAATAAAATAAACAAATGATACTACGAAACTAAACAAACCGACTTCAATTAAAATGATTCGGCTTAATTGTATTCAGTTCAACAATTTAGGAAGGAAAAATATAATAATTGCTGTATAGTGTATTACTTTAGAATTTAGAACAATATTTCCAACTTCATGATTTTTCTTTAAGAATGAATGAATGTGATGTATTGGGTAATGCTAAGAAAAGCCTAAGCGTTCATTTACAACAGAGTAAACTTTTTTTTTCAAAAAGATTTTATTACAATATACACATCTTAATAAGTTTCAAACAATCAAAGGATTATGCGCTCGAGCTGAGAATAGCAAAATCCTGATGTATTTTTGTTTGTATAAATAATTTATAGTCATAATAATATACAAATATCACATTTTCAAAATAACAATATACAATTTAGAATAGAGTGTGAATTTTTTGCAATTTATAATATATATACATCATTAGATGACAAGGTAAATATTTTACATTGAGAGTACCTTCAAATTAAATTTAATTAAAATATAGAATAGACCATTCACCCCCAAAAAAAATTAGAATAGGCACAAGATTACTTCTGTTTCATAAATAAAAGAAAAACAAAACTAATGATAAATAAAAATAAAAGAAATTTTATTTTACCTCTAAATTTTATTAAAATATCATTAAATTATCAGTCCCGAAGGCATAGAAATAAGAATTAAAATGACATGCAAGTCACTGTAAAAACACTAACATTTACAAATATTTTGATGAAAAATGTTAGGAATACATTCTCTATCATAC
This sequence comes from Ormosia semicastrata, assembly GCA_029884595.1. Taxonomy (NCBI): domain Eukaryota; kingdom Viridiplantae; phylum Streptophyta; class Magnoliopsida; order Fabales; family Fabaceae; genus Ormosia; species Ormosia semicastrata. The sequence goes on along the minus strand of JAQQTO010000043.1, from coordinate 7,869,762 downwards.
TCTTTTTAACACTCTTTTCTATTGAGTCACGTCACATACTAAAGTACACTTAATCTTAATTAACGTATAATTAATTCGATTAACATGTAATCAGGTTTGAATATGTGACAACTTAATAAAAAAGAGTGTTAAAAAAATGTGATAGAAAATATATTCTTAACACTCCTCATATTTTGATGCAAGTACTACTATTTTAATTACTAAAAAAAAGATAATAAATATTAATTTGTTAAAATATTAATAGATATCAGTTTAAAACTCTTTTATACTTACAATACATACTAATTAAACTCTAGAAAAAAAACCTATAAAGCTTCTCCCAAAATAATAATAATGATAACAACAACAAACTAAGGATTAAATTTGAATGTACTATTTTACACCGACCATAGAGCTAAAACTAAAACTAAATTCACCTTCGGTATAGCCGCATACATTACACTGTAATATATTTAAGTAATTGGAAAAGAATAAATGGCTGTGATTACTATATGGACGCAATAATTTAGTACAAAAGATAGGGGAACAAGACCCCTCCCTTCTTTCTTTTTTCTCATACGAAAAATTTAAGACACCGAGTATTTGTAAGCCTTAAACTACCAGTATTTGATATTTGACATCAAATAATATACTGTTCTTGTCCAAATATTCAATTACATATATACTATCAATTTCTGGTGGACATGTCACAATAACATTAATCCAAAATCTCTATTAGGCTTCTAAACCAATGGCCTCTACACTTGCAAGAATGTAATCAAATTTTCTTAACTATCGCACCATGTTACAGCAAAAGACACCAACCTCTAAACAGAGGAGATCAAAACAAAAGGAAAAAGACGAATATATAAACGCCTAACTAACATGATACATAAATAATGGTAGAAGTATAGTTACACAAGAATTTCGAGCAGCCCAAACCCAAAAACCACCTAACTCTTTTGTTGGCATCCCATACATGTTTAACCAATAGCATACTCGAGTGTCTCCAACTCTTTAGGCCGCCACATGGACTTCTGGACACATAAAAAGCCCTCCTTGTCTTTAGAGTAAGTCATGCGAACCTCCCAATGCATAGACTTCACCATGCTCTCAAGCACGTTAATTATCTCAACAGTGTCCCGAACAATAAGCTTTCCGTCGGGCCTGAGAATCCGATCAACCTCAGCCACTACAGCTTCAAAATTGCACCTACGTGACCAATAAAAATGAGCAAAACGAGACAAACATATATAGATTAGCCCTAATCTGAAAACCAAGATTTTAATGGTGATGAATGAGAAATGAAATAGTTATTAACACCTTTTCTTAAGCTTTGAAAACAGATGATCTGCATGGAGGAGATCATAGGACCTGGGATAGGTGCTAAATGATTCACACCAATCATGATACATGCCAAAAAGACCTCGTTCATAAATAATAGGAAGAGTGTCTGGGGAATCAACTGAAACCACATTCATGACCCAAATATTCAAATCCTTCAAGGCTGCAGCAAATCTTGAACCCAAAAAACACAGAAACATGTCAAACACAGGTGGTGATAATAGCGGGTTAATATAATTCAGAATAACATTTGAAACATTGAATTTTGCTCACCCTCCATAGACTGATCTCATATCCATGACATTACGCACGTTTGACCATTGAATTCCCATTCCGTTTAGATAAGACTTGGACACACGTTTCCAGTGTTCATAATCAGCAGTAAAATCTTCAGGGGCAGGCTTTCCATAAACTCCAACTTGGGAATTCGTCAACCAGTAAGGTGTTTTGGTCAGTCTTGCTGGCCACTGCTCTGGCCATTGTGACCCACGTTCTGTTGAATTCACTGGCACTTTGTGCATGCAAGCTTGCAATGGAATGTTCCTGCCACCAAAGAGATTAGAAAGCAGCCATGTGTTATAGGAAGACAAAACTTTCACACCCTTTCTGGGTGCAAAATGTAAACCAATCCAATTCTTGCACAGGGGACCCACCATATGTGTGTGGATCCTGCGGACCAATCCCAATGCAGGAAAAGTGGTGTAAGAAGAAAGTATGAGAATACCAGTGTCCTATCTTATAATACTACAGTTTTCTTGAAACTTTAGCAGATAAACTTTGTAATGAAAACACTGTTCATCTGTAGCAGAAACACCTAACATTCCTCCAACTGTATCAAAAGAGCCGTATAAGGCTTGGTTTGTTGTCATTGTTGTTTATATGCTTCATACACATGTTCCTTAGGGAAAAAATAAATAAAAAATAAATCTGCAGCTGTTATAGAGAAGTTTTCTTATGTCATTACATTCAAAGATGAATATCAACAATTAACTAAGTCAAAAACTCCTTTTTTTCTGTTTTGGTTTTTAATTAAAAAATAAAAACTACTAATGTCTCAGTTAAGGAAGAAATACCATGCTGCATTAGGATCATCAGAGTCTGGACATATCGGAGGCTCATTCTTAGAACGTTTCTCATAACACTCATTAGAAGTTGGCTTCTTGTATACAGCTATACCAACTCCATTAAGTTTATCCTTAGTGATGGACACAACTTGCCAGCACAGTGCTTTTGTTAGTGCCTTCATTTCTGCAAATAAATTCATAAAATGTCAGAATTAAATATACCAACAGTAAACTGCTTAGAAGAGGAAGGCGATAGTCTAGTTATCATCTACCATTCCATATTTCAACATCTTCGGGAAGCTTCTGATAAATAGGAGTAGCAGACCACACAAAAAAACCACCAGGTCGCAATACTCTATTCAGCTCCAAAAGAAGTTTACCACCTACAATTATACAAACAGTAAGCTTCCAAAATAAGAGCCAGTTGCATTTACATGCCTTTTACATCATTACCATCTATATAAGGAAGTTGTCTTGAAAGTTAAAATCTAAATGCCCAAACGAAGCAGTTTAAGTACAAAAATGCTACATAAAAATTTCAAGCTTGAATGAACATGATCTAATCACCACTACAAAAGTTAGGTCATTGAAATACCTTCTATATGCCATGGAACTCTACAGCGTGCACAATGGACTATATCAAATACTTTCCCAGGGAAGGGAAGCCTCTTTGTGCCCATCACAGCAGATATAGCGGGAATTCCCCTTTCAAGTGCAAATTGTACCTGAGCTTCATGCTCATCTTTTGGGGCCAATGACATTGTAAGTGTGTCTCTTTCAAAGAGAAAGCCACCAAAGCTGGCAACACCACATCCAACATCTAATATCACACGTGAGCGTTTGCCCCAAGCAATATCAGGTACAGACTGCACCATCAAAGCTCCTTATATTAAGTAAAATGCTCAACAACATCAAGAAAACAAATCACATATCCACAGAGCAATTCTAGGATGAAAGCATAAAAATTTCTGATTACAACTTCTCCTATTGCTAAAGAAATCATTTGTAGAAGTTCAAACGATGCTGATACTTCAGTATTTGTTAAATTTTGGTTGTCTCCTAGTGCACTGCATATGTATAGATAGTTCCTACCTACTTGAGTTTGGCCTGGTTAGACATAAGAAAAATGTCATCTTTACCATCCTAGTAGCACTGTTTCTCCCATTAGCAAAGAAGTGCAACGTAGCACTTCAAGTGCCTTAGTAGAACTGCCACTTCTGTATCTCGTTTACTATTTGTTAGTCTCCTAATGTACACCTTATGTGCAGTTCATATCTATTTGGGTTTTCCCCCTAGGTTAGACATTAAAAAAGAATCAAAATCACTAATATAATCATGTCAAGATGGCATCAAAAGTTTTTTTGCTCTGGATATCAGATTAAAGTGAAACGTTAGACAACTCAGTCTCATACCAGTTACCTAAGAAATGCTAATGTTAGATCAACAAGATTTGTGCCCTCTACAAGATGGAATTGCCATCGGAGTTTTTTCTTTCTTTTTTTTGGGGGTGGGGGTGGTGGGGGGAAGGGTTGTTAACATGTGCCGGGCACATGTTAAAGTATTAAAATAGAAACTATTAAATAAAAAGTAGAAGCATTTAATATCTTGAAAATCTAAAACACATTTATTACTTTCTTCTTTAAGTAGTTATGATAATTGAATGAAGGGTAATAAATGCTTCTTAACCTGTGCCCTAATGGCACACGATAATAAAACTTTTTCTTTTCCATTTTAATAATAACATAGAGATTTTTAAGAGGCTGTAATTTTGACATGATTTTTCCTTTTAAGGTTGATGACCAGATAGGATAAAATTTTATAAAAATTGGTTGTGAAGTCTATAAATACATCATAAACACTTCAGCACAAGCAAGTTATATTTACATTTGTAGCATATATATAACAATAATGTCCTGATACTCTGTTTTCATTTTGCTTTGATTCTTATAAAATTATAATTAGATGTAGATGGAGAGATCAATACATATTCAAAGAGAAGATGGGATATGAGATTATTGGATGATAAATTTGCTCAAGTGGAGATCAAATAGGACTGGTGGACACAGTTTGTTACAGAACATGTAATATGGATTCATGGAACATGCAGCAAAAGGTTATCCAGATGAATAAGTATGGACACATTAACATTAAAAGCAACGAATAAAAGTCAACCGTGACAAAAAATGAATATATATTTTACCTTTTGTATAAAGTCAATGTAATGAAGTGCCCCATGCTTGAATTGGGTTCCACCACCAGGAAAAGTAAGGTACTCGCCTGTAACTTTCACCCAATTCTGGTGCCCCTTAACTTCAGCAAGCTTAGTGTGTGGAACATTATAATACCATATCTGCATGACAACAGCTTACTATTTTATGAAAGAATAAACTGACAAACCAAGAATGATAAATGTCAAGCATCTGAGTTAATTTCTACCTTCTCTCTGCTTTTGGGCCACTCAATTGGGCGTCTGTATCCGTCAGGAAGAGAGACAAGGCATGTAGGAGGTTCTTCCGGACATTGCCTTTCTCGATGTTCATAGTGTTTAGTACTCTTCAGATTCCTAATTGCTTTCAAGTTGTCGAGGCATGGGATGTAGTCAGGGCCAGCAGTGACATTGCAAAGTTTCCATTTGTACCCAGTAGATTGCATGGAGGATTCTCGAGACTCCTTTTCATTCTTTGACTCTGCTGCCTGAGTTGACCAAGACCCAGTTTGAGTGGTATTTTCATTCAGAAGCTCTGACTGGGCCCCAGAAGGGAATACCTCATTTGAAGTCTGGTTGTTGGCATTATCATCTGTTTTCTTCTCATTAGAGCTTTCATCAGACTCTTTGTTACCACTTTGTTCCTCCTTCTCTTGTGTCTTATTATCTGTTGTTTCACTTGAATCATCAGATTTCTTTTCACTTTCATCTGAATCAGACTGCTTGTTATCATTTGATTCAGATTTCTTCTCACTCTCATCAGAATCAGATTTCTTCTCGCCCTCATCAGATTCAGATTTCTTATCACTATCATCAGAATCAGATTTCTTAGGTGAAGTCTCTTCAGAGTCTCCTTTAGAGGAAGTTTCATCACTATCCTTTTTGTTTTCTGTAGAGTTTGATTCAGTATTTTCTGTCTGGGAGTCTTTGTCCTCTGTTTTCTTATCTCCATCTTCTGTCTTAGTATCTTCAGAAGGCTTCTCTTCAAGCTTTTCCTCCGAGTCCTCTTCCTGTTTTTCTGGCACCCCAGAGTTGTTTTTAGTGGTGACACTACTGTCCTCCTTGGTTGCATCCTCAGGCAGATCACCAGGATTATCTTCAAACTGCCGAGTATTGCTATTACTGGCCTGTTCTTTCACCTCACTCTGTTCTTTCACCTCATTTTTATTCTCCAGAGACACATCTACATTTTGCACAGGAACTACAGAGGAAGATGTCAACATCCAAACCCCAACCAAGCATAGAGCCACAAACACAACAATTGTCACCGTAGAACAGTAACTCGACGATGATCGTTTATTATTGTCTATTCTAGTATATTTCCCTAAAGCCATGTTGTTGGAGGATGCAAATATTTCACAGATGGTTTAGACCTGATCATGAACCAAACAACAATTAAACACCATTCCCATTGTTGGATCAATAGCTTCCAAACAAATAAAATTTGGAGGATTTGGCATATATATATAACGGATTTGAATTCTCTCGTTTTCCTTAATACATGACATAGTCATGATATGAGAGAAGAAACACAATTCAAGAAAAAAGAAAAAGAAAATATTTCTCTCTCATAACATGGGACCGTCGTGTTCTTAAAGAAAACGATGAGATCTAATCGATTCATGAGCTAGTAAGATCACAATAAGCAAGAAAAGCGGATCAGAAAGTTTCACACTTCAAATAGGCCATTTTTTGTATGTCAATCAGTGAAATTTAACAAGAAGAGACTCTCAAACCGTGGAATGCGGAACCGCGACAAATTTTAACAGATTCAACAGATTGAAAACAGAAAAACAAAAAAAAAGACATATTCAACGCGAAATCAACAGCAATCGCATAGATCTACACTAACAGAAACAATAAAACAAAACTGAAAATAATGCAGTAAAAAAATTCCACACTAAAGAAAACCGGCATGGTTAGCTCAGAAAACGACCGCGTTTAATGTTAAAAGAAAAAGAAAGGGAAAAGGAAAATGTTGAATTCATAGCAGCAAACCCGCGAAGTTAGAAGAATAAAGAAACGAAAGCGAGATTCGGTGAAAGTGGGAGTAGATCTGAATAGGTGGAAATGAGAGGAGATTGGGCTTACCTATGGCTATTCGGAAAGAAGCAGATCTGAGACGGAAGAGGAAGTGGTTATCTCTGCATTGTGTTGCACAGAGAAAGAAATTAAATCTTGGAATGTGAAGGTGAGGGGAAGAAGTTGGAGTTGGATAATATAGGGTGGGGGGAAGGGAGCAATTGGGTTTGCTATCTATCAATTATCAATTCGATGTCTTTAGCATTTTGTCGATTTGGAATAAAAAAAATATGAAAATATTGGGGGTATGATTATGAATGAGTGAATGTGGGAGAGAAAAGAAGAGTGTGATCATAACGAAAAAATAGAGACCAGGAGAGAGTGACGGCCGCATGAATAGCCGTGAAACCGGTGGGGATTAGATCATAAACATGCGCGGTTTGCTAAACAAAGAAAGACACAAGCTACAGTAATTTCGCGCCGCACAGGTTAAAATATCTCTCAACTTAATTAAGATGGATTCATTTCCTTTTCTTATCTTTTTTTTTTAACGAGCATTTCCTTTTCTTTAGTTATACTTATACAACATATAATATAATATATATCATTTCCTCTTTTTTTTGTTAAACTCATTTTTTACTTTTATATATATATATATATATATATATATATATATATATATATATATATATGTGTGTGTGGGGGAGATAATTGACAAAATAATGAAATTATCAAGACAACATACTCTGTTAATGAAAAAAAAATATTAATACTTAAAAAAAGGTGTTCATAGTCCTATATATATATATATATATATATATATATATATATATATACATATATATATATACATACATATATATATATATATATTTTGCTCCGCGAATAGTTTTTTTTTTTAGATTGGAAATGTAAAATCAGATAATTATGAATACACTTGGAGGAGCCTACTTCGAAATCTAAAGATAAATTTCACTGGATGTACTGAATTTAATAAGATAGTTAATACAATTATTACTCTCACAAAAAGTGTATAACATATAAACTTCTCAACTTATCTATAATAATTTATGGATATCACTGATGAGAATGAAAAAGAGAGATCTGCTTTATCACTAAGTGCAAGACATCTGTGGAGTCTAGTTCACAAAGAAGTAGCCTATAGCCATTATACCAAGCAATATATCAGTCTTGTCTCAATGCAAAGAGTTTTCAATACAAGATTAGTGGTCACACCCACTGAGCCAACGAACCCAATAAGAGGAAGAGACCAAAAAACTAAACGTTAAAGTGTAAGTCTGTCTCTAACAACTAACTAACACCAGAATGGATTGCACGTGTAGAATAACTTATGTATGAGTTCGTCCAAAGGGGTTTGCCTCCTCTTAAACACGACTATATTTTTGATGCACCATATTTCCCACAAAGCTGCAAAGAAAAGACTATTATAGGAATCAAAGAGTCGATGAACCCACTCCTTAGTAGTATGGATGAAAAAGTTGAAATGCACTATGAAACCAAGCTTATGCCATATAGGGATGGTTATCAAGCAATCCCAAAAACAGTGGAGAATGGTCTCATCATATAGTTAACACCTATTGTGTGTAGTGGATGTTGCAAGGTAACGACGAAACTGTAACTCATTCATAAGAATAGCATCATATGGCATAAGCCAGATTAAAAATCATTTGGCATAAGCCAGATTAAAAACCATACTTTTTCAAGTGATGGTAATATTCCATACCTAAGACCATGACTCGGTAGAAAGGTCCCTATGATTCACAATAATAATCATACTTTTTCAAGTGATGGTAATATTCCATACCTAAGACCATGACTCCGTAGAAAGGTCCCTGTGATTCATAATAATAAGCCATTTGTAAGCAGAGGAAGACATATAGCCTTCAGAGGGGTGGTATTTCTAATAAAAGCAATCATTTAATGCACAAAAAAGGTCCAAAGCAATAGGATTCATACGGTTCATAACCCCAGTAGGAAAATAAGTGTGGAACAAGTTGAAATCCCATACATCCTTCACTCTAAAGTTAGTATCATAAATGTCGACAAAGGGAACCTGAGAGCACAAGGGACCTTCCTTCATCCAGTTATCATAGCAAAAGGAAACATCCCCTACCCCAATCCTAATACTAAAGCTTGGTTTAAGTATAGAGCTAGCACGAATAATGGACCTCCAACCATAACAGTAACTATGCCTTCTAGGAACATCTAGCAAGGCTGTGTTTGATAAGTACTTGTGTGACAAAAGTCGAACCCAAAGCTTATCTGACCCCTGCAACAATGGCTATGAATGCTTGCCAAGTAATGAGACATTAGCTAACCAGGAGTCCCTGATCCCAAGACCAACATGATGCTTGGGAGATGCTATAGTGGCCCAGTTAACAAGATGCAGGCCCCGAGCATTATCCTTCTTACCCCATAAGAACCCTCTGATTGTGGTATCAATGGTTTCACAAATTGTTGCAAAAAGCCAATAAATTTGCATAGAATAAACTAGAATAGAGGTGAGCACTGAAGTTGTTAAGGCAAATTTACCAGCTCTATTAAGAATATTAATCTTCCCATATGCTAGACTTTCTCTAAAATATAGTGAAAATTATCATTTTCTAATTCTACCTTTGACTAAGGGAAACCCCATATAATGGCTTAAGTTCAGAAAAAACTGAATAAGAGAGAGAATTACAACTTGAGAAATTCCCGACTTTAGCAAACAGAAACACATCATTTACAAATAATAGGTGAGAAATTCCTGAGCCACCTTTAGAAGTTTTTTTAGAGTGCCAAAGACCATCTTTAATCTCTTTGGAGATAGAGAGGAATAATTTTTCCATGAATAAGACAAATAAGTAAGGTGATAACAGATCCCCTTGTTGTAATCCATGTTTGGGATAAAAAAAAAGGCAGCTTGTTAGCATTGCAAACCAAAGAATATGTGGTTGAGGTAACACAAAACATTATCAAGTTAATGATTTGTGTAGGGAATTTGAAATCCCACAAAGTAGCCTAAAAGCAGTACCAATCCACTTTGTCACAGGCTTTTTCAAAATCAATCTTGAAAGCCATAGTCCCATGTCTGCTTTTGGATTTATTCATAAAGTGAAGAATCTTATAGCTATAATGGCATTATCATAATTGCTCCTACCCAGGATGAAACTACTCTGAAGTAAACCCACAAGATCATGCAATAGCAATCTAAGCTTGAGCATTAAGACTTTAGTAATAAATTTATACACCACATCGCAAAGACTAATTGGTTGGAAGTCCTTGATTATTATGAGGTGATCAACTTTAGGAATTAGAACTACTATGATTTCACAAAATTTGGGATCAAAGTGATCTAATGAGAAGGCATCCTTAACTAATTTCTAGATATCACCCCAAACAACATCCTAATAGATCTTGAAAAAGAAAGATTGAAACCCATCATAGTTTGGGGCCTTGAAAGACTTTATAGAATAAAAAGTTCTAATGACCTCTTCCATTTCAATAGGCTTTGTCAAATCACGAATGTCCTACACTCACAACATAAGCATATTAGGAGACTATAGTTGATGAGCTTTGTGTATTTTTTTGGAGCAAATCAGAATTTTGAAAATATTAAAAACTTCTTATTGGAACAATGTGTCATCAGTGCACCACTCCTCATCAAAAAGGAAGAGGCCTTCAATCCTATTACGTTTCTCGCAGATGATAGTTTGTACATGAATGAACAATGTATTTTTATCACTAAACTTTACCTAATTTTCTTAAAATTTTTAGAACCATAAATACTCTTCATGTCCGCCACCCATTTTTATTAGATTATTAAGACTGATTCATCGAGTTCAGCACATTTTTACATACCTACTTGCAGCTATTTGCTACTTCTTTCAAATATCCTTCTTGTTAAAGTTATGGTAGATATCCTATTAAGCATGAGGAATCTACACTTAGATCGTACTCAACTGATAGCCTTATTAATTTAGAACAATAAATAAAGATATTCATGATGGTCAACATCCCGTTGCCATGGCATTAACACGAAGATGGGTTTGAATAATGTAGAAGTTAGTTTAGTTTTTTAAAATGAATTTAATTTCAAATACTATTCATTATTATTTTTTTATCTTAATTAAAGATAAATATATATTCATGTATTTAATAGTATAATACTTATCTATATTATTATAAATTATTATAAAGAAATTTTTTACTCTCGTCTTTAATATTTTTAGTTATTATTATTAATTATTCATTAAAAATTAAAATTAAAATACAAAATAAAAATCATTCATTCATTTTATTATGTATTTAAATATTTATAAATAAACATAAAAAAATAAAGTTACAAACAGTTTTGTAAATTATAAGAATTTTTAACTTCTTACGAGAAAAATGTAATTCCCAATATTAAGTAGTAAATGTCGGTGAATACCATACTTTTTCAGAACCGGACCGGTTGATTAGATCGGGAAAATTGAGACTTGGTTCTTAGATTGCTCCAATTAACTCTTAAAAAATATATTTTTAAAAATTGATTAAAAAATTAGAAATCGGTCCTAAATTAGTCAAGTAATTTGAACCAATCACATTTTACAGGTTGAACCGATCTATTTTTTTTATTATAAAAAAGCATTTAAATTTTTTTAAATACATTGATTATTTGATTCTTAATTTATAACTAGTACTCATCAATTAAAACTCTTAATTTATTTAATGTAGGACAAATAATAATTTGTAATGCTATAAAAATATGACTTCAATTTTTAATAAGAATTTTTATCTTTTACCATTTTATTTATTCAATATGAAATTAGTATATGTTAAAAGATTACGTTAGTGTTAGTATAATATTATTTAGTTTAATATTTATTTATGTGGTAAATAAATTTAATTATATTAATAATACATTTTAATATTTTATTGATATTATTTATATCATTAACATATGTACAACATATATTTTTTTTATGTTGTTATATATTTATATAATATATATATATATATATATATATATATATATATATATAATTCTAATTCGAACCTAATTTAATTCTGATTAAATTTTAAAATCTCGACTTTTTTTTTCATTTCAATAAACAGTTCGATTCTAAAATAATTAATGAATACTCGTTATGAACATTCCTTGAGGGGTAGTCATCTGTCTCACTCTCAACAAACAAATGACAACTCTTTAAATAATTAATAACTAATTAATAAATAGAGAAACTGAGATATTGGCCAGTGACCTACAAGTTAAGAAAAATATTCAATTCAAACGGCCTATAAAGTTTTATTTTTTTATATTTGAGTGCAGAGTTAGAGAAGAATCAATGAGCAACCGACAATGATAGACGACTTATATCCGAGTGCACTAAATATTATAAAAAAAATTAAATATCTTTAATCTGAAATTTACAAATTTTTTGTATACATTCAGTTCATATTGATCAATCAATTATTTTTATATCATTTTGATAATCTTTTATACCTGATTATTTTGATAAATTTAATATTAATTATACAAAATTCTTAAATGATTTGAGACTTCTTTAACACAGTTTTTATATAACAGAAATAATTAGTGAATACTCATTATGAACATTCCTTGAGGGGCAGTCATGTGTCACACTCTCAACAAACAAATGCCGACTCTATAAATAATTAATAACTAATTAATAAATAGAGAAAGTGAGATATTGGCCAGTGACCTACAAGTTAAGAAAAATATTCAAATGGCCTATAAAGTTTTATTTTTTATATTTGAGTGTAAAGTCAGATAAGAATCAACGAGCAACCGACAATGTTAGATGATAACTTAGATCCGAGTGCAGTAAATATTATCGGAAAATTTAAATATCTTTAATCTCAAATTTACAAAAAATTTATATACATTCAGTTCATATTGATTAATCAATTATTTTTACATCATTTTGATAATCTTTTATACCTAATCATTTTGATAAATTTAATATTAATTATACAAAATTCTTAAATGATTTGAGACTTCTTTAACACAGTTTTATATAGCAGTAATAATTTTTATACAAAAAATTATCTCACATACTTCATAGACATTTTATCACAACTATTTTTTTATCTCTTCTTCTTTCTCACATTATTTTCTTCTTATCAATACATCTTATTTCTTTTGTGAGGCTTGAGGGTAAATAACGTTACTTTGTGTAAGTACCATTATCGTTTATATAAAGTTATTGTAGAGAGTCAGTTCATATTTATTCTATAAATTCATTAAGTTAAATCTGTTATATGTAATCGAATTTAATATTTCTTACATAAATTAAAAATTAAATTTTTTTGCAAAAAAAAAAAATGGTCTATTTATATAATAAATATGGCTCCTAACATTGTTTGTACTTGGTCGTGTGTACATCGACATCGCCAAGATCTAAAACGTGAAGGCCACCGATCGGTGGTTTCCTTCTTTCTTTAAAAAATAAAAATAAAAAATTAATTTAAAAAAATATAAATAAAACAAATATAGCATATAATAGATAATAATAATAATATTTTTATTTTTATTTTATATTATTTTTATATTATTTTTTATACCATTAATTATATTACTTTTTATTTATTATTTTATTTTATTTAATCATAATTATAAAAAATAATAAAAAATGTTGTAAGAGAAAAAGAAATGTGAATATAGATACATAATATCGCATCTCACGGATCGGAGAGGACGCGTAACGAAAGTAAAATGTAATGATGGTTGGGTTGGTGACAAACTGTCACAGATGAGGTCCAGCATAGTCACAAGTTGGATTTTTTGTTTTTTTGTAAACACAAGTTGATTTTTTTATCATCATGTATCATAACTAGTAGGAGACCCGTGTAATGTATAGGTGTATTTAATTTATTTTGTGTGTATTTTGATTTTTAAATAATTAACATTATTTTAAAATAGTTAAATATTATTTGATTTTTTATAATATGAATTTATTCATATACATTTTATAATTTTATTAGAGTTAAAATTGTATTAGGCTTAAAGTCATCGAAATAATTGTTTTAATTTGATATTAAAAATGATACTTTTAATTTCATATTAGAATACATATCATTTTGAATCTGTTCAAATAAAATTGAAAATATGTTATTTTGAAACTTTTTTATTAGAATCTAGGTCGTTCCGATTATAATCGAAAAAATGACATTATGAGCCTTTCAATTATAATTAAATCGTCTCATACGAATAATTCTCTTAGTTTATTCGATAGATCTTAAAAAATATGTCACACTAAAATGAAATTTTCAAATAATTTTCTTGGTCCATTTAATTATTATAAAAAATATGTTATTTTGAACTACTATATATATATATCTTAATATTTCAATTAAATTCAAATTTATGACATTTGAATAACTCGATTTATTTGAATAAATGAAAGTAAAATGTAATGATGGCTGGGTTGGTGACAAACTGTCACAGATGAGGTCCAGCATAGTCACAAGTTGGATTTTTTGTTTTTTTGTAAACACAAGTTGATTTTTTTATCATCATGTATCATAATAATCAGAAAGGGATGGATAAAATATTCAGTGAAGGGATATAAAATAATGAATTATATTATTAAATATAAAATTAAAATTAAAATTAATGAATAAAAGTATATTTATTTTTAAATTATTTAGTAGATTAAAATTAAATTATATTATTTTAAATTAAGAGTAAATATATTTTTATTTATTTATTTTAAAAGAATATTTTTTTATTATATAGGAAGATTTATGAATAAAATAAAAAAATAAAATAAATATTTATATTAGATATTAAATGTATCATAATAGTAGTTATCCTTTATATCATGATTCATAGACAAAATAAATTTATATATATATATATATATATATATATATATATATATATTTTTAAAAAAAATGAAGCTAAAAGTGATATGAGTTAGTAGATTTATTATATAAATATTAAAAATTAATAAAAAGATGAGTTGAAATTATAATATCAATGTATATAAAATAATCATGAATCACGTGTCAAATACATATCAAATATAAACTCTTTTAACTTTAATATTTTTATTTTTGATATAATTATACTAACCTCTCTTAAAATTAGTGCTTAAAATATTAACACCATTTTTATTAGATAAATTATTCATAACACCATTATTTTATATTTTTAATGAGATTTTGTATAATATTTGTACACAAAGTAAAAAAAGTATATGTAATTTTATAAACAAATAAGAGTATTAGAGTATAATAACAATATATAAAATTAAAAATATAAGTATAATTTTTAAATAAGAGTATTAATATAATAAGTATTAACTTTATAAAAATTAATGTAATTATCATTTTATCTTTTAATAAATTAAATTAAAATATTGATATTTAAAAAAAAACTAGTGAGAAAAAGAGAGGCCAAAGCCCATACTCGTCTCCCTTAGATCCGTATCTGATAATAATAAACCAAAGGCAGTAAGATTGGTGTACTAGAAAAGGAAATGTACATTTTATTTTGAGTACTAAACTTAGAACTAAATCACAATTTAGGAGAATTAGTTTTCGCAACTGTATAAAGTTAATATGAGATTATGAGAGTGTATATTTAAGATTGTTTTGAAAGAAATTTAATCACAACTAATATAAAAATTAATTTATTTTAAAGTCTCACATCGATTAAGTATATAGACAAAGTAACATTTTATAATGATTTAGGCAACTATCTTTTTCATAAGTTATCTTTTGGAATATTAACGTGATTAATTATAATTAAGATTATGATAATTAATCATGATTAATTTTAGAGATTATTGAAATTGATTTAGTATATAATTATATTTTATTATTTTTCTTTTTTGTATAACAGTATTTTTTATAATTTAATAAAAGTTAATTATTTTGTATACATTTATTCAAATATATATACAAATTATTATTACATGTTTCTATATTTGTAACATGGTATCAAAGACATGGTATCCACATTGAGGAGAGTTTTTCCTTTTTGTTATGTAGAGTTCGTGGAACTCGTTAGAATTGTCACTAATCACCATCAAATTTAGATTTAGTTTTGTTATTTTCTTCATATTTGTCCACTCTTGTCAAATCCTTTAGCTCTTCCATTGTGCAGCTCTGCTGCGCTCCTCTATTGCGCATATTTGCTATACTCCTCTATTGCACATTTCTGCTGCGCTCCTCCGCTCTGTTCAGACTTTGTTATATGTCAAACTTTGTTTTAGATTCTGTCCTAAATTCTAAACTTCATTCTGATGGCAAAACTTCATTTTAAATTCTGTCATAGATTCTAGATTTCGTTCTAATAGCAGGACTCCATCTTAGATTCCAGATATCGTTCAGATGGAAGGGCTCTGTTTCAAACTCCGTCCTAGATTTTAAATTTCGTTCTGATGGCAGGGCTCCGTTTCAGATTCCATTCTCATTGTAGACTCTAGACTCAATCATCATCCTGATTGATTTTGCACTTTAGTTTTTCAATTCAAGTTAGTTTCTTCTATATCCACTTGAGTTTAAGGAGAAATGTTAGCATGATTAATTATAATTGAGATTATGATTGATCACAATTGATTTTAAAGATGATTGTAATTGATTTAGTACATAATTATATATATATAATAACTTTTTTCTATAAATAGAGAATTATTCTACATTTCATTCAGATATTTATACAAATTATCATTACATATTTCTATATTTTTAATATGATTAAAGTTAAATCCACTTATTCTAATATAGTATCATATTCTATTTCAATTTGGCCACCTGCATATATCCAATCATGTAAATTGTGTAAGTTTCATACTCTAGATGTTTAGTCCTGAGCGTGAGGGAAGTATGTTAAGGTTCAATATCGATTAAGTATATATATGGACACAGTTAATGATAGAAGTTTAAACTTCCGTGTTTATGGTAAAATAAAATTGTAAAATACTAAACCAACCATGTTAGTGTGTTTAGATTATAGTTTGTGAAATTGATTTTAAATGAACTTAATTTTGTAAAACTTAGTTTTAATTTAAAGTGGTTTGCGGTGAAATAATTTATGGTTATATATATTTTTATATGAGAAGTGAGTCCAAATACATGTTTGAATATTTTATATTTAATTTTACTATAAATGGCTCCAACTTAAAGTAAAAGCAACATTTTTTCCCTTATACTCAAATCATGATTTGAGACTAAAATTTCGTTAGACATATCTCAACTGAGGTTTAGCCAAACATGTTGGTTTAAGGATGAAACTTAATTTACACCCTCTAAATCATGATTTAAGATGGACAAATTAAAATCCAAACATGCTCAATAGATTTGAGTGGTGTTTGTGCGTGACCCACTTACCGCGTGATCAAATTCAATTTAGAGAAAAAAAAAATTGACCTTACATCAAGTTTGGTGGTCATCCATTCTATTTACAGGAAAGGCACCTAAGTGTGTGAGATCTTTAATTCCACTTCATTCAATATCTTACATGTAAGGGTGGTCCTGGATTTTCGATTTGTAGTATCTGACATTTATAATAATAAACTAACTGTACTTGCGTGAATATATTCATTCATTGTAACAAGAGGTATAATCACCAACCTTTTTAAATATACAAATTGTATTTTTTTTCTTATGAATTTTTTAATAAATTGTTTTAGCAGTCATATCATCTTTTATAAACAGATCCAGGTACAATACAATGACAATAAGCAAATATATAAAAATATACATATTTCCAAATTTTTTATTTAATTACAAGATTAAACGTAATACAATATTATTTGGTGAAGTAATAAAGCACATACAAGAAAATAGAATTTTGAATGTTTACTCCATTAACTTTATTTTAAAATATATGCATAATTATTCATCACTTTTATATAAATTTTTAAATTATCAACTAACTTTGTACATAATTATTTTTTAAAAGGAGTTTTAACATTTTCTCTAACATAATTATTGTCTAATATTTTAATTTTTTCTCTAATATAACAACTAAGGTGATCTCTACTAACATAAAGTAGAAGTAGTCTAACTATTAAACTTAGTCTATTTTGTCCATTCAAATATTTTAGATGAGAGCGAAAATAAAAAATATAATAAAACAATTATCTTATTAATGTGTTTGACGTGATAAATGATAGATTAATTATTTGATTTCACCCAAAATGTTATATGCTAGATCAAGTAATAAACTAATAATATAATGAAAACAAATCGCTGAATGATAATACTATATTTGGCTTCAAATAATAAAATTATTTAAAGATTCTTCCAATTCCCAAAATGATAATAATAATAATAATAATAATAATGAAAATGATTTTAGTCAATATAATTAATGAATTTCAAGATAATCTAACATATTAATTTAAAAAAATTATATAACTAAGTTAATAATCAAATTAATAAATTTTATTTAAATATTTTATGCATTAACTTCATGATCTTACACACCACAATTAATAAATTTTAAGCAATTATAAGTTTGTGATAAATTAATTAATATTTTCATTTGTTTGAGAAGCATAAAATCATTTTGAATCAATATGAAGCTATAATCATGTTATGCATTGTACATAATTTTTAATTCACTGACGGATTTGTAAACTATTAATCTTAACAGAAAAAAAAATCTTTGATATAAGATCGATTTTGATTTAAGGTGATATTGTAAACGAATTCTAAGTTACATGCATGAAAATGACCTAAATGCAGCCATACAAGCGGGGAGAGAACGCACACGGTCTATGAAGATGTTTGGTGTACTAATATATATATATACTATCTGATGGACTTTTAAAAATTTATATTTTTACAGATCAAAAGTCTTGTGTTTTCATTTTTTTTTAATTTTTTTGATTGACTTTGTTCTTAAGTTTATTTTGTTTTTAATTTTTCTAAATTATGTTTTAATTGTGTGTTTTATTTATTTTAATAGTTAATTATGCATGTAAGAAGACTGGACGATTGCACGAGACAGAAAAGTTGAATTTGCATTCTGGTGGTCTAACGTCTAGACACTTGAAAGCCAGCGCCTAAGCAGATAAGGAATTTTATTTCTGGTCATTCAGTGCTTAGGTGCTGAAGACGCAGCGCCTGAGCGCGTGTTACGCATCAGAATTTCAAGAAAGAATGCCAACGCCTAGGCACTGGATAAACATAGTTCCTGAGCACTAGTCGCGTAACCTGTCATGTTATTTTCATTATAAATACATAAGTTACATCAACTTCAAGACACGCTTGGACATAACGCACCATCCGTTAAGAGGCACAAACCTTAATGTGGTGTGGGCGCAATTAGGCTTGAAGATTAGGAATTTTCTTCAACATTTTCATCTTTCTACAATGGAGTTTGTCATATTCTTCCCTTTGTATTCTTCTTTTTCCATGTGTAACTAATTTTCCTTTGTTAGGGGGATGATAAATCTTGTTCTTGGATGATATAACTTCTTTTATGAGTTTAATTTATGTTTCTATTTTATGATTTACGTGTTTATTTCTATTCTTAATATTTTTCTGAATATGATCAATTTGAGAGTGATCTTTTAAGTTGATATATGATTTGAGAAAATTTGCATGAACCTAGATTATGTGATAAATATCATAATTTCTACAATCGTTAGGAAAAGACGTTATGAGTTATGTAGTCTTTCTTTTGATTCCCTCGTTCTTGATAATGTCTTTCTATTTGGGGTTAAATTAAGGGATTAGTCAATTCCAAACAGTGTAAGATGATGAATATACTAAGTAATTGAGTATTAATTAATTTTAAGAATTAGTTATAAATCATTGAAATAGAACACAGTTAAACCAATATTTGAATGTGCATTTTAAGAGTTCAAGTGAAGTCTAAACCATAACTCTTTAATATTATTATTTTTCACCCTTTGATTTTTTGTTTGCGTACTTATATTTCTTTTTAATTGAATTTACAACAACTCTCTTTTCAGTAGCTTGAATAGTATCAATTTGACGAACTTAATAATTGATAACATAATCTTTGTAAGAACGATATTTTACTCACTTTTTATTACTTTTATCAATTTGGTGCACTTGTCAATGTCCACAACATTATCATTTTTACCTAGGCGTCTAACATACCCTAGCATCTTGAGTGCATACAAGGTGTTCATATTTGATACACATATAAGATGATTATCATTAATATCTCACACTCCCCCTTTTCATTTCATATATATGGATAAAGAGATGTTCTTTATGTTGGATGCTCGAGCATGTAATGTTCTCTCTTGGATATTTTAAATGTTTAAGTATAATCAAACAAGTACACCAAGCTTACTTAAAAATGTCAGTTGGTTATTCACCGAAAAAAAAAAAGAAATGTCATTTAACTAACCATTGCCATGCCAAGCATACATTTTTTTTTTGAACTTCGGGGTGGAAAGCCACAAAAAAAAAAAAAAACTAAAGAAAACTATCCTGGTGCAAGGCAATGCCAGAAAGGTCCTTACGCAGTACCTCTGCTAAACACAAAGGAGGGGTTATAAACCTCTGGACACCCAAACCAAGATCATGGCCCATGTGGGCAAGTTTATGAGCAACAGTGTTAGCTTCCCTAAAAACATGCATAATATCAACTGACCAGCTCCTTCAAATGAGGCCTTGAATATCCTTGACAATAGCAGCAGCAGGATGTGCACTATCCATCGAGGAATGAATTAACATGATAACACTTTTGGAGTCAAGGTTCAGCTTCACCTGTTTGAAACCCCTTTCCCAAACCATGTGCAACCCATGCCACACACCCCAAAGTTCAGCCAAAGTGATGGAAGTAGAACCCAAATTTGCTGAGAAGCCTCCCAAAACAATACCAGAAGAGTCACGAGTAACCCCTCCAGTCCACAAGCGGCCTTATGATTGCTAATGACAGAGCCATCAGTATTTAAACAAATCCAATCCGGAGGAGGACATTTCCAGAGGCATGCATGAACATCTCTAGCAGGACGGGTAGAAATGATGGATACCATATCATCCACCTTATTCCAATACTTGATTCTTTTCCAGTAGCAAACTAGAATATGCCTAGTATCCCTCTCATGGAATAAAGTTTCATTCCAGTATTGCCAAAGAAATTGACAAGCTGTGAGGAAATACAAGGGCTTCCACATCTCTCATTATCAGCTAGAATGCAATTAAAATCACCAACTACACACCAAGGGCCATTAACAGAGCTAGAGAGAGCACGAAGATCACTCCAAAGTTCTGCCCTGATAGCGCCTTGGGGCCTGGCATAACAAGCTGTAAAGAACCAACCATCCATAGAGCCATTCATGATCTTCATATGAACAAATTGGCGAGTAGATGGAACTCTATTGATGTTCCAAACAGATTCATCCCATAGGCACCAAATACCGCCAGCAAAACCTTGCGCTTCAACTTTAAAGGACTTAGAAAATTGAAGTTTCTTGATCACTCTATCAGCCTTGCTTCCACTGATCGTAGGTTCCAGTAAAATGAGAAAAGAAACTCTATACTTCCTGTGAATGTCTTTGACAAGGGTGGGAAAACTTTTCCCCCCAGCACTATAACAATTCCAAATAATAAAATTGTAGTCGACGTAATCCATAAAAAAGACAACAAAGAAATGGACAAAAAATAAACACAAAACCTTCATGGGATAATGGGCATGTAAGGAGAGAGCCTGTTTGCGCCTATTGTATCTTGGAGGCTTGAAACAACCTCGCTGGAACCTGCTTCAGAGATCTGTCCTTTCCCCAAACCTATATTATTATCTTCATGCAACGTAGAAATCTGCAATATATCCCTGGAATCAAGGACTTCAGAACAGTTTGCACTTTTCCTAGCATTTGAAATCATTGATTTTGGATTAATAGCTTGAGTTGACCTTGGTGGTTTCCGTCTTTTTGAAACCATTATCCAATCCCCATGAGTGGCAACCTCATTATTAGAATTAATGACATGATGTGAACCCCAAACTGCGCTGATGATTGGCATCTTCGTGGGTTAGAACCTTAGCTGGTTCCTTCACCTGTGCGCCACCACTAGGAGCTGAAACTAATGAAGAGGACGACGCCTTTCACATGTCCATAACAACCACAGAGGGAACATAAAACATGCAGACCCTCATATTCCACATTAAACCAATTATCACCAAATACAAACCTTCCCAACAACTGGTTCTCTAATATTAATCTCGACACAAAGTCTTGCAAAGCGACCCCTCTCATTTAAGGTATTAGTATCAACCTTAATGGGCATGGGCTTCCTTATTGCAGAAGCAATGCCCAGCAAAACATTCTCATCATAAAAGAGAAGATTTAAACAAGGAAAACGCACCCAAACCAGAGTTTTGTCAATTGTTGCCTGAGATTATGCAAATTCTGGATACCATGGACAAACTGTCAAATAATGATAAAATATCATCTATGGACCACCCTCTATAACCAGGACGGATCCAAGTATAAATGAGTGAGAACACATATACTCATTCTATTTTAATTTTATATAAGAATATGTTTTTTATTTTTTATGTATATTTTTTATTTTTATATATAAATAAAATAATAAATTTATAATATTAAAAAATAAAACTCATATAAAATTATTAAATAATTATTTATTACATAAAAAAATTTAATAGTATTAATAATAAAAATCATAACGCGACTTTTTGACTAAAATTCCTGGGTCGTCTATAACCTTGGTTCTATCTTCCGGGAGATCAAACTTTACCATAAAAAACCCATGTCCAACATCCATAATATCAAAATCTCCAGCAAGCTTCCAAGTATTCACCAACTTAGACTTCATCAACTGTAAACCAACTTTCTTACCTAACAGCTTGATGATCAGCCGCTCCTTCCAAGGAACAGAGAGTTCCTCTATCACCGCTGGTGCAATACATATCTTTGGAAGAAGTCGATTACCATTAATCCAGTCTATAGACATCAAGTTCTCCGCAAGCAGGTTGCGCCTTGGTGGAGGAAGAGGTGCCATCTTGTTACTCATTAACTTCTCTCAAAAAACCCTTATACCAAACGAAGAGACCTGTTCCTGTTGAGAAAGCATGACTGAAACTCCATCAGGTGGATCTCCAGGCGGGGGGAGTCCGTTGATGCGCTGAGTCGAGAGCGGAGGAAAGCAAAACATTTTTTTAGAATTTGTCTTAATACAACACACAAATTTTATGAGTATATATATATTTTTTATGAATTAATCTCAAAGAGTGTGTTTGGAATGAATAAAAATGAGAAATGATTTGATTTGATTTGATTTAAAAATTAAATTTTGTGTTTAGAACTTTAAAAAAAAAATAAGATTTGAATTGATTTAGAAATCAAATTTTATATTTAGAATTTATTAAAATGAGAATTGATTTGATTTAATTTTATCATTTTACATTTTAACACTTATGAGAGATTGTTAGAGATAATTATTAAAGATAAAATAGTATATTTATTTCAAATCAAATCAATTCCTAACAAATTTTATCAAATTTAATAGAATTTAAAAAATAAAAAAATAAAATTAATAAAATTTTAAAAATTAAATTATTTTTTATTTTTTAATATTTTAAACACAAAATTTAATTAAATTTAATTTATAAATAAAATTATTTTTATTTTTTTACATTTCAAACACATTCAAAAACTATTCCTAATTCCTATTCCATGGCTGAACATGATCTCGAAATGGGAAGCCAATTTCCTTTGGGCTTGGTGCGTCACGGTACAGGCCTTCCTGCATATTACACTATGATTGATTAAATATCCTTTTTGTGAGGTACAATTTTTTAGAGTATCTTCGTAAGAGAATAATTTGTTAGAATATAATCAGACGTATAAGTAAAGATTTTTTTAAAAATATTATTTTTATTTATATAAATTTTAAAATTAAATTTAAAATTACATGTTTAATTTAAGAGACATAAAATCCTTCTACTTATACTAACATATACATTTTACTACTTGTATAGTCAAAAATTTTAGGAGTTAAATTTGATAAATTGCTAATGTAAAATTTTGTTACATCATAAAAAAGTATATTTTTAAGTTTTTTTTATCATAATCAACATTTTTAAGTAAACTCACATAATAGTCACATTTTTTTAAATGTAAACTTTTGTTATATACTTATGTTTACATTTGCTTGAGATACGCACTCTAATTTAATAAAAATGATTTTTTAATACTAACCATAAATAACCAAACTCATAATTTAATGGCCGTTAAACATAAGATGCATACTTTTTTTTTGGGGAGCGTCAAGATCCAGACTTATTCCCTTGAACACGTACGACATTTTTTGTTCATTCATATAGACTGTGACGCCTCCGAATCTCAGGCGAAAATCGATCACTTAACCAAACCATAATTCATATAATACCCTGGATTATTTCTTTATATGTCGAAAATATCCCTAACCAATTGAAACATGTCATGTTCTTATTGGTTCCCTGGTAGTGCCATGAATGTGTATAGAACCAGCCGAAAAAGAGCATCATCTCCTTCTCCTTCTCCTTCAAGTTGCGGCTAACTCCGTCTTTTTCCCTCCATGGACGCAGTGGATCTGCAATTGTGAAAAAGCAGACACAACCCAATTGAGCAACACAGAGCAACCATCACAAGAGGCTACAAATTACAGGTTTTTATGCTATCATCTTTTTTTTTTTTTTTAAATTTCATTAACTGTGTGCCTCATTTCTGTAGCTCCAATTTCCCTTGTAAACTCTTGAGTGGAACTCCGTCGCAATTATGTATATATATTATTTATTTGGGATAATTGGAGATCTTGTTGAAATAACAGAATCTCTGAACTGTTAAACTATGCTGATTTTTTAGACAAATATATCGTTTGATTTTTCCATGTAATGTCTGTGTTCTATTTTGTATATTATCATCCACAATCTTATTTTGTCAATGAAATGAATGTGAGTGATCGTTGGCTTGGATGAAAACAAAACCTTTCTGGCATAATCATACAATTCTGTTTTAAGGGAAATTTTGGACCAAGCTCAATGGGCAGCTGGAAGTATGCTACTTCTGTTGAGTTATAAGTGTGTCTGGAGTATGATTATGAAGGTGGATATGTGTTGGTGGAAGGTGAAATGTGGTTGTCAAGCTTTGGAGGAAGGGGCTGTTTGCTAGGCCTATATGAATGGAGAAACAAATGTTTTTCTTTTTGGAGCTGGGGCCTTGGGTTCATACTTTATAGTAACATGGTTGTGCATAAAGAAAACATAAAAGGTGCAGACATAGAGACTTCAATTACAGCTCCATCAGTTTCAAAGTATTTGCTTTCTATTTTTCATATCTTTATCTGTATTTCTGATCCAATCATTCTTATACTTATACAGATAAGCCTCAAGAAGTAAGAACAAGAAGAATTGCTAGTGATATTATGTCATGGGTATTTCCTGAATGTACAAAGTCAAAAGTCTGTATTTGCTGTAGCGTGTAAGCACAGATGAAGGGAGGAATTCATTTTAGCTTTAGAGGGAGGCATATTTCCCTTGCTCTGATTGCTCTTGTTCTTTTTACCACATTACTGTGGACATGGGAGAAAAATCCAATAGCCACGACTTTAAGATCAGCTCAAGAGTGGTACCACATACCTTCAGGTTTGTTTTCCAGCCAGATATACATAATGACATTAATAATTTGTTTTCTCCCCTTTTTTTCTTTTTGGGCCCGGGGAGAAATTGCTTATGGGTTTGAAGACAATTTATGCTGTATTTCAACTGTTGTTGAAAAACTTCAATGGTAGCTGCTTCAAGTGTAGATCAAACTTTTAATAGAAAGGAATATCTTACTAGGAGGAAGGAGATGACACAAAATACAAGGATGAGTATTCTTCAATAGAAGAAAACAGAAAAACCTTGCACTACCCCCCAAATATCTCATTATGATGCATGGATACGGATACGGGTACGGGTATCGGATATAACACGGGTATGGTACGGGGATACGGCTTTTGTTAAAAAATCAAACAAACATTTATCAAGTATCCGAGTATCTAGTATGATATTGGGTACGTATCCAACATAGGTACGACAAACATTATGAAGTACCTGTGCTTCTTCATTGAACGTCCACTAGTGGAATTTCCTTAAGAGTATAGATATTTATTTTTCATATATGAAGCAACAGTAAATTTTGTTTTTGTGGAAAAGATTCATTAGGAGAACACATCACAGTACACTCATGTTACTCAATGGCACATCAAGAAGAGTAATTCAGACTCTACAAAGTGGGCATATGTATATTCCTGTGGTACATGGACTGAAATACCTGAAATAGTTGAGGGTTTTGATATTGAGACCTGGACTTTGGGAACATGTACAGGTATTGATATTAATACCTTAAATAATTCTGGAATTTGATATGACCATCTTGTCATATGTGCTTCTTGAACTTAGACTAATGCTATAGGGATCTAGATATCCATATGACGAAACATAACTTACAAAATAATAATTGATTTTGGCCTTCCTTGTATCACTCAAGGATGCTTATAGAATTTCTGTGGTAAAGAATAAACACTGCTAATCGCATATGTATGTGTATAAGTGTATCGATTTCCCTAGTGCAATATTGAACAACAACAAATTGACATTTGCAAATCTTGTACCTCTTGTAGGATCTAATCCTCACAGTTTCGTTGACTGATAACTACTTGATTCTTGCTTGTTATTGGTTTTGTAACCATTTTATGGTCGTGTTTTGTAATTACCTTTCCATTAACCTGCTATTTTTGGTTATTAACTGTGATGAGTATTTTTTTTATAAATACATCTGCTTAGAATTTCCTGTGGAAGTCCCAATTGATTCAATGGGAACTACAAAGCTGGAAAAAAGTGAGGAAAAATCCTTAACTCCCATCACAGAAAATGGAACAAAACTGCAACTTGATATTGTGGGTGCACCAGCTGTAGATTCTGTATCTGCAGAATCTCCGGAAATTCAATACAATCAAGATTTCAGGTCTTCTTCCAGAAGCGAAGGTAGATTCTTTTTGTTCTTTTCTTAAATTCGTTACAATGAACTTTTTCTGCTACTGCATCTCTATTATCATCATTATTCTGTAATTACATGTTTTTTTTTTGGGCTATTTTCTTTATATATTTCTTCCTGAGAATGTGGTTCCACAGCTTATTTGGCTATTGAGTACTGCTACGCAGCCAAAAAAAGATAGCCAGAATTTAGCTAGATTTAAGGGTGGTTGTCGGATAGGACAAAGTGGTGGAGACCACTCATCCATCCAACAGTAAATAAGCATGCCAATTGATTCTGGTTCCCATTCTGTCAAACTAATTCTGGCTGAGTAGCATTTTCCTTAGCTATTTCACTATTATTACTTGCTTAAGTAGAATTCAAGTTGCAGAATGTAACAACATAAGATGGTCTCTCTTCAAGCCTTCTAATGTCTTAACTCTATATTCTCTTCGAATTGGTTGTTTCCTCCTGAACCATGAGTAAACGACTGGAGCAATTTGTTTTTCTTCTTTCCCTTGCTCAAGTTGTGCAATAAGTATTACTTCTACAATCATGTGGACATTCTTTACGTCTTCATAACTGACCTCCATGAATTTTTGCAACCTCAGCCTAGAAGTTGAAGTCTGCTTTCAAATCTTTAACTTTGTTATATAATTTTATTTAATTTGTGGAACTATTTTGAGATGTTAAAGAAAAAGAAGGAAAATTTCTTGTTGAGAGTCTCTTCCTCCGGCTCCCCTTTATGGCAACATGTTCATTAGTACAATCTAGACTTTCTGTATCCTTTTCTCTGGCTTCCACAGTAACAAGTGACCCTATGCATGGGCAGTGGCCATAATACTCCAAATTATTGCACCAGAAAATTAGCAAATATTCTGCAGATTATATTCTTTTTTTTTTCCTGGTTGCATATGCTTAAACCTTGTATCTTCATTCTTCAATGAGTTCACTGGCTGGATTTAGTATTGATTGGATTTATCCTTTGCAGTTTGTAATTATGCCAAGGGTAGGTGGGTTGCAGACAGAAGGAGACCTCTGTATTCTGGGTTCGGCTGTAAGCAGTGGTTATCCCCAATGTGGTCATGTAGAATGACACAACGACCAGATTTCTCGTTTGAGGGATATCGCTGGCAGCCAGAAAATTGTGATATGCCTGAGTTTGACCGGTCTGCGTTCTTGAGAAAGTAGGTATAATCCTTTCTTATTCTTTGATCTAGTTGTTAACATATATTTCAAAAAGATTATTATCTGGTTGCTATTTTTATTCAATGGTTTCTCTGTAATGGTGCTAAAAAGTCTTCTGATTTGATTACATAACTTGCTTTATCAGCCATTTCCTGTTAACATAAATAACATTACATCATTTTAATTTGCATTTTATTTTATTTTTTTATATTATTTTGATGACTAAACTTAGAATTTGTTAATTGGTGCTTTGTATTTTGTTGAATGTGGAATCTAGGATGCAGGACAAAACAATTGCATTCATAGGAGATTCGTTAGGCCGGCAACAATTTCAATCTCTGATGTGTATGGCCACTGGTGGAGAAGAGAGTGCGGAAGTTGAAAACGTGGGATGGGAGTATGGTCTGGTAAAACCCCGTGGAGCTATTCGTCCTGATGGCTGGGCTTACAGATTTCCCAAGACCAATGCCACCATCTTATATTATTGGTCAGCTAGCCTATGTGATCTGGAGCCCCTTAACATTACAGACAAACTTACCAACATTGCCATGCATTTAGACCGCCCACCGGCTTTCATGAGACGGTTCCTCCATCGCTTTGATGTTTTGGTTCTTAATACAGGACACCACTGGAACAGGGGGAAGCTTACTGCAAACAGGTGGATAATGCACGTTGATGGAAGGCCAAATGAAGACAAAAAGATTGCAGAAATTGCAAATGCCAAAAACTTAACAATCTACAGTGTAGTCAGATGGCTTGATTTGCAACTTGTCTCTCATCCAAGACTCAAAGTTTTCTTCAGGACTATATCACCTAGGCATTTCTTCAATGGCGATTGGAACACTGGTGGAAGCTGTGATAACATGATACCATTAGCCGGTGGAAGTGAGGTCGTACAGGAAGGGTCTAGTGATCCAACTATTGAGGGTGCGCTAAAGGGCACCAAGATTAAGATACTGGATATAACAGCTATTTCGCAATTGAGAGATGAGGCTCACATGTCGCGCTACACTATTAGAGGAACTCTTAATTCAAGTGACTGTTTGCATTGGTGCCTACCTGGAATTCCAGATACGTGGAATGAACTCCTTGTTGCTCAGATATAGGCTATGTCACAGTTTAGTCACCTCTCCCCGCCCTCCCCTTCTATAACCTGTCAAGAAGAATGAAGAAGAAAATACATACGCTGACAAATGCATTCTGCAATGCATTTGTAAGATGTTTGAGGATCAGAATCTGTCTATTCTTTGTGGTCTAGGAAGACCAATTATTATTTTCTGTCAAATGTATTTTAGGTATCATTTTCTCACTGAATAGGAATGTAGGGAGGTCATATAGTTCCACTCTCTCTCATTTTCAGTGCGAAGAATTAGGTGAAACTGGATCTGTTTTGAACAAAGAGTCCAGAAAGAACAGAACTTCACGCGGCGTGAGCTAACCACGTGCCTGGCCAGAGTTGACATGGCCTTTATTAAACAATTTGACATGATTTTATAACTTGTATCAATGTATATGAATTGGTGTCTATAAGAAAAGAAATGGTCTCCATTTTCTTTGCTGTTCCGGTTTGAGTGTATAGAAATTCATCCAAATTTTGGTTGATGTGTAATGTTTATTTGGCACCCTGGCAGCAACTAAGTGGTGTAGGGCTACGGGTAAAGGCTAAAAAAATTAATTTATGTGTACAATGCATGGTTTTAAATTCTGGTTATAGTCACAGTTGTAATTGCCTTGCATTTACTGCAATTGCGAATAATTGTGAGCAATTTAAAACCATGGTACATTGTATAAGGAGAGGAGGTTAGCTACATTGATGGCTTAGAGTGATACTTACAAATGATCTACCAATGAAGTTTGAACCCAAGGCTTTTTGGTTGATGATATTAGGATCTTGCCGGTTGACTAGTTGAGTTAACAATCATCAACTTCTAAGCTGATTATTTGATTTTACAGCAATGCTATTTGGTACGAGGAGAATCACACGAAGTTGACTACAAAAGATGTGATGCATAACAATACAAGGTTGGTCAAACTGAAAGATGGGTTTGAAAATAATTACCCATCGGAAAAAGTTTTAAAGTAAATTTTCATGTAAAATAAGCAAAGAAATATATATTCACTCTTAATTTAATTTAATTTAAAGTTTTTAATTTTAAATTACTAAAAATTTAAAAATAAATATAATTTTACTTAAATAGATAAATTTACATTTTTTATGATCTCACGATTTTTGTAAAATTTTCACGAAAATCTTTTCGTACAAATGAGCATTTTGCTTGGATTTTAATCTGAACTTTTTTTTTTGGACTTAATGTGAACTGTACTTCACGTTTGATGGTTGTTTCTTTTATAGCTTGGGTCAGTGTATAAAGCCCAAAGATAAGTTAGATATGATGAATAATATTAAAAAATATATAATATATATATATATATATATTTTTTTAATAATAAGAATATAAAAACCAAAGAAACGAAAAAATCGTAAAAAAGAGTAATACTTTTTTTTATAAAAATTTTTGATATTAAATGAAAAAAATTATTAAATAAAAAAGTAAATATATTTAATATGAAAAAAATATATATAATATTTTTTAATTAATAATTAAGAAAAATAATAACGACGTTGTTGTTTTAATTATTTTATACGCACACCGTCACCGATATAATGGAATCTCTCCGTTTGATAAACACAAACCGGCGCGCTTTTTCCCAGTTCTCTACAGTCCACTCGCCATCGCTGTCGACACCACAACACCCATCTCCATCACCGGCGCCGCCGTCTTCCTCTCTTTGCGGTCTTAGCTATGAGTTTAGGAGCTTGCACAGAGCTATCACGTTTCCTTGCAGTAGCATCAGTGAGACCCAATTCTCACAAGCCTAGCGGCACCGCCACAATTTGCAACAGACCAATTGCTAGTTACAGCCGCGTCCGCGTATTATCAGTGTCGAGGAACAACAACAGGGTGGTTGCAGGAGCTGGGAGCAGTAGCCAAGGCCTCACGTATAGGGACGCCGGAGTTGACATCGATGCAGGGTCCGAACTCGTTCGAAGAATAGCGAAGATGGCGCCTGGAATTGGAGGCTTCGGAGGTCTATTCCCTCTCGGTATATGCTCTACTACCTTTTATCTTTACTTGATCCTTTCCTTGAATTGGATTTTTGATTTTTGATTTTTGATTTTTGAGTAGGTGATTCGTACCTTGTTGCCGGTACCGATGGTGTGGGAACGAAAGTGATGCTTGCCTTTGAAACTGGGATTCATGACACTATTGGGATTGATCTTGTAAGAAAACTGATTTGGATTGTTTCTGTTATTAAAAGGGATTGGCTTTTGAGTAACTAACTATTGTCTTTACTGTCCCTAGGTTGCAATGAGCGTCAATGACATTGTTACTTCAGGGGCAAAGCCTTTGTTTTTCCTTGATTACTTTGCAACTGGTCACCTTGATGTGGACGTTGCTGAAAAGGTAGGTAATGGATGTGCCTGCGTTAACTGGTTTGGTTTGAACTTTTCAAGTTTGAACGTTTTTGTAACTAAAAGCTAATTCATGTTTCTCTCCTAATTTCCTCTTGTTCAGGTTATAAAAGGCATCGTTGATGGTTGTAACCAATCTGATTGCGTTCTTTTAGGAGGAGAGGTATTGTAAATGTTGTGTAATTTATTTTATCACACTGTCTAATTGGATGCCCATTAATCTTGCCGAGTCATAATCGGATCAATTCAAGTTAAACAGTATGAAGTAACTGGAGCATTCATTGCTTAAATGTCACTATTTTTTAATTATTGCGAGCCTTTAATATTGAGGGTGCTGAGGTGGATGATTGGATATACAAGAAAAGATAAGATCATGAACTATCTCAGAGAAAGTTGGAGTAGCACTTATAGAGGAGAATATGATGGGAACTCGCCTTAGGTGGTTTGATCTTGTGAGAAGAAGACTAATAAAGGCTTCAGTGAGAAAAGTGGATTAAAACGGATAGAGGAAGACCTGAGAAAATATTATGAGAAGCCATTTAAAAAGACCTTGTTCCAAATGGTTTAATTGAAAATTTGGTTTTTGATATAGCCTAATGGCATTGATTGATCATGTGGCCAACCCTACCTATTGTGATAAGGCTTGGTTCAATTGGTTGTTGTTGTTGTTGTTGTTTTATTGCAAGTCTCCAATATGTCTTGAGAGCCAACAATCATCTTTTGCAGGTTTAAATGGTCTATGGATTCTTGAATTTACTTATTCAGATTGACATTGTATTTAATCCACAATAGATTGTTGCAATCTTACATTGCTACGGAATATATTAAGCACATGAATAAATTGCAGCCAAACTATGATAAATAAAAACTCTTTCTCACACATATGCTCTGCCATCTGCAAATTTAAATATGAATAAAGAGATAATGTGATTTTTTATATTTCTCCTCTTCCACTTAGTTAATTTTATATACTTTTCAGACTGCAGAGATGCCTGGTCTCTATAAAGAAGGTGAGTATGATCTTAGTGGCTGTGCAGTTGGCATCGTGAAGAAAGAATCTGTAATCAACGGGAAGAACATTATTGCTGGTGACGTTCTTATTGGTCTACCATCTAGTGGAGTTCACTCTAATGGTTTTTCACTTGTAAGAAGGTTGGTTTTGAGTAATCGATCATATTTTACAAAATTGTTAGTTACTGAGATCATGTACTAATATATCTTAACAGAGTGCTTGCTCAAAGTGGTCTTTCATTGAAAGATCAACTTCCTGGTGGTGATGTTACAATCGCGGAAGCTTTGATGGCCCCAACTGTTATCTATGTTAAACAGGTCATTCATCATTCTTTGGGACACTTCAATGCTTCTTTTTTTTTTAAAAAAAAAAAATCCCGTCCCCTTCTGATATTGAAGACTTCTCTTTTCTTCTCAAAATAGGTGCTTGACTTAGTTAGCAAGGGAGGGGTGAAGGGAATTGCCCACATCACAGGTGGCGGTTTCACTGATAACATACCCCGAGTGTTTCCAGAAGGCCTTGGTGCTATTATATACAAAGACTCGTGGAAAGTGCCTACAGTGTTCAAGTGGCTTCAGGAGGTAATACATATTTCTATAACACTCCCTGAAAAATATTAATTTAGCAGGAAAGTTGTTTATAAATTTTTTTTTACCAACAGTTATATATTTTAATTTGGTCTTCAAATCTTTTGGAGACAAAAGTATATAGTACTATATTGATAACCTCTCACATTAGGCGGGGAAGATAGAAGACTCTGAGATGAGACGGACTTTTAATATGGGCATAGGGATGGTCCTGGTAGTTAGTCCAGAGACAGCTAATAGAATACTTGAGAACAGAGGCGAAACAAATAAAGTCTACCGCATTGGTGAAGTTATAAGCAGCAAGGGAGTGACTTACAGTTAATTTTGGTTTCGAGTTTAATCATGTTGTACCTTTCTAATACTTTCATGGAAGATTTCACCTTGAGATTTGGATTATTGATTTATTGGGAGCCCAATAGCTTTCCCTACATAAAATGTTATGAAACTTGCAACATTTTTGGGAATGCACTCATAGTCGAGTTGCTGGTGAAAATTGTTTGTTATTTTAATCTTGCTTTTAGTGCAAATTTAATGATCCTTTTATGCATTTGCAAACCATTCATAGGGACATGAAATCTGATGTAAACCCAAGAACCTTCTTAGTTCAGGTATATTGTTCGTAATGAGAACTGTGATAACTTGACATCTTGTATGCTGCTGTATGTCAATCATATTATAATAAATCATCAGCATCATTTCAGGTTTATCCCAATCATACGGATAGTCATTTTGAAGGATATTGGTTATAATGGGTTCAGACTTTCGGCTATTTATATGAACATACAATAATTTCTCCTAATAATATACAATCTTCTCTGTGGTCTGAGATTTTGGTTACATATTTGAACACTAATCACACCACCTTACATACGTAAGCAGGATGGATAAGTATTTAGTGAAGAGTCGAAAATTATAAATTATATTATTAAATATAAAAAAAAATTAAAGTTTGTAAATAAAGATATATTTATTCTTAAATTATTTAGTGAGTTAAGATCAAAATATATTATTTTAAATTAAAAATAAATATATTCTTATTTATTCATTTTAAAAGAGTATTTTTTTTTATTATATGGAAAGATTTATGAATAAAGTAAAAATAAAAAAATATTTATATTATATATTAAATGTATCACAATAGTAATTATTTATATCATGATTCATAGATAAAATAATATATATATATATATATATATATATATATATATATATTATTAAAAAATGAAAGAAAATGAAACTAAAAGTGAGAGTTAATAAATTTGTTATATAAAGATTAAAAATTAATAGAAAAATGAGTTAAAATTATAATATTAATGTATATAAAATAATCATAAAGCATATGTTAAATACATATAAGAATAAGTTTTTTTAATTTTATCATTTTTATCTTTGGTATAATTATATTGACATCCTCTAAGGTTGGTGTTTATAATATTAAAACTTTTTTATTTGAGAAATTATTCATACTTCTTTTATTTTGTATTTTCAATGAGATTTTGTGTAATGTTTGTACATAAAATAAAAAAGTATATGTAATTTCATAAATAAATAAGAGTGTTGAAATATAATAATAATATTTAAAATTAAATATGTGAATATAATTTTTAAATAATAGTGTCAATATAATAAATATTAATTTCATAAAAAAATTAATATAATTATTATTTTATTTTTTAATAAATTAAATTAAATTATTAATACTAAAAAAAATTAATGAGAAAAGGAGAAGGCAAGACCCATACTCGCCTCCTTATATACATACCTGTGTGTAAGGTGATAAATTAGAGTTTGAGTATGTGGAAAACAATTCAGGACTAACTGTAATTAGATAGGGATGGTAAAAATTGTATAGATATGGAATGATGTGTGTATAAATGTGAATGGAAAGCATTATTCTTTTCATTTTGGTTGGGAAGAGGTGGTTAGGCGATGTGCTCTTCTCCAGAGGTTATTTGGCACGTTAATGACATCATTGGCTATTGGGTTACTTGGTGTCCAAATTAAATTGAAAATGATTCGAAGCAATATGCCAAAGCCATTAAGTTATGAAATACGGATACGAATATGGAGACATATAAACATAGGATATGATACAAATATAAATATAGGGATATATTAAATTTAAAAAATTATAAGATACGATATGATATATATATATATATATATATACATACATATACATGGGACATGATACGAATATAGATATAGAGATATACAAAATTTTAAAAATTATAAGACAATGATATGACTTTATATATATATATATATATATATATATAAATATCAAAATAAATTAAAAAATTTAGGTTTATGTATATATATAATTACAAAATTTAAGAAAAAAATTTATAATTTATTAATATCATTTTATAAATTTGAAAATTTATGATATCTTAATATATGTTATATGTGTCAATATTTGTTCTCAAAAAATATGAAACATAATTTTTATTGACATTTTTTAAAAGGACAAAACTTAGGTCTATTTATTTATGTCCATTATATTTATTCTACCAATCAAGTTATGATATGTGTGTATTTTTTTTTTAAAAGAGCGTAAGAGAGAGAACAATAATAAATACATGTCATAACTAGATTGGTTGAATGAATGTAATGGACATAAAGAAATAGACCTAAATTTTATCATTTCTAAAAAATTTCTTAAACCAACTTCTCCTAATAGAACTAACCATGTACAAATACATGTGGATCCGAAAAAATTAACTAGAGAGAATAGTGGTGTGAGACAAGTTTCAGTGATGACGAAGTGGGTGACTTGATATGAGCAGAAATAGAAGGAGCAGATAAAAATAGTGGTGTGTGAAAAAATAAAACTTAAAAGTTTAATAGTAGTATGTGAAAAGATAAAATTTAAAATATTGGTATAAGAAAATAGTGGTTTGGGACGTCAGTCATATGATTGGACTTGAGTGAGTTACGGACTTATTAATTAGACATTAGTCATGAAAATTATTATTATTTTTTAAATATTAATGGATCATGTTTAAGTTATGTCCTAAACGTATTCAAATGTGTTTGAGAAGTGTCCAAGACATATTCAATTAGAAAAAAATAATCTTTTTAATCAGACATATTTAGACACATAAAATATGTGTCATACACGCATCTCCATTTATCAAATACAAAATGACGTCTCTGTACTTCATAGGCTTTTAAGTATTGCACAATTTAGAAGCTGTTCCTTTAATGTCTGCTATGGAAAAATTCTTCTATAGACTTCTGTCCTTATTAATTTATATCTATACGACTATACTATTATAAAGGAATTTATTTATTTGGTCACAATTTTGTTTTTCCCAAAATATTATTATTACTTAATTAAATTTAAATATAAAAAGATGAAATTGTAAATACATTTTTACTTTAGTTATAACTGCTTTTAAACGCTTATCAACTTCTCACTATATAATTACAATTTTTTAAAAATAAAACTCCGTAGTTATATAATGGACTTTTCATTACTGCCTATATATTTTTTTAATTTTAATTATAATTTTAATATAAAAAAAGGTAGAATGAGGAGCATGTAGTGCCCATCAAAATGCTAGTGAGCAATAAGCGTTTCATATAAATTTAATATTTATATGCCTCATTAAAATGAGATTCTTATGGGTTGGCTCAATGATTGTACTAAAAAAAAGGAATGAGACTGAGTTTGGAATGATAATTCTTATTACAATGCGTAGTTGCCTAGAAATATAATTTTTTTTATCTCATTTTATTCTAAATTTGTACTATGTTTCGTACATAATTAGTATAGAATGGAATTATAATCAAAAGAAATCGAAACAAAACAAGCATTAATATATCATTCTGTCTTTGCAGAATCATCGTTTAGCATCTCTCTCTCTCTCTCTCTCTCTCTCTCTCTCTCTCTATATATATATATATATATATCAAATATCAAATATACGAATAAGTAATCTTATATTGATACAGAATATATTAAGATTATTTGTTAATAAAAAATTTATTAAGATTATTTATGATTTTAATAATTTAAAGTTTTACAGATAATTATATTATTTAAAAATTTTATTTTTTTATTTTTTTAGAGATTTTATCATTTAAATATATTTATTTTAAAAACATATATTATTATAATTTTAAATTTAATTAAGATTTGATTACTTTTGGGTTATAAATATTCTTTAGGTGTTTATTGAGACTTTGATATTGATAATAAAATTATTAGTATTTCATAATTTCGAGAATTCTTGATTATTAAAATCATGAGAGTTCTTGGTTTTTTTAGCATGAAGTGTCTTTTTCGCCTTTGGTTAGACATCATATATTTCTTAAAATATTTTTTAATAATTAATAAAAAAGTATTAAATAAAATAAAAAATTATTACATTTATTATTTTTAGAACATAAAGTATTTAATTTTTTTTTCATTTAATAATTAAAAATATTATTAAGAGAAATTAGAAGAATATAAAATTATTCATTTTGTAAATGAAGTGATGATATACCACTTGTTCATTCGCTTAATGTAGTACACTAATTGTACACAATGGAGAAGTCTATTATGGACCTGATAAGTTTGAGTTCATAAATAAATTCTTTATTTTTTATTTGATAATATCTATAAGTAGATTTGAGTATATATAAAAATTATCGTTAAAATTTATAAATTTTTTGTATGTATAATTATTTATAAAATAAAAAAAGTGATCTGTTTAAATTTATATACAAATCTAAATATTACTAGTTAAAATTTATCTTTTAATTTGAGTCATTGATTTATTTTAATAATAAATCAATAGTTCAAAAATTATGATTTATCCATGGACCTCTTTTTTAGAGTTCCATATTAGAATTTTTCGTGCACAATAATCTCTCATTTGAAGGAAAAGAGGCAGGACATTTCTCCTTCCTTCCTTCCTTTTCAAAGCTCTAAAATTCTTTCTCCTCAAATCAAAGGTAAGCAGACGAAAAGAGGTTATTTTAAAATTCAATAAGTGAGTATGAGAGTTAATTACCCTTACTTCTCCCTCTTTTCCTTACTTACATTATGTTTGGATAATCAGTTCTGATATTTTTACTATTAAAAATGCATACACCTCTTTTCACACTCCTCTCAATATTATTCATTATATTTATTTTTTTTATTATTTTCTTTCACTAAATCTGACACCCTTAAAAAAAGTATCAACAGTGTATACACCCTTAAAAGGGACATGTGATGATCTTTTTCCTTGGATAATAGGCAATGAGGAGAAGAAAAAGTGAATGAGGAGAATAAAAATAATTTCTCTTATTTGAGAATTTTAAAATACATGAGAAGTAAAAGGAATAAATGAGGAACCATTTCTCTTCTCTTTATCTCAAAGACTAAACTTTTGTTCAGTCCAAAATTGAGGTGTAATGCGAGAAATACATGAGTTAATGAAATTTTATTACATTATCTTATTAATCTTCTAAACAAAGATAAATGTAACTATGTTCAATTCTTTTCCTTCTCTTTTCGGTTCATTCTCACCTATTCTGTTCTATTCCATTAATAAAAAAATATCTAAACATATTATTAAATATTCACATAAGGGGAATTATAACCTCCTTTTCTTCCTTTTTATCTTCTTTCCTTCTCTTTTCCCTTACTTAAAAAACATCTAAAGGTATATTAATAAACCTAAACGATGTGTAAGGTGATAAATCAGAGTTTGAGTATGCAGAAAACAAACAATTCAGGACTAACTGTAATTAGATGGGGATGGTAAAAATTATGTAGATATGAAATAAAGTGTGTATAAATGTGAAGAGAAAGCATTATTCTTTTCATTTTGGTTGGGAAGAGGTGGTTAGGCGATGTGCTCTTCTCCAGAGGTTATTTGGCACGTTAATGACGTCATTGGCTATTGGGTTACCCGGTGTCCAAATTAAATTAGAAATGATTCGTAGCAATATGCCAAAGCCTTTAAGTATTGCACAATTTAGAAGCTGCTCCTTTAATGTCTGGCCATGGAAAAATTCTTCTATAGACTTCTGTCCTTATTAATTTATATCTATACGACTATACTATTATAAAGGAATTTATTTATTTGGTCACAATTTTGTTTTCCCCAAAATATTATTACTACTTAATTAAATTTAAATATAAAAAGATGAAATTGTAAATACATTTTTACTTTACAGTTATAACTGCTTTTTAAACACTTATCAACCTCTCACTATATAATTACAATTTTTTTTAAATAAAACTGTGTAGTTATATAATGGACTTTTCATGACTACCTATATATTTTTTTAATTTTAATTTTAATAGAAAAAAAGATAGAATGAAGAGCATGTAGTGGCCAACAAATGCTAGTGAGTAATAAGCGTTTCATATAAATTTAATATTTATATGCCTCATTAAAATGAGATTCTTATTGGTTGGCTCAATTGATTGTACTAAAAAAAAGGAATAAGACTGAATTTGGAATGATAATTCTTATAACAATGCGTAGTTTGCTCAGAAATAGAATTTTTTTTTATCTCTTTTTATTCTACTTTTGTACTATGTTTCGTACATAATTAGTATAGAATGGAATTATAATCAAAAGAAATCGAAACAAAACAAGCATTAATATATCATTCTGTCTTTGCAGAATCAACGTTTAACATTCTATATATTTTACGTATCAAATATAGGAATAAGGAATCTTATATGGACGCAGAATATATTAGGATTATTTGTTAATAGAAAAATATTAAAATTATTTATGATTATAATAATTTAAAGTTTTACAAATAATTATGTTATTTAAAAATTTGATTTTTTTAGAGATTTTATCTTTTAAAGATATTTAATTTTTAAAAATATATATTTTATTATAATTTTAAATTTAATTAGGATTTAATTATTTTTGAGTTATAAATATTCTTTAAGTATTTATATTATTGAGACTTTGACATTAATAATAAAATTATTAGTATTTTAAAATTTCAAAAATTCTTGATTGTTGAAATCATGAGGGTTTTTGATTTTTTAACACTAAGTGTCTTTTTCGCCTTTGGTTAGACATCATATATGTTCTTAAAATATATTTTTAATAATTAATAAAAAATTATTAAATAAAAAATTATTACATTAATTATTTTTAGAACATAAAGTATTTAATATTTTTTATTTAATAATTAAAAATATTATTAAGAGAAGTAATTTGAAGAATATAAAATTATTCATTTTGTAAATGAAGTGATGATATACCATTTGTTCATTCGCTTAATGTACACAACTTGTGTTGTGCACTAGTTGTGCACAATAATCTCTCATTTGAAGGAAAAGAGGCAGGACATTTCTCCTTCCTTCCTTACTTTTTAAAGCTCTAAAATTCTTTCTCCTCAAATCAAAGGTAAGCAGCCGAAAAGAGCTAATTTTAAAATTCAGTAAGTGAGTATGAGAGTTAATTACCCTTACTTCTCCCTCTTTTCCTTACTTAAATATTCACATAAGGGGAATTATAACCTTTTCTTCCTTTTTATCTCTTTTCCTTCTCTTTTTCCTTACTTAAAAAACATTTAAAGAACCAATTTGTCTTAGTTCGAATATAAGGAGTTTGGATCTCTTAAGGATGTAGTCATGAGTTTGATCTCGATATTTATATATATAAAAATAATACAATTAGAAAAAATCATCATTTAGACATTTTGACAGTATTTTAAGATATTAATTTCTCACATATTAGGTGGAGAATATTTTAGAAAACAACAAATAATCTAAAGATAACATAATCATTCCTTATTTGCATTTTACATTTCATTCTTGAAACTAGAAAAATATAATTCATCTTTCTAATAGGAATTTTTAGGCCACAATATGATAGCATTTCTGATTTTTTTAATAAAAAAATCAAACTAAACATGAAAATGTTACATTTTTTTCTAGAATTCCAAAATATTCTATAAAAAATCTGAAAATATTTTGCAAACCAAATGCTTACAAGGTATCATCATAAAAAAAATGTGTCAACATATAAATTTTTTTTCTAAATATTAATTATTTTTTTAAAAATGAATAGGAAGATGAGATTAATTTGCAGAAGACAATAATTTTTCTTTTGAGAGGGGTTGGGGGTGGTGGTGGTGAGCATTTGGGGAAGACATTTTGTCCCCTTTAGAAAACAATGAATATGGTTCATTTTGACTTCTGAAAATTGCAATTTACTGAAATAGTTGGGGATTGTGAGTAAATATACAAATTGGTTCTTTAAAAATACATGTTGTGTGTATTTGGTCTTTAAATTTGTTCAAGTGCATAAATTATTTTCTGAATGTGTGAACTTCTTAACATATTTATGTTTCTGTTAGTTGGGGATGATGAGCACTAACGAAGAGTCTGATGTGTCACATTAAGTGTATATGTGACACGTTAATGGGTCGTTAGTGAAGTTTAGGTGGCATGTTAGCAGTGGTAGAGTGTTATTGTCCTAAAACGGCGTCATTTGAAGCTTTCTTTCTAATTGAAATAGGGAATAATAGGCTTTTTCAAACCCTAATTTCCTAAATCTCATTGGTTTCCTTGAACTCTTTTAATTTCCCAAGCTCCCTGAAATGAAGACACTGGTGATGTTTGTAGTAAGTGGATGCGATTTCGATGAGGAAATCGCGGCAATAAACCTTTGTGGGTGTGGGAGGAGGTTAAAAATGACTCAATGCAAGAAGGGAAAGAACATAGGCAAATGGTTTTGGAGGTGTCCATTCTTTAAGGTGAGTTCCTTGCTAACATATTCATCATCATGGATTGAGTGTTTGAATGATAATTTATGCTTTTGTGCATAAATAAGTCTTAGAATGTGGCTATTTTGAGTGAGTTGGATGAATAATCCTCAACCACTTCAAATTTAAATAGAGAAAAACTTGCACTTTCTGCAAAAGTGGAAAAGCAAAAGGCAGAAGTGGGCAAGCAAAAAACATAAGTAAAGAAGTTGAAATTAGAATTGGAGAAGCACAAGAGATTAATTAGAAAGTTGAAGAAGCAATTAGAGGATTATGAAAAATTGATGTTGAAATTGCAATTTGGTTGTGAGTTTGTGATGGTAATGGTTGCTATTTTATTTGAGTTGTTTGTTAAAAAATAGTTGGACACAATTATAATAGTAGAGGAATATCTAAAAGTTGGATCAATGTAATTGTAATTGTAGTGGGAAAAAGCTCTTGAAGATCAATGTAATATCTAGTTTTATCAATGAATGAAAAAAACATGTGTATGCAAACTTATGTATAATACTTTAAGCAATATTTGTTGAATATATAAACGAGCAAATAGAACTATATGTGTATTAAGTTGAATTTGTAAAACAAAGCATACCAATCAACATAACTTTCATTTGAATGTTTGATTGAATGTTCATCCTTCCATACAACAAAGCTAACCAATAAATCACTTCTTATTTGATTGATTGTTCATCCTTCCTTCATTTGGTGAAATCACCATTAATTGAATGTTTGAATGAAAATGTGTGATCTTGTGTAGAGAGAAGACTTAGAATGTGAGTATTTTGAATGAGTTGATAAATCATCCTCAACCACTCTAACAATAGATGAAAAAAAACTTGCAATGGAAACAAAAGTCCAAACACAGAATGCAGAAGTAGAAAAACAGAAGAGAGTGATTAAAAAGTTGAAAAAACACAATTTTAAGAACCAAATGCATACAATATGTAGTTTTAGAGACCAATTTGTGTATTTACTTTTTAACATTTCACTCAAGTTTCATTAGCGGTCAATTAACGTGTCAGTAGAAGTAAAAAAATAGAAGAGAGTGATTAGAAAGTTGAAGAAACACAATTTTAAGAACCAAATGCATATAATATGTAGTTTTAGAGACCAATTTGTGTATTTACTTTTTAACATTTCACTCAAGTTTCATTAGCAGTCAATTAGCGTGTCACATGTGTAGTTAAGGTTATACATTAGACTTTCCATTAATAGTCATCAACCCCAATTGACAGAATAATAAACGTGTTAGGAATTTTACACATTTAAATACTAATTTACGAACTTGAATAAATTTAAAGAGCAAATACATACAAGGTGTATTTTTTAAAGATTGTGTATTTGCTCCGGGAATTGTCTTTGTGGAATGGGGATGGATATATGCACGTGCTCTATACTTTTATTTACCCCGGAGTTTGCTTTGGTTGAATTATGTACCCAACAACGGTCCAACAGAAGAGCTGTTGACATCACTTTGCTTTTAACAAATTTAACAAATTTATTTTAATTTAATATCATACCAATATATCATGAAACTAGTTTTACTTTAAAAAAAAGTTAAGGAGAGAGATTTTTCTTTTTAGTATTTCTTATTCAATAAGTGAGAGATTAATTTTTTAAAATATTATTAGATATTTAAGTAAA
This sequence comes from Ormosia semicastrata, assembly GCA_029884595.1. Taxonomy (NCBI): domain Eukaryota; kingdom Viridiplantae; phylum Streptophyta; class Magnoliopsida; order Fabales; family Fabaceae; genus Ormosia; species Ormosia semicastrata. The sequence goes on along the minus strand of JAQQTO010000043.1, from coordinate 7,826,553 downwards.
GACTTATCTTAACAATATTTTTGTATATATAAATCTTAATATCAAACTCAAAATTACATATTTAAAAAATTTAAACTCCTTCTACTTAGATAACACATTATATTCGAGGGGTGCTATCTTATTATGTGGTGTGGTTAGGACATCGCACAGTAGGGGTGATCAACCTGAATCGATGACCCACGGACCCGACCCGACCTGACCAGATTACAAATATTCGGGTTGGTTCGGGTGTTCGGGTCAGTTCGGGTCGATCCGATTAAACTCGACCTCTCATTGGTTCAGATTACGGGTTTTGGGTGAGCGACCCGATGACTCATGAAACGACTTCGTTTTGTCTAAATTCAATCATTATTTTATTCAATTTTCATAACCCAACCTGGTGACCCGACCAACTGACCAACCTGATTAACCCGATTACTCAATCCGAACTAATCTGATTACAATCGGGTTGGTTCGATTCAGGTTACTAAAAAAAAACTCAAACCTGACCCAACCTGACTTTACTTAATTGATTTGAATTTTTTTCTCCCCTAACTCGACTCGACTCGACCGACCCGTGATCACCCCTATATCACAGGCCTAGCTTTACTAAAGACTTATAGTAGTCTTTATAAATCATTGACCAATGAAATAGTACTTACGTATAATGATGCTTTATCATTTAAATTAATATTTTTAATATTGATTAGACATTCAAATTTAATGCATCATATAGGAAGAGAAGTTATAAAGACTTTGAAGTCTTTAACATTGTTTGTAATAGTAAATGGTTAAAGAAAGAAGATACTACTTTTTATTATGTTGCAATTTTAAGTAGGCAGTAAGCATATATAATATAACTACTCTTTAGAGTGATTTTTTTTTGTTTGTATAAATGTAACATTAATAAGGTTTGAAGTTATTATTTCATGCAAACTATTCTAACTTTTTACGACTAGTTCAATCCTAATAGATTGAGTATGAGTAATTTAAAAAGGAATTTTCCTCATTCATTTTTTAATTGAATATAAATTTTAATTTAATAGCTGAAATTATGATTTGTTTAATCAACTAAATTTATCTATGTCAACTGTGACTAACATTTTTTTTTTTTGAGTTTTGTTATATTTTCTTAATAAATCTTTCTAATAATTTTCTTAATATTTCATAAAAAATATTAAATAAAAAGTAAATATTTTCAATGTATTGAGAATAAAAAAATTTAATATTTTTTCATTTAGTATTTGAAAAATAAATAAATAAATTGATTTAGAAAATTTATAATTATTCTTTTTTTTATATTGAGTTTTTAGGTTTATTAGACACATTCCTTTTTCTTCTTCTCCATGTATAATTATATGTGGCATTGACATAAATGGCAAGAACCAAAAGATATGGTTTTGTCTTAAATTAATCCCTTTTAGGTTTTGTCTTATATATACAAATGAACCTGAAAATTCAGAGGAAATTATCGGCAAGAAGCTAAAATCATTTTTGATGCGTAGATATATACATTGTTCTGAATGGATTCAGATGAGTACCTCAAGAAGGTATAGTGTGGTGGTTTCCTCTCTAATGCAGTTGCGTTCCACCGTCAAGGTCCGGTGGGGGTGGTACCTGTAAAAAGGACTCCAACGCTCAAGTCAGCTTCAATGCTCGAAATGTCTTTTGTTACCTATTTAGGTTTACTTAGCTTGATCTTTATGGAGCATAGTTAGTTAGAGCATTCAATGCAGTATTATGGTAATATGGACGTTATAGTCATTTATTGAGAGGTTACAGTCAAGGAGATTCGTATTAGCGGTTACGAAGATCTGTTGATTTCCTGATCCTCATGACTTAGACATTCCAAGATCTTATTGCACTTTCCGGGGTGTTGATAGAGGAGTACGGTGAGGCGTGTGCCGGGTTGATCCTTCTGAGTAGGATCCCGGTCCACGGTCCAGAACATACACGTTTAAGTGCACGTTTGATTTATAGTTTGCACTCCTCACATCATGGTTTAGTGAGTGTAAATTGAGTATTATTTTATCTCATTTCATATATGATAAAATCACTTTTAAATTATTAGTAACTAAGTTTTGATTTCAAAATTATAAATTAAGAAAAAAATTATTTTTTCATTCATTCAGACTCAATTTTACAATCTGAAAACTAAATATGCTCTAATTAAGAGTCTAGAGTTTGTAAGAAAAAAAGAGTGCAAAGTTAATGTCATTTTCCCTCATTAATGGATGGAAAATGTTTAATGTACACTAGAATATGCACGTTATATTTATACTATATGTTAATGTGAGAGAAATATTAAATCATCATGTATACGATTGTGACATTTTCACAGCATACAGAATAATTTTGTGAGTGAGTTGGATAAAATTAAACGTATTTTGATTGGGCGAATAATGGAACTATTAATGGATACAACCTATGAAGCATAGACACGGACACAGACATGGGATACGACACTGACACGGATATGAAGATACACTAAATTTAAAAAATTGTAGGATACAGACACAACACACACACACATATATATAAATTAATATCAAAGTAAATTAAAGAACTTGGTATATATATATATATATATATATATATATATATATATATATTTGTAAAATTTTTAAAAAAGATTCATAATTCATTAATATCATTTTTATAAGTTTGAAGATTTACATATTTAATATATGTCATATATGACAATATTTACTACCTAGTAAGCTCCTCCTAAAAAATATGGAGCATAATTTTTATTGACATTTTTATAAAAATCTCCTAAATCAACTTCTCCTAATATTACCACAGTACAAGTATAATAAAAAAATAGAAGGAATATTGGTGTGAGGAAAATTTTGATGATGACAAAGTAGAAGACTTGGTACGAGTAGAGATAAAAAAAGCAAATGAAAATAGTAGTGTGTGAAAAATTAAAATTTAAAAATCTAATAGTAGAGTGTGAAAAGATAAAACTTAAAAATCTAATAGTGGTATGTGTGTGAAAAGATAAAACTTAAAATACTGGTATATAAAAATAGTGACTTGGGATGTCAGTCATGTAATTGAACTTAGGTGAGTTACAAGTTTACTAATTGAACGCTAGTCATAAAAATTAATTTTTTTAAAAAAAATATTAATGGGTTGTGTTAAGTCATGTCATAAACATATTCAAACATGTCTAAACATGTCTGAAATGTGTTTAAATTAAAAAAATAATTTTTTTAATCAGACATATTTAAATATATAAAATATATGTGTCATACATGTGTCTTCATATATTTAACATGTAGACATACCTCAAAAACTATGTATCCATACTTCATAGGATACAACATTTTCATAGTCACTTCACGTAGACCTGGTTCCAAAAAGAAAGGGAGAAAAGATGTGAGGAGACAAAGGGTCAATGTACTCAACATGAAAACATATATTTTTAAAATAATTTTATATTCTTACATCAAATAGTATATATATTCATTTTTATATTTCATCTAATATCATTTATTATACATATTTTTTTATTACTTTTTTTTACTCAATCACATCTCTTAAAAAGGATGTGAATAGTCTTACACCCCTAAAAAGAGGTGTAAGACAAACATTTTCCTTTTTAAAAACCTTAACCTTAATAAATTGGTGATGTATGATTTGATTTTTATTTCTATTTTTAGTTGATATATTTTTATTAATAATTATAAAAATATTATTTTATTTTTTAAATTTTTTATATAAAATGATAAAAGTAAAAAAATTATTTTCACTATTTTTATAAAAAAAAATTAAAACAGAAATAAAATGAAAATAAAATAATATTTTTAAAATTATTAATAAAAATATAAGAACTGAAAATAAAAATAAAAAACCACCCTTTATTTGGAATTATATGTTTTCCTTTTGCAATTTTTTCTACAAAATCTTTCAGTACAAAATTTAGCTAGGGAAGCGAATCCCAGTTCCGTGTCTGTCTGTCACGTGTCAAATTCGGTTTTTGTTAAAGTCAAAAATTAAAACTTATATTTAATTTTGTTTCATCGGTGTACGTTTCATAGGCGCGTAACAAAATGTCAATATGGTTCCCCATATTGATAAGGACCATAAGGTTCTTCGAATTCTAGTCTCATTTTGTCATAGTCTCATTTCTCATATAGTCCATATATAGAGGTAGCATAGTCTACTCTACATGAGAAAAAAAATGTATTAAAATAGATGGGGGTAAAGTTTCAAATAAGAACTTAAATGATAAATGGTTAAATTAAAATTTCGATCAATATATTTTTTACTTATTTTTAATTTAAATATTTTAAAATTAATTCCTGTTGTCAATTTTCATTATAATGAATGTTGTTATAACATTATTAGTTAACTAATATAGTAAATATTCTTTTGTTTAATAAATATTCTTTTAGATATTACTTTACATGTAAAACATCTAGTAGATATTCTTATATTTCAATAAGTGTTTTTGCATGTGTTCTTTTATTATGAATATGTATTCTTTTATTTAGTATATACTATTTAATATGCTTTTTTTGTAAAATATCTAGTAGGGACTAAATTAATAGTATTATAACAAAAATTAATAATAATAATTATTTTAAAAATATTTGTAAGTATAAAAACTGAATTAAAAAATATAAAGATTAAATTAAAAATGTATGTAAAGTATATATAGGGGTTAAAATTTTGATTTAACCTTGATAAATTACCACTATGATAATTAATAAAAAAAACTGTTATATATACGGATTACTTTCAGTTTGACACAAATATTCATTTTATCTTTTTTCAGTTAACTTAAATATAAGGATCCAGTAATTAGAAACCTCATAAATATTATTAAAAATCAATAATTTTATGGAAAAAAATTAAGTAATAAAAGGAATTGAAGCCATATTCATCTTGAAGTTTTCACGCTGTTAATATAGATATCTACAACACGAATTTGAAATTAAAGATAGCTCAATGGCCTTCATAATTAACCTTGATATTTGTCCATTTTTGTGTTTCTCGTTGCATTTCATTAGAATTGTCATGGGTTAAACGGAATAAAGACAAGAGTAATGCTATACATATAGAATAAGTAGTTAGAATAGTAATTCTTAAATAAAATAAAGTGATAGGGATCATTTACTATTATAATATTTTCTATGAATCATGGAGAAATATTCTAAATTTTCTATTTGAATTAAAAAAAATTCTTCACTTTACATTTATTTTTTAACCATACTTTTACAATGTATTACTTTTTTATTTATACAATAACTAAGTGCAATTTAGTTAATAGTTAACTAACTAAAATAACACTTTACAAATTGTATCACTCATTCATTTAATAGTCGATAAACATACTATTAATCTGTCAAAAAAAATTGTCAATAATTCTGAATTTCTAATATTTTTCTAACAAGTGTATTTAGGCTCTCTTTATCGACAAGAAATGGTGGAACATTGATTTACATACTAGAATAAACATGAAAAAAAAAGGATTTTAATGTGTTTAATAACTCATAGCCGACAAAGAAAATTAACTTCATAACTCCCATGAGAGAAAGGAAGCGACGTGGGGTAGGACTGGTTAATAGAAAGAAATGATGGGAGAGGCCACCGCGCAAGATGGGAGATAATAATTTATTTTTACATTAAATAAGTTATTAGTTTTAAAATTACTAAAATAGGTTTTATTATTTCAGTTGATTAAGAAAAGACAAGAAGCGTTTATACGTCTAACAAAAAAGAATAAAACGCTTGATCTCCTTCATATGCATGTTAATTTTATTATTATTATTTTGTTAGAGATAATTGATTTGAAAAAGTTTACATATTTTAACTAGTCTTTTCCCCTACAGCCCTACTAATCTTTCCGCACTGTACAATATTCATTGAATGAAGTTATTTTACTCTCATCTTCGCAAATTGTCAAGCCAGTGAAAGTGGTCCACTATTCTTTATATTATATTTGGATGATAGATAATGAGGGGAACAGAAAGAAAATAAGGGAAACGAAAATAATTTCTCTTATTTGAGAGTTTTAAAATACATAAAAATCGAACGAAATACATGAAAAATCATCTCCCTCATCTTTTCCTCAAATGCCTATCTTTTGTTCCCCCCAAAATTGAGGTGGAATGGGAGGAATACATAGGTAATTCCGTTTCGTTCCATTATTGAAACTTCCAAACAAAGAGAATGAAAATTATTATCCGTTCCTTTCCTTTCTTTTCCGTTTCATTCTCACCTATTCTGTTCCGTTCCTTTAATGAAAAAACATCCAAACATAAGGTAATTGACAAGCCCTAAAGCAAACATGGTTGTATAACGGGATTTACGTTAATTCGATTAGAAGGTCGAGTAAAAAGTTTAATGATTTAATTGTAGATTAAGTGATTAAAGTAAAAAAATAAAATATTTTTATTAAAATATTATATATAAAAAATATTTTATATAAAAAAAGTTATATGAGAAAAATACATCATATATTAGTTGTTTTTGTTAGATTTTAACAATTTAATCAATGATGTGATTTCAAAATTTTAATTTGGGAAAAGTAATCGCTTTTTCCTATGGATTATCTGTTCTCACATAGTGTCTAAACTCGAGCATGCAAATGTCTATATGACAAGATGCAAAGTGTCATTAACATGTATAAGAAATAATAATTAGATTTAACTAAAAGTAAAGAGTAAAACTTAGAGTTGTAAGAGTTACATTATCAGGAAAACATCAAAGGATAAAATCGAACTAAAAGACAAAATAAAAAAAAAAGAAAATTTTGAAAAAGTAAAGGCGCTTGAAAGACTTTTTTTCTGCTATGTATATGCAAGAAGTTGCAAATGTCAAATCCCTTTTTCCTTCTTCATATTTGCTATTTATAACTTTCATCATTCCTACCTCCTTTTGAATTTGAAAACTCTACTATTTAGGCGCCTTCACAGTAATTGATTTTTCCAATCAAGACCAGCTTCCATGTTTCCTCTTTAGCAATATGCCTTTGACGGTTACATGTAGTTTCAGACGGTTTCTTGAAGTTCCAAGTAGTTAGTGACTCTTTGCCTTGATCTACATGCACCCAACTTATGTCGTTTCCATTTTCCTATGTCGACCTCTTCTTGATGTCGACTTCATACACCTTTATACTTTTGTTATATGTTTCTTATGCTTATTGATCCTTTTACAAATTCATGCTCACTTTTTCATGTTACTAACTTTATATGTAGAAATTTCAAAATACCCCTAACACTCGGTAACAAATTAAGGATAGAGGGGAGGTGCTCATTATTCTTGGTTGGAACACAACATAATTAAGTATGAATATTCATTCTCTCCTTGTGGATGTTGCTTAGAATTACGTAATATCTTTCTCTTCTTAATACAACTATGAATGAGTTCAGATGAATTGATTGTTTATGGCTAAAAATTAGGTATTAACTAGAACACATGCCAAATGACGAATTAAGCAAAGATAGGGATAGTACGAGTTAGAACCTCGGTTACCTACGATTATTAGTATCAATTAAGGGGTGAGGAATAACATTAAAATCAAGCAATCATAAGTAGTATATCTTATCCTATTGATGGTATAGTGGTGGAGATTAATCCTTTAACTAATTTAATCGCTATTGTTTCACTAATTCAACCTTTTATCATCTTTTTTTTTTTTGTTTTTTAATAGTATATCATGTCGGCTGTACTGATGCTATCATGAGCTGCGCGAGTACACAATCGTGTGGTCTGGGTACAAGATTTTGAAGGCTGTTTTAAGTTGATTTTGGGTCAAGAATGTTGTACATCAAATTTTAGGATTTCACCTTCCCAAAATATGTCACAACCATTCCTTATTTAAGCGATATGAAGTCACACATCAAAGAGGACGGTCAAGAGGTGAACGAGAGAGGAACGACAAAGGTGAGAGGCATAAGCAACAATGATAGCATTGTAAAGTGACTGACTTGATATTTCCATTGTCATATCCAAGAGCAAGACTTTCCAAAGTATCAAAGATCGAAGGCCAAACAAAGAGATTCAAGAAGACAACTTCACTAATCTTTTTATTCTTTTCTTTTCTTGAATTTCTTATCATATTCTTAATGTTTTTATCTATGTGTTTCCTTAACTATGCTAGGCTAGATTTAACTATGGTTAAAGGTAATGTTGAAGTCCTAGACATGATTATGTTTGATTTAGATGTTATTTTCCCCTTATTAATTGAAATTATTTGTGTTCTTCTATTGTTAATGTTTATTATTTGTATTTTGATTTATTTAGGGCACATGACTAAATCGATATCTACATGTTTCTAATGCTACTTTAGGAATTTGCTAATAGGTAGACTTTGTGTTTTCCTAACCTCGGTGACAAACTAAGGATAGAGGGGGGTGCTCATTATCCTTGGTTGGAACACAACATAACTCTGAATATTCATTCTCCTTGTAGATATTGTTTAGAATAACATAATATCTTTATCTTCTTAATGCAATCGTGAATTAGTTAGGATAAATTGAGTGTTTATGGTTAGAGATTAGGTACTGACTAGAATGCATACTAAACGACAAATCAAGGAAAGATTAGGATAGTATAGGCCAAAACCTCGACTACCTACGGTTATTAGTTTCAATTAGGAGGTGAGGAATAACATTGAAATCAAGTAATCATAAGTGGTATGTTTTATCCTACCAATGGTCAAGTGGTGGGAATTAATCCTTTAACCAATTTAATTGCTATTGTTTTACCAACTTAACCTTTATCGTTTGTTTTTTGTTATTTAATTCATTGTTTGCTTTCATTAGTTTATTTAGTTTTCTTTGTTTATGTTATCTACTTTATGTTGCTAACTGGAGCCTCATTTTGTGTTTGTGTTTGATTTGGTAAGCTTTGTAATGAAAACGACCACAATCTTCTATAAGATCCTTGTTCACCATTAAACTAAATTCATATGTATGCTATAATGATTGGCATGGTTAAATTTGGTGGATTAATCAATGACATTCATCAAGTTTTCGTCTTGTTGCTGGGAATATGAATTCGGCACCCACTAGTGACTGAACTAATATCGAAGACTTTCTTGGTTTAAAAAATTATAGGGAAACCTCCATTTCCTAGAAGGATTACCAAAGGGTTTTAGAACCAAAATTCTCTAAATTTGGATCATGTTTTATGACCTTAGTTTGGGGCCGGTGGCATGATTAGCACAAGGATGGACTAACTAGCATAAAACTAGCAAGCCTAAAGGAACCAATTAACAAAACATATTAGCTTATACAAATTATACTAAAAATTTGACAGAGTTTTCTCTAAAAGTAGGTCATCCTAAAAGATACATTCTCTTATTTAGATCCAATATGTTCATATACACAAATTATCATATTGGCAAAGCATCTACACGATGCACATCAGAAGTATTTATGCATATATCCTTCCTAAAACTACAAACACGACGAAAGCTATATCATGTCTCTAGATAATGGAGCACATCTAGAGTATAAACATAGAAAAAGATACCAAAGAAAACATAATTATATGCAATAAAAGAAGATGACCACACAAGCAAGTATATATTGAGCTCACCCAAAACAAAAAATGACTCCTCTAGTAGACTAGAAAAGAGAACTTGGCTCAACACTCATATACAAAAAATATAGATATCGGAGTGAGTTACAAGACTAATAAGAGATTATATATATATATATGTGTGTGTGTGTGTATGTGTGTGTGTGGCAATGGGACAAACTCAAGAGCTTAAGTTTTTCATTAACAAATATTCTTGGAGGAAAATGTGGAATTAAAGCAAACAAATCTAGACTTCATAAACCATATTATTTCAAATAGACATGTGATTAGAAGTATCAAAACCAATGAAATATAACATGCTAATATTTATACTATACATAAATTTATTATCATATAGGAGGTCTTTAGAACCAGAATCAGAAAAACATCAAAACAACAAGCTTACCACTTGAAGGCTAGAAGGAATGCCCACTAAATGGGGCCCAAACAGTTCTGGTTATGTTAGCCAAACACACTTAATGAACACCCCTGTTAGCTAGGTTTCAAACCAAGATGCACAAAACTTAACATCTACTACCATTAGCTACAGTATTCTATTAAAGTTTTCTTTCAATAAAATTAGATTTCCATAAATGCAAAAACATATCATGTATTAAAAATCTAATATCGAAACTCTTTTCATCAGAAAAGTTGAAGTTCATGATGTCAATAATTCAAAAATACATTCATCATATAAAAATTTCACCTTCATAAGCATCCTTTCATAATAACCATTTCATTAAACTAGGGAACTAATTTTTAAAGGTGGTTGTTCCAAGATGTACTAAGTTTTTTCCATCATAAAAAGTTGAACAATTTTTCAAGATACACATTTAAATAAACGTGCTGAAAGTGAGATAATGAAATAAGCTTAAACTTGTTGAAAGTCAATAAGTTCATTGAGTAAAATGAGATGTTTATATTTTGTGTTGGATAAATTAAAGAAGAGAAAAAACATGCAAAGAGGGTTTAGCAAACTTAAAAATGTCATAGAGTATATTATATCAACTTACAACAAAACCCCAAACCAAGTGGGTCCATGTCTATGTTGTCGCGTAAGAAATGGAAACATTGAAAGGAACCTCCAATGAATCTAAGACCACAAACAAAATGATAACACCGTGGATTAACTCTTGACACCATAAATTCACCAAATATTGCATCTATTCATAAAAACCCAAAATCAAAACCTAAGTTCTAACAATAACATTCTCTAGTACAAATACTAATTTTAAAATCTACCATAAAATACAAACTACGGGAACTTGTGAGCCTTAGGATTACCTTTAGAAGTCAAAGCAACAAGAAGGAGTGGGTAGCTTGGTTACAGCTCAAATTATGGAGCTCAACCCCTCATAAATGGAAAGCAAACACCAGCAAGTAGGAAGGAGAAAGAGAGATGTCATACCAACTAAATGTGACAATGTAATCAAGAAAGAACAAAAAAGAAGAAGGGTGGGTGGCCACTGAGGAAGATGCATAGACGAATATAGAAGGGTAGAATTAATAACTTTCTGGAAAATGTGCCGAAAATGTTAACACATTACCCGAGTGGCTTACTTAGCACAATACTTATTTTCATTTTTGTATTTTTAATTTCATGTTATCTAAATAGTTTAAAAACTAAATATGTTATTGTCAATGTTTTTCCACAATTTAAATATCTTATCTCAGAGCAAATCCATTTTCTTTTAGGCAAATTATTTATTTTGCATTTTTTTGCTTATTACAATTTCTGGGTTTTTTACTAAACTATCACTGTTAATAAAACTATTTATCAAATTATCTTTTTTTAACTATTTACCAAATTATCATTTTTTTAACTATTTACCAAAATGCCACTCTTTTGAAACTATATACCAAAATGTCACCCTTTTGTCCTACATGACTTTTTTTAATATTATCTGGCTAACCAGGATGCGCCACGTAGGCTGGCGCATCCATGTAGGTTGCGCCAACACACTGGGCGCAACCTACGTGGATATGCCAGCCTACGTGGCGCATCCTAGTTGGTCAGATAACTAAAAACGCTACCCTTGTTGGCGCAACCAATCACAAAAAGCCAACAAGGGTGGCGTAACCCTAGTATATATCCTCAACCCCCTACCCCGTGCGTAACATTCAAACCATTTCCTAAATTCTCACTATTTCTCTAAAAATTTCTTCTCTCTAAACGCTCTGAACTCTCTCAACGACCTCAATTCTTACTAGAAGTGTTGTCTGGATCATTATTTGTGATCAGTGAATTTAGATTGTAATCCTTCACACTGTAAGTACCTCTTTCAATAGTTAAATAGTTTATTTATTATTTGTTGATTGATTTTTTAGTAGGTTAGTGTTAATTATAATTTGATATTATTATACTTTAATATTTTTATTGACTAATGAATAATGAAGTTGTATGATATGTAGTCTAAATTGTATGGATCATTATTTTATAGGTAATCGAGTAAGATATATATCTTTTCTTAAGTACTTGACATGATTTACATTAAGAAATATTGCTTATATTAGGGTTTAGGATATATATCTTTTTTGAAGTACTTGACTAATTTACTCAAGTAGTTTTCAAAATAATCGAGTTTAAATTTTTTTTTACATAAATAACTATATTGAATATTATAATTGATTGTTAATATATTAAATAAATATATGTAATACATTATTATACATTGTTATAAATATTTATACATTATTATATGTCCAATTAATATTGTAATTGATGGCTTTAATATATTAAATAAATGTGTTGAATTGTTATTGTTCAGAATTGGAGTTAGCATGACAAAATCGCTAAATGTGCACATTTACTTCAATGGGACAATGTATGATGGTGAAGAGGGTGTCATGTATCGAGGTCCTCCTCCTAGGCCTATTGTGATCACAGCCGATATGACTTTGGATGGGTTGAAAACTAAGATCCATTCAAAGTTGAGGCTTCAAGCAAACTAACATGTGTCAAAAGTTGTCTATCGGTGTCCGCAATGCTTCAATCCGTGGAGATGAGTAGGGCTTCCAATAGAAGACGATGATGATGTAAAGTACATGATAGATTCATTTTGTCAAACTCCGAACATGGCGTCGATGGAGTTGTATGTGGAGGTAAAACAAGTGGGCAGGAAGAGCATGTTGAAGCTCCTGGTGAAATCGAAGTTCAAGGTAGTCCTTCTAATCAAGTTGAGTCATGCAATATGATCGTTATTGGTGGTGCAATGGTTGAACCTGATCACCCACTTGTCAGAGATGCAGTATGAGAGTCAAGTGAAGACGAAGCACAAGTAGCTGAGGGCGACGATTCGAACACCGACATAGAGGCAGAAAACTTTGATGCCGAATAAAATTTACAGGTTCCATTGGCGGTTGCTCCTCAATCCATATTTATGCCTCGAGGACCTGAATCCGTGTTTGTGCCACCATGCCCTCAGTTTTCTCAAATTAACTGGGATGCGTTGAATAATCCTGATAACTTGCCTGAATTAGACAGTCGTGGGACTTGGAGTATGGGTGATGAATTTTATGTTGGCTTGCAATTTCCATCAAAAGATTTCGTGAAGTTAGCTCTCAAACAATATTCCATTCACAGACATCAAGAGTACAAGATTGAAGACTTTGATTCACAAAGACTGACTGCGAAGTGCCCTAGTTTTGACGAAAGTTGTAGTTGGAGACTTAGAGCCATACAAAGCAAGAGGTCGAATGCGTGGCATATTACAAAATATAATAGACCTCATAGTTGCGTAAACTCATTTATGTCATTAGATCACCAGAAGTTGGACTCTCGTTTGATCTGCTCTTGCATTTTGGAGTTAGTCAGAACAAAACCCGATGCACCCGTATCCTTAATTATTGAACGGATTCGAAGCCAATTTGGTTACCAAGTTTCATATTGAAAGGCTTGGAAGGCAAAACAAATGGCTATTGTGAATGTGTTTGGGGATTAGGACAAATCTTATGAGGTGTTGCCCAGATGGGTAGCAGCCATGAAGAGAGACATGGAAGGCATAGTGGTGGAGTTGCAAGACGAGGAATGTTTTGTGAATAACCGACTCGTTCGTTCAAAAAGAGTCTTTTCTCGATTATTCTGGACATTTAAACCATGTGTGGCTGGCTTCCGATATTGTAAGCCCATTATTCAGATCGATGCCACCCATTTGTATGGCAAGTACCGTCATAAGTTGTTGATTGCAACAACTCAAGATGGAGACAAAAAACCTTTGCCTATTGCATTTGCCATTGTGAAGGGGGGGACCAAGGATGCTTGGAGTTGGTTCTTAGCCCACCTGAGATTGCATGTCACCCAACAAGAGGGCTTGTGTTTAATTTCTGATCGACATCGAGGCATCTTACAATCAGTGGCAAATGAAAATCTTGGATGGCAGCCTCTGAATGCATATCATGTCTTCTGTATACGACATATTGGTTCAAATTTTAACTCCAAATATCAGAACAATGAGTTGAAAAGATTTTTGATTACCACAGGTACTTTACATTTTCTATTTGTATTCTAATTTTTTCGATAATAATAGTTAGGTTCTAATACTAACCCAATTTAATGCTTGTATCAGGGTATGAACCAATCACAATAAAGTTTGATGCTAGGCTAGAGAAGCTTAAAGTTACCACGGAGATGGCAAATTGGATTAACAGAATTCCAAAAGAAAAATGGAGTTTGGCATATGATGGTGGCCGCAGATTCGGTCATATGACTACTAATTTGTCAGAGTGCATTAACGGAGTGTTGAAGGGTAGCAGAAATCTACCTATAACTGCGTTGGTTCAATTGACATATACGAAGTTAGTAGAATACTTTGTCAACCGAAAGGACGAGGCAAATTCGAAATTGATTATATTTAACCAGGTTTGATATTGTTTTACAATATTAAGTACAACCACAAACAAATTGTTGTTCACATTAAATGCTTATAGATTTGCTTAGTACTATCCGTAAATTAAATGCACACGTGCATCTATTTATGGTTTGATATTGTTGTTCACATTATCTTAACTAGGTCTGGAGTGATGACTTATTGAAGCACTGGAGAGTCAACCTGGCAAAGGCCAGTTCACACCAAGTTCGCCGGTACAATAGAGAGAACACAATGTTCATGGTTGAAGAGGCTTTTAATCCTGTAACACAACAGGGTGGACTTTCTTATACTTTGAACCTGGAAGAAAGGCGGTGTGACTGTGGGGTGTTTCAAGCATTACATTATCCATGCTCGCATGCGATTGCTGCATGTGCTTCAGTGGCAGTTGACTCATTCCAACTTGTTCATAGGGTTTACAGGATGGAAAGCATTTATAGAGCCTATGAGTTTGACTTTGAACCGGTCCGGGCTGAACCATGGTGGCCTGCAGCTCCCGACACCACGTTGGTGCCACCACGTGCATTGCTTAGATCCAAAGGTCGACCAAAATCAACCCGACTTAGGAATGAGATGGATTGGCGCGAAGCAGGGCCAGGACAGACGTGTACAAGATGCCATCAACCTGGACATAATTCTCGCACTTGTCGTGTCAGTGGATCGAGTTCCTTGAGGGATGATGAAGTGGGGCCATCAACTGGGGCCGTGTAGTTGATTTAGGACCTATTTTCATTTTTCAGAACCTTGTATTAGCAATGTGTATTTAGGAGTTGTATTGTTTTGTATCACTAATCTATGCAGAATACTATTATCCTATATATGTTAGTTTCATTCTCGGTGTTATCTTCATTTCTTCCATATTATATTTTTGTATAATTATCATATGGTTATATCATATTTTATTATAGTAATCATAGAATCCTACTAATTGTTGTTATTATTTGGCATACAGTTGATAGATGGCATTCCGTGTAAACCCCGGACCAGAGGACGACTCGATTTTGGAGTTGCAGGAGTACCATGTTTCCTAGCATGTATGGCAGGGACATGAGGACCGACACCTGCGAGTTAGACGTGCCTAGAAGACGAAACATATGGACCCCCCCGCTCCGATTATTTCATATCTACAGCAGGCTGGTTTCTTGGGAGTTGCCTACATGGGCTATTGCAGCATTGATCACTCCCTGATCTCTGCGTTGGTTGAGAGATGACGCCCAGAGACGCATACATTTCATATGCCTACCGGGGAGTGCACCATTACATTGGAGGATATCAGAATGATATCGGGTCTTCCCATTGATGGCGCTGCAGTCACTGGCGTTACGCATAGGGATGACTGGCTCAGTTTATGTGCTCAGTTGTTAGGGATTGTTGAGACTCCCTTGCTCATCTATGGGGCACGCATTGACATGACATACGTGTGACAGCCGAGTGTTACTGCAGTCCTTGAGGACGATGATGATGAGTACGTGCAACAACGTGCACGACATTACATACTTCGCTTGCTTGGGAGTTTCTTATGCCCCGATCATTCGGGTAAGCTCGTGCGCTTGATGTTCCTCCCATTGTTGGAGGACTTTGCTGTTGCCGGGACGTATAGCTGGGGGTCTGCAGTTTTGGCGTACCTGTATAGAGAGCTTTGTAAAGCTACGGATTATGACGCATGCGAGATCGGAGGGGCATGCATCTTATTGCAGTACTGAGTATGGTACAGATTCCCCCGGCCTGCCCCTTTACTAGCTGACCATTCTGAGCCTGATGTGTTTTACGATGCTGATCGTGGTCAATTACGTCCCTTAGGATGGGAGTAAGTTTCTATTTCATTTCGTATTTTTACATTACTTCCTTGACATACTTTGTTAATATTATAACTTACGTTTGCAATACTTTCATTTACCAAATAGGTGGCGCAAGCATAAAGTATTGAGTGTACTGTGATTGACGTCTTTACATATTATTGTTAGTTCTTTGATCAGTTGAAGAACGATGAGGTATGTCTTCGTTTACATTCCTTTGAGATATTTACTTATGCATATGCCGTCTTAATGTTTTGTGCATCTCATTTTTTCAGTTTATATGGCAACCATACACGGATGAGCAGGTGGCAACATTGTCACCTTTTTGTGTGGCTGCTAGGGACATAGCGCTGGCAGTGGTCCCTCTCATATGTTTCCATATTGTTGAGTGGCACCAGCCAGACCGCGTCATGCGCCAATTTGGTCTTGATCAGCCCATTCCATAGAGACCGCTCCAGCCAGACAGATTGCACTCGGTTACATTGGCAGGTCGGCATGATGAGGATTGGCCAGCTACACATGCTCTTTATATAGCCACCTGGGATAGTCGTAGGGAGAAGCTTGTTAGGGGAGTCCCATTGGTCGCACCCCTCAGTTTGCGTTCTGAGTACATGCGTTGGTATAAAAGAATTACTAGACGCTGGATTGCTCCTACTAGCGCATCTATTGGGAATGCGGTAAGGTCTTTACTAATTCGTTAGTGACTATATGTATTTTGTATTCCGTATAATGACATAAATTATATTTTTTTATTAGGCGGACATTGCAGAGTATTTGCTCAGTTCAACTACTGACACTGTCGCTTGAGAGGCTGCTACACAGATCCTCCACTCGTTGCGGGAGCATGACCGCATTACGATGGAATAAAGTGCGTCCGGCTCTAGCGAAAGACGACATTTCGGGGCCGCTGAGAGTCCAAAAACGAGGGAACGTGGCGTACACGGAGGAGAGGATTAGCGAGCACTCGGACACGACTTCGACATCTCGAGGAGTCCAGCTCTACTAGCCAGCATACGACTTAGCCGCCTACCGCTGCTACATACCCCCCACTCAGCCTCCTACCACTGCTACATACCCCCCTACTCAGCCACCACCTGCCTATTACCCACCATACCCTTACCCACCGTATCCATACCCACCACCGAGTTACCCCTTATATCCTTACCCACCACAGGGTTACCCACCATATCCTTACCTACCACCAAGTTACCCACCATACCCATCACAGTCAGGTCCCTCTTCCGAACCATCTCACAGGCCACCGCATTCTGATGCGGGTCCATCTCATTGACATTTGATAATATTTAGTGATTTTGTATAAAAGACTATTGATAATATCTTCTTATTAGTTTGATACCCTTATTACATTAGACTATATATGTTTTTCGCACAGTTTTAAATTTCATTAAAGATTTTGGTAACTGGTTGCATTAAACAGGATCATTGACTTTTGGGGAAGTCCAACATTTAGGGGAAACTCTGTTGAAATTTTTACTAATTCAAATTACTAAAAACTTGGGAGGGGGATTATTGGGATCCGAATCCTACTCATTGTCATCCGAATCCTACTCAAAAAATTTTATTTATTTATTTGAATTAATGCAAGAGTAATTCAATTGATATGACCAATAATAGACTTTTTTAGGAAGCATTTAATGGCCATATAATAAAAGACAAGTCATTGAAATTTGTTTTAAGGATATGTGTTATGTAATTAATAAATCCTCATAATAACTAAAATAATATTAAATATTACCAACATATTAAATTTGTCATTCTTTTAATTTTATATTTTATATTTTATTTCCGTAATTAGTATGGAGTCATTAATAAATGCTTACAAAATTTTTTTAAATAATTTAAATAATTTATAAAAATTTAAATTTAAATTTTATGTATAATGCAAAGAAAGCGCCAACAAGGTCAACGTTTTTAGTTATCTGGCAATTAAGATGCGCCACGTAATGTCAGTACATCCACGTAGGTTGCGCCAAGCGTGTTGGCGCAACCTACGTGGATGCGCCAACCTACGTGGCGCATTCGATTAATGATAATATTAAAAAAAACTACGTAGGATAAAAGGGTAGCATTTTAGTATATAGTTTCAAAAGAGTGGTATTTTGATAAATAGTTAAAAAAAGGGCAATTTGATAAATAGTTAAAAAAAATGGCAATTTGATAAATAGTTTTATTAACAGTGACAGTTTAGTAAAAAACTCTACAATTTTTTAAATCCATTTAATATGTTTGTTTTTTACGATTTTTCTCACAGTTTGGTATGCACATTTTTTTACCATGTAATATATATTAATTAATTTAATGTAACGATATTTCTATTATTTTTATTATATGTTTATAACTTTTTTACAAAAAAAATAGGTTTATCCAATTTTTAAAGCAATTTATTAACAAAAGAAAATCCTCATAGTAACATAATATTAATATGAGTAAAAAATATTATCACATCACATTTGTAAAATAATTATTTACATATTTCAAGAAAATTATTTTTTACTTTAAATTTTTTATATATATGTTAATTAATAATATTTAATAATTATTGAATTAAGATTTAATGATGTTTGAACACTTATTTTTCCATAAACACACGAGTTCTATAATCATTTGATATAAGGAGAAACGAACAAGCATCTGGCATTTGTAGTCCAACACATTGTATTGAATTTTTAGAAAGAATACATTACACAAAATACTTGACAAAGAAAGTCAGTCGACCTTTTCACTTATTCAACATAGACATGTCTCTTCACTAATGTAGACAAGGTACATGAGGTGAAACATTCGTAGCTTTCCCTTGAACATTATTACATGTTGTAGAGGCTGGCTTCGTTGGATCGATCGAGGTTATATTGATTTGTCTCAGTGTAATATTACTACACCCTATCTTGGCACAATCCAACACAATTGCATTCTCATTAGTACATGTTCCATGGATATCACTAAATGTGACATCACTCACTTTTAATGCATCCGGCTGCAAACAAATGAGAAATGAAATTATGCTTATAATCCGTAAACAAATATGCAATAATTTGTAACAAAAAAATATTAACCTTTTCTGCAGTATGCATGTAATGTTGGTCAATTATTATAGGGTAAGTTGTTTGTTTGACTGTGATATGCTCGAAGGTGATTGACTTGGCGTATCCTTTTCCACCCTTGACAATAGAGAGATTGTTATTAATTGATTTTAAGATTCAACAACTATATATAGTTTTCTTATATATTTTTTTTAATTTCAAAGTTGTAGCCTTACTGGCCATGTCTTGATTCTAACTCCGTTAGAAGCTCCATTGAAGCTGCAATTCCAGACGTGAATATCTTCTACAAAAGCTTCGTCATTATCATCCCCTAGACTCCCCACACTGCATGCAAGAATTGTACACAATTATGTTTCATGTCGAGGAAATATTCAATTACAAATCTTCAATTTTAGATGAAGTCTAAAGACTCAAATAATAGTAATAATTATGTTTATATCTCTAACAAAAGTTACATTTCTCTTTTGATGTTTTTGATTTATAAATATTGCTAGTTCCACTGATATGGAGGACTTACACAAGCTATTACTCGTAATTGGTAATGAATGGGTGTTTTTTCAGCAAGATTATTTTAGGTACATGACCATGTTGCCACGCCATAAGGATAGTGAATGGAATTCAATTCTAAGTTTTGAACAAGGTACATAACTAGACATATAATTTACATTCCAGATGAGTATTTTTACAAACCTAATGCCATGACCAGGTCCACATGTAACATGGCTAACGTTGAGGAATTGTGTGCCACTTTTGATAGCAATGCAGTCGTCACCTATACATCATAAAATTGTACATGCAACCCTTTGATCAAAATAGTGGAATCAACTTAGAGGGAAATAAGAGTGTTATAAATGTCCCTTTGATCAAAACAGTCGAATCAACTTAGAGGGAAATTAATAAGAGTGTTATAAATGTGTGTGTGTGTGTGAGCTGTACCTGCTTTAATATTAGAGTCATGAATGTTAACTCCGATTGACTTTGTGATGTCAATTCCATCAGCGTTGTGACTATATTCCGGGGATGTTATGTTAACATGTGAGATGGTTACATCTTTGCTGTGGACTACAAAGATATGTGATCCTGGACCGTTAATTTGAGTGAGTCCACTTATTTGAAGACGATTGCATCTTTCAAATAGAAGTGCCTGTAAATCCAATGTTCAACACAATTATTATTATTATTATTATTATCTAGATAAATTCATGCTCCGCAATTGTTATTATCTTGAATTTTTATTTTAATGGGAAAAGCTTCTAACCGTTGGTATTGCAGTGCATCCATTAGTGAGCTGCAAGTTTGAATATAATTTATTGTCAGATGCTTAATCTTGCAAATAATTGAGAACATTAAGAATTAGATTACTAAATATGTTTAGGAAATAGCTAATAAGTATTCATGTTTGATTCAAATAAACCACAATATATGTTAATGTTTATGTAATTACTTTTCCCCACCAAGCTTGACCCTGACCATTTATCACTCCAGACCCTTGAATTGTCATACAATCTACGCCTACAAAATAAAGCCACCGTTTTGAACATGCTCCCCATTCATTTCTCTGGGGCGCTAGTAGGTTCCCCAAAATCTGCATCCACAAGCAATTAAAGTCAATCTTGTACAAAAGCAATTAAGCATGTAATACATAGAGGTATGAAGTATGCATTGAAAACATATACTAGATATTGGAGACCAGTTTTATTTTTGTATTGCGGTCAGGTAGTACTTGAGCTATCTTATATGTATCTTAACTAATTCACTTCTTTAGTTTGGTAAAAAACAAACTAGTGTACTAGATTTTGGATAAATAGTCGTTTTATTATCAAGTTAATTTTGTAGTACTTGCCATAAAAGTTTCAATACAAGAAAGAGGTATAAAAATCAAAAGGTTTTTTGTCCAAATAGAAATCTTCGTTAATTAGACAAGGATTCTAATGTTTGTACCTGAATGTGCACTTGGTTGGATCGGCAGGGACCCTTGAATCTTATTTGACGCACAAAAAATGTATGCTTAGCTGGTACCACAAGCGTCGGTGTAGTGCCATGACTTGCTCCACATAAAGCTTCCCATGCTTTAACAAAAGCCTACATAAAATAATAAAATTAATTTTTTTCTCTACTTTTTTCTTAAATATATGAAGAAATAACTCATTGAAGCAGACACTTGTTGGGAGGCCCTCCTGGTTAGTAACCAATCGCGATCGTGCCAATGAATTAATCTCACAGTAATACATGTGGGAATACATCGATCAAAGATTGAGAAAATATACCTTGTAACCATTGTAGTAACAAAAAGAAATGGTCAAATATATAATTTATTATTACTAAATATTTTGAAAGTATATTAAAAAAGATAATTATAGAAAAAAGTATTATATTATATAAATAAAATAATTCTATATATGACATTTTACATTAATGTTAAGAAGCAAACAGAGAAAAAAAAGCAGAAAATGGAAATGGTGTATATATGTACTTGAGTATCATCAGATTGGCCATCTCCTTTGGCACCATAAGCAAGGACGTTAAAAGTATTTTGCCCATTTCCAACCCACAAGTTGCATGAGATAGTAGAAAAGATCAACAAGCCAATAGTAAGCAAATCCTGTAGAATAAAGATATCATACGTTGAATTAGGAAGATAAAAGTAATTGACTGTAGGCAAAGTAATATGCAAAAAACTAATAAGGTCACTAACCATAGTATATTATATGCAGACGAAGAAATATGCAGAAAGCTAATACGATCTGGACTTTGCACCTGATATATACATAGGCCTAGCCTTCGGCGTCATTTGAAAATGAGTTCAATACAAAATTCAAATTTAGAAATTGATGTTGATATCTAATTAAGAACTTACTAGTATATCTTTTCATTTTGATGTTTTTGGACATATATATATAAGGAAATTAGATAATTACAATAACTAAAAAAATTGAAAAAATTTTATTCAACTTTCTCTCACTATGAATCAAAATTTTAAAATCCGAGTAAGATAAAAATACCATTACAAATTCCTTTTTATTTCAATATGAGCAATTTAAAAAAAATAACAATTTTATTTCTTATTTTGCAAAAGGATCTTACAATATTCCTAACGATGATTTCCAAGTATGTAAAACAAAGATAGATGCTATACCAAAAAAATGAATAAATAATATTAGCTTGGCCTTTATATGCTAAAAAATTAAACTCAAAGGAATTATACATACATTAGTTATTTAACTCCCGTGTTATGTAGACACTTATTTTTTTGATTTTAAAATTTATTTTGTAAATTAAAATAAATTTTTAATGTGATAGACTTAATTAATAAACACAATTATATGATAGTGCGTATTTGATATAATTGTAAAAATTTGATTATTTTAATAATCGATTATTGTAAAAAAATTATTATTATAATCGATTACAATAGAATCTGTTTTATATATGGATATATTAACTG
The DNA here is from genome assembly GCA_029884595.1 of Ormosia semicastrata. NCBI lineage: Eukaryota > Viridiplantae > Streptophyta > Magnoliopsida > Fabales > Fabaceae > Ormosia > Ormosia semicastrata. The sequence goes on along the minus strand of JAQQTO010000043.1, from coordinate 7,803,866 downwards.
AAAAGTGATTTTAAGATAATTTGTTTCATTTAATTGTATAAAAAAGAATCATTTTTATGCATTAAATTATTAAAATAAGTATAGAATGATTAAAAAGGTATTTGATTAATGACAAAATGATATTTACATATCAAAATGTAAGAAATAATATATAATCTAAAATTATAAACTGAAATTTTAGCATTATGAATTTTTTTTTAAAATACATTGAATTTTGTAGAAAAATTAAAACTGAATTTATCAAACATACACGATTACTGTTATAACAACTTTTTTTTATCAAATAACATATGTTGGGAGTGGGAATAATCTTTCCCAAATACCTCCATAATATGTAAGAGTATTTAGTTTAAGAGGAAATATTTATTTGAAAATATTTTGCTTATTAATTTTTTGTGATAAAATAGGCCTTGCCTTCGACGTCATTTGAAAATGAGTTCAAAACAAAATTCAAATCTAAAAATTGATGTCCATAACTAATTAAGAACTTACAAATATATCTCTTTTCTTTTGGTATATATATATATATATATATAGCGTATTTGGTAAAAAAAAGTATTTATTATAGGAAGTGATATGAGTGAATTTTAACCATTGTGTCTTATATAAATAATTAAGATTAAAACATAAATACATATAATTTTTTAAGTGATCACATAATTTAAATAACTTTTTTTTAATATGCATGTATATATATATATATATATATATATATATATCTCATATATAAATATTTTCTTTTATTAGATATGCCCGATATAGATGATTGCAATAACTAAAAAAAATTGATAAAATTTTATTTAACTTTCTCTTTTTCATTTTTTTTCCATTTTCACTCTTGCTAAGGCACCGTGAATCACAATGTCAAAATCTGAGTACGATGAAAATACCATTACAAATTCCTTTTTATTTCAATATGAGCAATTTTTAAAAAATTATTAACTCTTTTATTTCATCTTTTACATAAGAAACCTACATTACCCAAACGATGATTTCCAAGTATGTAAAACAAAGATAGATGTTATAACAAAAAAAGGAATAAATAATATTAGCTTGGTCTTTATGTGCTTAAAAAATTAAATTAAAAAGAATTATACATTCATTTGTCATTTAACTCACATGTTATGCAATAACTAAAAAAATTGATAAAACTTTATTCAACTTTCTCTCACTATGAATCTAAATTTCAAAATCTGAATAAGATAAAAATACCATTACAAATTTCTTTTAATTTCAATATGAGCAATTGAAAAAAAAATAACTCTTTTATTTCTTATTTTGCATAAGAATCCTATATTACCCTAACGATGATTTCCAAGTATGTAAAACAAAGATATGCTATAGCAAAAAATGAATAAATAATATTAGCTTGGCCTTTATGAGCTAAAAAATAAAACTCAAAGGAATTATACATACATTAGTCATTTAACTCACGTGTTATGTAGACACTTATATTTTTTATGATTTTAGTATTTATTTTGTAAATTAAAATAAAATTTTAATGTGATAGACTTAATTAATAAAGTGCAATTATATGATAATATGTAAGAGTATTTAGTTTTAGAGAAAATATTTTTTTGAAAAGATTTTGCTTATTAAATTTTTGTGACGAAAATAGGCCTTGCCTTCGGCGTCATTTGAAAATGATTTCAAAACAAAATTCAAATTTAAGAATTGAAGTTGATATATCTAATCAAGAACTTACAAATATATTTCTTTTCTTAAGAACTTACAAATATATCTCTTTCCTTTTGATATGTTTGGATATATATATATATATATATATATATATATATAGAACTTACAAATATATCTCTTTCCTTTTGATATGTTTGGATATATATATATATATATATATGAGGAAATTAGATGATTGCAATAACTAAAAAAAAAATTGATAAAATTTTATTCAACTTTCTCTTTTTATTTTTTTTTCCATTTTCACTCTTGCTAAGGCACCTTGAATCACAATTTCAAAATCTGAGTAAGATGAAAATACCATTACAAATTCCTTTCTATTTCAATATGAGCAATTTAAAAAAAATATTAATTCTTTTATTTCTTCTTTTCCATAAGAATCCTACATTACCCTAATGATGATTTCCAAGTATGTAAAACAAAGATAGACACAAAATAAATAATGATGATTTAAATAATGATGATTTCCAAGTATGTAAAACAAAGATAACGAATAAATAATATTAGCTTGGCATTTATGTGCTAAAAAATGAAACTCAAAGGAATTATACATACATTAGTCATTTAACTCACGTGTTATGTAGACACTTACTTTTTTTTTATGTTTTTAGTATTTATTTTGTAAATTAAAGTAAAAGTTTAATGTGACAGACTTAATTGATCACAATATGAAAATTTGCTCGAATAAACCATTTTAATATATTGTATAACCATGGCTCATTACGTAAAGAGAAATGTTAAATCCTCCTAAAACATCAAACTAATAATCCATTTAATCTAGAGAGAAAAGAAAAACTAAAAAAGATATGCATTTAATACTTTTGAGAGTTACAAAATTACCTTTTCAATTGGTATTGATATTGTTGACATTAAGGTCAAATAAAGGTTTTTGTCTAAAAACCATTTTTTTGTTAGAATTGTCTTAATTAATGTATAATACTATGTTTAGTTTTAAAAAAAATGGAATGACATTGTGCATTTAATCCTAGAATAAATGAATTCTTATGTTTATTAGTGAAAAAAATTAGAATGACTTTCTTATTCTAAATTACATTCCATAAATTTAAAGGATCACATTCCTCCCGAAAAAATTGTTGTGAAAATAATGAAAAACATGAAGAAAAATCTAAGAACATAGGTGACTACAAATCTTGAGGTTAACTATAATACCCTATGTCTTAGTTTAATTTGCCTATTAGTACGGGTATGCATGATTCACCTTTGTTTTATTAATTATTATTATTATTATTAATACACATTTGAAAAATACAATTTAAAGGTTTTTATAAAAGTTTATTTTGATTTACTGTTGTTGTAAAAAAATATATTATTATTTAATTATGCATTGCTGTTTTATCAGAAGAGATTGACCATCATAATAATTACATAAGTCATACGCTTTTGATGATATAACAAGATATAATTCAATGATAGTGTTAAAAAGTTGTTATATATAATCAGATACATAACTATAGGGTTATTTATTTGTTTTCATAAGATGTATAATTTGTTCAAACACTAATTTCCTTTTGAATTTGCAAAATTGTTTTAACCAAAGTTTTAGTACACGTTATGGAGCCCAAGGATCCATATTTCATAACAGGAATTAAATAATGCATAATAAGCATGTACCACCTCTTTTAAAAGAATGTGTCTCAATACTTACATTTATTTCATAGTTTTCTTTCTTACAACTAGTGTTTGTAACCGTGCGGAAATTAAGAGGAAAATAATTATTAATAAAATGGAATGAAAATTTTACAATTTAATTTCAAAAATTCTTGATATAGTTTGATAAAATTATATGAGTATAAAAATATAGTTTCAATCATATATAATGATTCTACATAGGTAAAGTATAATGTTGTTCCATCAATCATTGAAACTTGCAAATATGTAAAAAGGAATTATATAACTATCAGTGAACAAAATATAAATAATATTAAAATAAAAATTTAATAATAAAGACCAAATGAATATCAATATTTTTAAATCACTCATTGATTTAATTAAATCAACAAGCAATATTTTCAAATTACTCCTTGATTTAATTCTTGAGATTGCAGCATAAAATTGCCAGCAAATGATGCGAGTCCTCATGCCTTGATTTCAGTTTGGACCTCCCTAGGTTGGAATTCATGAAATTGATCAAGTTTTGGTAAAAATTCCAAAACGAATAATCCTACATGAGAGAGAAATTGTTCTTGACTCTTATTTATATAGTCATTGCAAAGCATAGAGTGTAATGAGAATTATCTTCTTTGAAACTTTAAATGAATTCCAAGATATGAAGATATTAAACTTAATTTAAGAATATAAATCTTGTCACCATTAGTGTCAATTCATTCACAATTAATTTTGATCCATTGTACAATTCTATTGCTTGATCAATATTTTTACGGAGCATAATTGAAATTCCCTTTTTAGTACCAATATGTGATTTGAGATTTTAGAACCTTTAATCTCATATAAAAATCTAGTTGTAAACCATCCAGATTCAATACAAATATCTTCATCTGCTATAGAAATTGAATCTGAACTAAAATATTGTTTTTCTTATTATGAAAGAATGAATTCATTGACTTTATCAACAATTTCAAGGTTTGGAGTAAGAACTGCTATATCATCAAACAATTTGATTGTTAGAGTTCAAAATCAAAAGATTTTCAAAGATTTTAATTTCAGCTTCACCATAATTATCATTTTCCAAATTGTCATCGCCAATGTTAATAATCCAATCTACAAAATGGACCTAATTTCATTTAAATTAGATATGATAGATGCAGATTGAAACCTCATATTCTTAGTCAATCTCATGACTTTACAGTGACTCTACAACTTCGATGAATTAATTGTTGTCATAACAATAGATTATTTATTTGCTTTTGGAATTACTAATACTAACAATATTTGTCTGAAGTCCCTCCCCAATAACAACTATTTTTCCTCAAAACAAATGTTCAATGCTTTTGTCATTAAAACCCTTAAAATATCTCCTAAAGTTCTACCAAATGCCTCAAAAGTCAATTTATTTATCATTGGTGCTTCATCCTAAAGAAATTCAAATAAATTCGCAAAGGGATTCCAAAGAGCCTTGACGTTTTGGATCATTGAAGAGAGAAATTAAATTCATATGAATTGACAAACATCTTCATCGAATGATTATGATAATGAAAACAACTGAAGTGTTATATTTTGTTGAGTATAGAAGCTATGACAACATAAGAATAATTTGTTTGAAAATTCTAGAAACTAAAACATTACAGATGATTTAATAAATAAATACTCAATAAATGGTTTCTATCACTATGATAAGAAAAAGAGTAATAAAAGAATTATATGAGATTTAAAATTTTGAAAGAATATTTTATTTTATAAATATACATTTCATAAATATTCATATATTAAGACTATTTACAAATTTTTCTATTATTAATTACCTTATATATTTTACAAAATTTAAACTATAATAAACAATTCAGAATTTTAAAATAAAGATCTAACCAAAAACTATCTACAAATTATTAATACACTAAATTCATAAAAAATTATTTATAACCTTAATTTGATTAATGATTTTATTACACTTACATAGATAATTAATTATTTGTATAAATAAATAGTTGGTGCATGAATTATTTGAATAAAGGAATTATACTTAAACAGCAAATTGACATATTTAATATAATTCACTTAACTAATGAAAAAATATTATAATATCAATTAATACAAATTAATAAGATAAATTTAAAAAATCAAATTTGAAAGTAATAAGACAAATTATACATTTATTAATTAATTTAATGTTAATGCCTTAATATTGAATGAATAATGTGGGAGAAATTAAAAAGATAACAATTAATCTTTTAGATTATTAAAAATTATTACAAAGTGAAATAAACTATTAAACATTTATTATTAATTGCCTAAATAATATAACTAAAATATAAAAGGACAAATAAATATTACTTTACTTAAATATACACGAAATGAAATTTCAAAAATGACCATAATCTAATTTGTTAGCAATAAAATTATTATTACTTGCAATCGTTATCTTTTTAATAATAATATTTATTGATCATTAATTATTCATTATCTTCTATAAATATTCTTTTTTTTTGTGTTTGTATTCTCACTTTTTTCTTTTAAGATGAACTTCTAGATATTTATTTTATCTTTCTATATTATTATTATTATTTTTAATAATTTTAAATTATTTGAATGATAATATTATTTATAGAAGATAAAAATAATTAATATATTAATTCATTGAGACAATTAATTAAATGTACATAAATGACCTTTAATTTGGATGAAAATTCAAATTTTTTTTTTTATTTTTTTATTGTTTGATTTATTTAAATGTAAATCTTATTAGTGAAAGATAATAAAAAATTAACAAATTAATTAGTTTAAGAAACTAATTAATTATATATAAATTATTTAATAGTAAATAAATGACATTCATTGAGGGTGAGTTTCAAAATTTAAAAGTTTTAATTATATTATTATTTAAATTATTTAAATTTAAATAATAGTAATATTATTCATAGAAGATAATTTACGTAGAGATTCATAGAAGATAATGAATAATAATTAATTTATAAATGATTGATATTAATTAGCTGTATATAAATGTCATTCAATTAGGATGAGAATTCAAATTTAAATTATGTTTATTAATTATTTTTGTAGTCCCAATTGCTATTGTGCAAAAATGGTTACATCAAATCACATGTAATAGAAAATGATCACATAAGATGACATGTAGCAAAATATTTGCTATTCTATTTATTATACGTGTCAAGCAAAAAATGTACTTACTTGATGACAAAGAAGACACGTGTCAAAATTCTAAAGCAAGTATCTTTTTTAAATATTATATTATATAATAATAATGATGATGATGATGATGATGATGATGATTATTATTATTATTATTATTATTATTATTATTATTATTATATGATTTGGATGTTTTATACTTATTATTAATAGTATACCAAAAAATTTATTATATTTTCTTAGTTTAAAAAACACTTAATAAATTCTTAGTATCCTCATAATAAATTACATTTAATTAATTTTATTATATTTTTATGCAAAATTTCTACTCTCATGTGATGTATATTTTGAAGTTTTGTAAATAATATAGAATAATTATATATGAATAAATATAGTAATTTAAAAATATAATTAATTAAATTATGATAACAAGACATATATAATAGAGATGATATCAAATACTTACAAAAATTTTAAGATTTTAAGATCAATCACTAATAAAAATAATTAATAACGTAGTCAATTAAAGATAGATGAAATTTTTTTGAATTTTTTAAATATAAATTAATATGCAAATATATATATGTCAAATGTAATTAATATGTGATTATAAATTTTATATTTTTATGTGTTAGTAATAAATTTAATTCAGAATATGAAGACATGTATCTTTTTTTTATATATTATATCATTTTTATGCAAAAATCCACTTTGAGTGATGGTATTATATATTATCAAATAATAGGTGACAATATATATTAATAAATATAGTAATTTAAAAATATAAGAATTTAGGTGATAATACATATATAAGAAAGATGATATCAAATATAAATTTTGAGATTTTAAGATAATTATTAATAAAAATAATTAATAATATAGTCAACTAAAGATAGATAAAATTTTTTATTTTTTAATATGAATTAATATGCAAATGTATATATGTCAAGCAATTAATATGTGATTATAAATTTTATATTTATATATATGAGCATAAATTTAATTTAATCCCGATGACACATGTGTACTTTTTTTAAATTACAACATAAAATGTCATATGTTAGTTATTGATATCATATATTTATCATATGATAAATTTTTAAATATATTATTTCATGTCAAAATGACATATGTCAAAATATGAATGCATGTATGTTTTCTTTATATATTATATGATGATTATATGATTTTAGGAGCTCTCTTACAATCCGAAAATAGAATAGTAAAGACTAGATTATATGCATATTATATATTAGCATTGCATCCATGGGATATATTGTCATACAAAATGTTATGTCTTTATCATAAAAATGGTGCATGAATAGAGACATCTACTACGAATATCCAACGGAAGTCAAAGAGAGAGAGAATAAAAAAGAATGAAGAGAAGCGAGAATGAACATAACATCTTAAAAATATTCTCCAACAACACCCCTCGAACTTAGGGTGGGTTTAGTATATATGGCAAGATTTGTAACCTCGAGTTAGTCCCATAACCAATTGAACCTAGAACAAGACAGGGGCTTAGTCAATACATTTGTAACCTAATCAAGTGAGGGAACACGAGCAATTGTAATTTCATTGTTCAGGACTTTTGTTTTGGCATTGTAGGGGTTAAATCTGCAAGCGCACAAGCCGCATAAGTAACAAAGGGTGATTAAAGACTAAAGTCTCTACATGGATTTTGGAAGAGTGTTGTATTAGCGATTAATCAATTACATTGTTCAGATTTAAGAAAAACAAATTAATGGACAAATAGAGGAAAATGCAAAGGAATAAGTAAATCCACACTAGTACACTGAATTAGAGAAAACCTGAGAAAACTGTTTTCTAAGCATTCTGCTAGTTTTTTGATAATTGTTTTTCAGTAACTTGGTTTTTAAACTAAGCTTTATGAAGTCTTTTACTAACATTCAGATCATTTTATCCAAGTCTACACACTTGAGAAAGCTTGTTTAAGTTTCAGATAAAGGTTCAAAATTTTAAAAAGAAGCACAATTCAACCCTTTTCTTTTACAAAAGCCAACTTCAATTGGTATTAGAGCTCAACGTCTGGGTTGAGTACCTAACAAACAAAGAGGAAAGATCTTTATTAGTAGAATGGCAAATCAAAATGTTGCTACTTTCATGCCTAAAGGCTCCTCAGTCAACAAACCTCTAGCCTTTAATAGAGAGGACTATCACTACTGGAAGAATAAGATAAGGTTGTTTATAGAATATGTACATGTTGATATGTAAGAAATCAATGAGACTGACCCTTATATTCTAAAGATCACATATGATGATGGAAGAGAGGAAGACAAGGCAAAAGAACAATGGATTAATGCTAAGAGAACAAAATATCAACTAAATTATTTTTCATTTGTGCTCCTAACCAGAAGTGAATATGATAAAGTTCATGGTTGTGCACTGCAAAAGAAATATGGGACACATTGTCCATTGCTAATGAAGGAACTAATCAAGTTAAAGAATCAAAGATCAGTATGCTAATTCATCAATATGAACTTTTCAAGATGTATGATCATGAAACCATTGATGGAATGTATAGAAGATTCCAAACTATTGTTAATAGTATGAAATCCTTGGGAAGAATTTAAAATAACTAATATCATGTAAGAAAAATCTTGAGAAGTCTACCAAAGATTTGGAGATTTGAAGTGACTACCATTCAAGAAGCCAAAGATTTGAGCTCTCTCAGGTTGGATGAGTTACTTGGCTCTCTAAAGACTCATTAACTATAATTGGCTGAAACTAAAGAAATTACTTCTAGAAGAAGAAAATTCATAGCTCTAAATGCTAATAAGAAAGCTTCAAAATCCTCATCTCAAACCACTGATCTAAATGTTGCTGAAGACTCTAAGGTTTCCAATGAATCAAACAATGAAGATTCAGAAGATGGTGAACTATCTTTCATCTCTAGAAAGATAAGAAAGATATGGAGAAAGCGTGGAAAATTAAAAAAAAAAAGGTTTTCCTTCAAACAAAAACATTCAAAAAAGAGACTCAAGTGGACAATAAAAAAAATTAGATTATCTGTTATGAGTGTAAGAAATCTAGACACATTAGAATAGAATGCCCTTAGCTAAAGAAGACTGCCGAGAAATTCAAAAAGAATAAAGGACTTATGACTACCTTTGAATATTTTGATGACTCTTCAAAAAAATAATAAGAGAATGAAGAATTTGTCCATCTATGTCTTGTAGCCAACATTAGCGAAGAATATGAGGAGGTATAAGATTCTGGCCTTTCTCTTTGTGAATTATAAGAAGCATTTGATGATCTTTTGTGTGACTCAAATCTCTTAGCTTCTAAGTATCATTCTTTCAAGAAAAGCTTTCTAAGAATTTTGAAAAATAAAAACTTGAGAAAGAAGCCTTAGAAACTGAGAATGTTGAGCTAAGGGATGAGAATAATTAATTAAAATTGATTTCTAAAGAAAATTCAAATTGTCTACAATGATGTATTTCATAAGTGCACCAAGCACATCGAAATTAATTGCCACTTCAATTGTCAACACATCTTTCATGGTGCTATTTGTCTTAATTCCATTGGAACCCTTGATCAGCCAGCGAATCTGTTCACCAAAACTCATCATCCTAGTCGCTTTCGTATTCTACTTTCCAAACTCAAGTTAGTTCTTTCTGCACTCACTTGAGTTTGAGGAGAGATGTTAGTGTGTAAAATGTGAATAATGTGTAACATGTGTGTCATGCGTAAAATGTGTGTGATGTGAAAAATGATAACATGTGTTAAATGTGAATAATGTGTATTGTACTTACCTCATGTATAATCTTAGGCCTATTTAAAGATCATTTAACTCAACACACATTTAGAAATACAAAATGTATATTTAGTCTCTCTTTGTTTTCTGTTTTCACTTCTAATAGACATATTTATAATACACAAAATAACAGGCATGTTAAAAAAGGGACCACACAAGGAAAGGGACATTAACAGAGATAATATACAAACACAAGACATAAGGTTATGTTTGGCAGGATGGTAATAGAGGGAATGATATAGAATGAAATGACAAAACTTAATAAAAGTGTGTTTGAAAGTTATTTTAAATGAGGGAGTGGAATGATAAGGGATGGTCAAAAAGTCATTCCTTTGCCACTTAAAATCTCTATTTTTTGTCCCTCCAATTTGGGGAGTCAAGAAAGGAATGGTTTGAGAAATTCACTATCTTTTTTCATTAAACCCATTAAACATCCAAATAATAAATGATGTGTTCTATTCTATTCCATTCTTTATTTTTCCATTTCATTTCATTATGAGTCACTTCCTTTCATCCTCTTTAAAACTCTCAAACATATTGAAAAAACAAATGAAACAACATACATATGGGGACAAGTAGGGATGGCAAAATCCCCTTGCATTTGGGGATATCCACGGGGACTACCCCATTTGGGGACCTAAATTTGGAGAATTTTTTCCTACGTAGACGGGGATCGTATCTCTTGCTCTCCTGCGAGATCTCCCGTCCCCGAAAAATTATTAAATTATCATTATTGATTATATCATATATATGTATTACTATCGTGTTCTTTTTAATAATTTTCATCTATATTATTTTTATATTAATTTAAATTTAAAAAAGTAAAAACATACCACTTTATAGTAATTTGTTGTTTTAATTTGTTCATATTGTTAAATTAAAATTATTTACAACTTTATATATATTTTAATTTTTTTCTAAATTTTTAAAATAATATTAGGGTTCCCACGAGTCCCGACCTCTCCGTGGGAAATAATGGGAACAGAGAGAATTTTTTTTCCAAGATAAAAATTGAGGGTAAGAACAGAAAAAAATTATAGAGACAGGGTGCTCCCCGCCTCCACCGTCACCCTTCGCGAGTGCCATCCCAACGAACAAGGTATGAGAAAGAAGACTAAAAAGTTACCTTAACACCCAACACTTGGGGAAAACATTGAAAGAATTAAAAAATGGGTATCAAAATAGGAATCAACCTAAGGGGGTGTTCGAAAACAACTTCAAAAAAATTGATTATTTTAATAATTAATTATTATTATAATTAATTATAATAAAATTAATTTTATGTTTAAATATATTATTTAAAAAATAATTTTAAATTAATTTATTTTATTTGAATGATATAAAAAAGAATTAATTTTATATATTAAATTATTAAAATAATTATAAAATAATTAAAAATTTATTTAATTAAAGATAAAATAATATTTATATATCAAAATATAAAAAATAATTTATAATTTAAAATCATAAATTTTAATCTTTATTATTATATGGGTAAAAAAAAAATCTTTATCATTATAAATTTTTTTGATAATATATTAAATTTCATATAAAAATTAAAATTAAAAAAAATCCTAAAAAAAAACCTCTTCAACATTAAAAAAAAAAAAAGCTGTTGCCAATCATGCACGTGTCCCCACCACACAGGAACAACATACAAGCCGTCTTCTCGATTCTTCTTCCTTGCCTCGCGGAACCTCTTTTCCTCCCCCAATATTGTGTTCTTTCTTCCTAGTTCAATATTTCCTGCCTTTTATTCTCCCTGCTCAAATTTGTTTGGATGCTAAGAAAATGGACGAAAGGCTAGGAAGGGAAGCGGGGAATTAACTTAGGAGCTCAATCCCTCCAAAGTTAGAACCTTTCTTTCTTCTCTTGAGAAAAAATGCCTTAACTGCCATGCCCAGTGTTAATGCTTTTAAAAATGCCTTAACATACTCAAGTTTTCTTGTTTTGTAACAGTGGACGCAGTCTGTTAGCTAAGAAATCATCATCCTAACTGTCAATGGCGTTTGAGGACTTTGATCCCATCTTTGGTGAACCCAAAGTGGAGTGGGCAACTCACAGTTCTTGTCCCTTGCGTCCCTTTTTGTTCCATGCCTATGCCCCTGATTCTTCTCACCTGGTAATTCATGTCAGTGATTTCCACTCTGACACTTGGGAAGCTCATCTTTCAGTTTCCCTGCTTGAGGACATTGTGAGCATTCTCAATCACCTGCTTCTGACTTCATTCTTTGTTTTATAATGAAATGTGAGTAATACTGTTGTGTTGGTTCAAACAGGAATGGTGAAATAATGAAAAACAGTATGTTGCCATTGCCAAAATGTTGCTGCCTTATGATTTAATTTGTTTAAGAGGATAAGTAAAACACAAATTGCTTTCTGTGGGAAATTCTTGCTTTATTGCATGACATTCATTCATGGTGCTATTGATCCCGAATATCAAATAGTTTTTCTTTTTTCTTGCAATATTATGTAAATTTGCTTAAAATTTGTGAAAGATCAGTATTTTTATTTTATCTTAGCCGTAGTCTTTTGACCTTTGTGCAGAGGGACATCATTGGAATAGGGGGCTCTTGGTCAGAGTTTACTGATTATTTTATAAATTCCCTCAAGTCAGAAGATCTGAAGCTGGTTCTAGAGGCAAATTCAAACTCTGATGGTAACTTGTATTCTTATTACTTCTCCTCTTTGCTTCTTTCCTTTGAGAATTTTAAATTAAATACTAAATAATATCATGGTGGTGAAGTAAACTTCTGTCAAAATCATATCATTGTCATGTTTCGAAAATTGGTGAAGTAAATCTAGATTTGGTGTGCACACTACAACCTCTTGTTGAAGGCATGGAGATGATAGTACTATGTTGACTAGCTTATGACAGTAGCATTTGTGTGGCTCTTGTGGAGATGTTTTTTATGGCATTAATTTGGTAATTGCTTACTGAATTTACAGTGTTGGGTAAGAGAGATTAGATGTTCTCTTTCTAAAATCTTGGAATATAAATCCTATGTGGACCTTTTTGATATGTTTGAATTAAGGAGTTTTCTGATGCATGTGATAAAGAATGCCATACGATTTGTTTTCAGGAGTCATTTTAAGGAAGCATACTCATTGATCACTACCATCTGTTTTCTGTGTTATGTATTTCAGGTGTTAGTTATGCAAAATTAATTGCTCAGAAATCAAAAGGAATGCCTCTAATCACCATTCCGCTTACCAAACTTGTGGACTCCACTGCTAGTGAAGCTATGTCAAATTTATCCTTGAGGCTCTTTAAGGCATTCAAAAGCATCAAGTTTTCTCTTGTTGAGGGTTAGACCATTCTCTCTATATTGCATCAATCTATTGAATCTTGCGGAAGGTCTTTATTTTTTTGGTTCTTTCTAATTATGTGTATAAATGATGACTATATTATGTTGAATTTTTAGGCTATATTTTTGGCATTAGAAGCTCAGTGGTTGTAAAATAAAATATATAGTTGAATAGTCATTCTGAAATTTATTCTTGATCATTGGACAAACTACTGTTGTAATTTGTCAGGTTATCACAAGTTAGATGTCTTCATTGTGTGGTTGTATCATACAACATATCCTTGTATACTTAACTAAACCCTTCCTTTTTTTTGCTTTGGTAAAAAGATTGGATTCTTTTTAGTTCTCCATGTATATTTCTTTCTTTCAATATTAGATATTGTCTTTCTCATGCACATTACATTTTTTAGTGCTAATTGGAAGATATAAGTTGCTTTGGCTTTTAGAAGTAGTCAATTTTAGAAAAGTATGCTATGGTCCTTTATCTTGATGCTACATCGGTAGGACTGGCTTTCTTTCAGTATTGATGATTCTGGTTCATGTCACTGACTCACTGGCCATATTCATGATGGAATGGTTTGGATTTTCTTTTGTCTGTGAAGCTGTATGCACACATATTGGACTCACTTGCTATTTTACACCTCCCCTCCTCTTCTCATCTATCTTTTTCTGTATCATAGCTATCAAATAGTGTAATTCATATATTTACACGTGTCTTCCAAAGATGTAGGCAGACTTATATATGACTTAAATTGGATCTATATGGGCCTGTGCTGGAATTAACTGTTACTTTTATTTATTGTGCCCTCAGAGCAAGAGCGCTCTATCCGGTTGACAAACATGATAGCAGCTGAAAAGGTATAGTAGCCAAATGGGGTCAAACTATTACAGTATAGAGTATTTATTCATAATATTTTTGGTTAATTTCTCATATCATATTTTTTGGTTGGGGATGAGCTGGGAATTGATATGGCATTCCTACTTTACAGAAGTATCAAAATTATAGTTGGAAACTTCTGAATGTCATTAATAATGGCTGAATATTATAGGGTTCTCATTCTTTTAGTGTGGGATTCATTGATATATTCTGAAGGTCTTTCAAATTATGCAGTATGATATGATTCGTCTCTTATTTTCATAGTCCAATCGTGGGTTTTTCTTTGTTCAAACTGCACAAGTAATTGTGCCTAAATTCTAAGCCGAAGGAAAACTTTGGCTATTTTCCACCTTTAAGATTCCCTCAAATTTTGAACATAATTTAATAATTTTGTTAATCTTAGATGTCTGGGATGAAAGCTTTAACTTTCACCCATTTACTGCTTGTAATAAGTTGGTATAATTGGAATTTTTCTTCTTTACCATTGTCAGCTTATTAATGAGCATCCTTTCTGTCAGGAAAGAAATGAAACCATGCAACAACAACTGGAACAGCGGCAGAAATTTCAAAAGATTAGTGACTCAGGGAAAGCAGGTGTTTCTACAAACGGACTGCAAAACTCTCCAGGTGTGTTATGTACTCTGTCATTCTGAAAACTAGGTCTTTTTATAGGTCTACTGATAAAGTAGTTCAAAGGTACCTGGATTCAAGATTTTATTGACTAGTCTGTGTGGTATCTGTGGTGAGTTTCTTTTGTGAAAAAAAAGCCTCAAGGCTGACTAGGTAAAATATTTAAATTATCAGATCTGTCCACCATTTTTGAGCTGTTTGACTATTTCTCCTGCTAGGAAAATGGTAATCGTGTCTTAGATCTATTTTCTTGTGTCAAGAAGAAAATAACCTGAGGGGGAAAGAGAAGAAATGCTGCTTCTGGCCCCATTTTGAATATTCTGGAATGTGAAGAACAGTTTGGGAGCTTCTGCTTATATTTTAGTGTTATTGGTTGTGCAAGGTGTTTTTGGCTTGTATTTGCATAACATTATACATCATATCTTGGATTTATTCCTCGAAGGGTTAATGAAAAATTTGGTTTTCACCTTCCTGTTCACTTGCAGATAAGCAAGCAGCTCGTGATACAGGTTCTACAAAAGTTAAGAATCGTGTGGTGCCAGCACATCGTAGGCAAGTGTTCTTACTAACATATTTATTAACTTTAATTCTAGTACTACTGCTATTATCATAGTATACTCACTCACCTTTTTTATTGGGCAGGACCAAAGTAAGAGGGGCCCTCTTGCATAATAGTGATAATGAGTAACTCAGCTCTTATATCTGACCAGTTGCTCAGTTGGAAGTGAAACGATTATCCTGACTCTGTTTATTTCTTTTTCACTCTATTATCTTGTATTATTGTACAGCATGGAAAGCATATATTACTAGTTAGTCGAGTCACAAGAAATTTCTGTGATTCATTCACTTATTAACTATGAAATTGAAAATTGTTCATTTGATGCCTGTTCCTTCCCCTGCCTCCTTTCTTATAGCCCGGAACAAATGAGGCAATTGAGAGTGTGTCAGTGTGCATGGTTTCATGGTGAAAGATGAAAGGCACCATTGGAAGAAGGAAATCTGTTTAGTTTTAGAAATTCTAACTGAAATGAAGCGAGCTGGCTATGTGCCTGAAGTTGATAATGATGAGACTTGTGACGAAGAAAGTGACTCTGGACTAATCTTACATTATAATGGAAGTGCTTGTAGGTGCTGCAGTTATGGATGAGTACTTAATCTTTTTGTTAATGCTTTTAGACAGTCGTCATTGTGAAGATCTGATTAACCTTACGTTTAAAATTTGGTAGAAGGCAAGAAATTCAGGATAACTGGCCCTCCAAGATTGTCTAAGTGGTTCAAGTGAAATGTTCAAGCTAGTAGCTGCAGAGCCTTGAACGAAGTATTGTTTTTGTTGGTACCATTGGCTTCAAATGCAGCAGAGGTAGATACTTCCAATCTGCTTATTTTCTTGCAGTTAAACACGTGATTCATTGATATTTGTAATAGCTCAGCCTGATTGCCAGAACAATGAGCTCAAAAATGCTTGGGTGCCACTTTACAGAACGGAAGCATCTTCTGTATCATATGGACACCTGGACATTAGCATTCAGGGATTTAAAGTAATACAACAACAACAATTAAGTTTTTTTCAATAGATGTAAGCTTATAATTTAACATTTTTATAGATCAAATGACGTATCCTATCATAAACCAAGTCTTCAGATATATACTATTCAGATCTAAATTTTTTTAATCGTTTCAATCCGTAGTATTAATAAATATGTTATTTCTATTATAACTTTTCTTATTTCCTCTTACTTCTAACTATTAGATTATTATCTACCTGATCTACTTTTCTTACAGAACTTAGACTTTTAAGGCCTCTTTGTTTAGTCCTTACACACCGAACTACCTAAGGCGAGATTCTCTCATCTTTTTCACAGGCTTTTGCACTAATTAAATCCGTCCTTTTTGGTCAAGTCGGTCAATGGCTGCTATCCCTACTTTCTCTCTAACGCATTCATTCATTGTGTAATCCTATCTCTCTTGTCATGAGTAATCCACACATCCAATGTAACATCTTCATCTCCGCAACACCGATCTTATGTTCTTGTTGGCTTTTTATCGTCTAACATTCAAGTCAATCCATACAACATCGCAGTGAATTTCTTTATAAAAATCTTCATTGTCGATAAAAGGTGGCGGGGCATTCATTAAACCGTAAGGTACTCATAATGTCCCTCGTGAGTAAACGCTTTTTGTGAATGTCTTCCACTTTTACCCTTGTAAGCTTGAGAGACACTTTTCTATCACAAATAACTCCTGAAGACTTCCATTTCATCCATCCAATTTCTTTCTTTTTTTACTAATATGCTTGAATCTTATGGTTTACATCTCTCTTTATCTCTCCATCATTTTGTATGATAGATCCAAGATACCTAAATTGTGTGACTTGTGATATTGTATGATCTCCAACTTTCACCGCTAAGCTATCATTAACACGCCTCTCTTCTTTTTCGAACTTACATTCCATATATTCCGTCTTACTCCTACTTGAGACGAAGGCCATGTTCTTCCAAAGTTTGTCTCCATAGCTCTATCTTCTCCATTTGTTTCCTCTCTCGACTCTCAAACTAAGATTATATCATCTCGCAAAAAGCATGCATTGTGTGCACGTTCTGGATATGCGCAAAGTTGCACATCCAAGACCAAGGTAAAAAGATATGACTCAAAGTTTCTCTTCGCGCAGTTTTGGCCTCCTGCACTATAGTTATAGGAAAATCTTCTGTGGCCCCATCTTGTGTTCTCACACTAGTTTTAGCCCCATCATACATATCTTGGATTGTTCGAATATAGGCGATACGAACTCCTTTCTTCTCCAAAACTTTCCACAATACCTCTCTCGGTACCCTATCGTAAGCCTTTTCTAAATCAATGAAAATCATGTGTAGGTCTTTTTGCTTCCTTCGATACCTCTCCATTAATCTTCGTAGAAGATAAATTGCTTCCATAGTTGACCTCCCAAGCATAAAACCAAATTGATTATCTGAAATATGAGTCTCTTGTCTTAATCTCCGTTCAATTACTATTTCCCATAACTTCATGATGACTCATGAGCTTAATTCTCTTCGAAGTAATTGCACGGTTTTGTATATCTCCTTATTCTTATAAATAGGGATTAAAGTGCTTCTCCTTCATCCGTTTGGCATTTTCTTAGACCTCATTATCTCGTTAAACAGCTTTGTGATCCAACTTATACCTTTCTCTCCTAGGCACTTTCATACCTCAATAGGTATATTATCCGGTTCGACCGTTTTTTCATTATCCATCATCTTCAATGCTTCTTTTACCTCAAACTTTCTGATTCTACGATAAAAAATTTTGTTTTGGTCCTCCTCTCTAGTGTTTAGAATGTCCGAGTCCCCTAATGTCCTATGTTCCTCATTAAATAACTTGTGAAAATAACCCTCCCATCGATCCTTTCTATTCTTGTTCTGTGCGAAACCAAGACTTTACCTATTCATCTTTAATGCATTTCACTTGAGTCAAGTCTCAAAGTCTTCTTTTTCCTACTTTTAGTAAGCCTCTGTTCGTCTCTTTTAGATATTCTTTTTTTGTCTTTAGTGCCTAACGATTGATATAACCCACAGTTGAACGCTTTAGTTTTCGCCTAACATATATCCTACCGCTTTTTTAGTATTTTTTTAGTCATACAGCCTTATTTTTTTTCATTGTCAATTTTTATCATTTTTACATAATGATGCAAAAAATACTTTATAACAACATTTCCAAACCAAGGATTCTCTTTTAACCTTAATTTATCTTGTATACTGTGTCATCCCACCACCAAGATTATCTTTATCCTTGAGTCTTTGAGTCTTTGATTCACCGAGTGTCTTTTTGCATACATTATCTAAAAACTAATTTTAAAATTCTCGTTTTGCCACATATCATTAGCAAACTCTTTGTACTTTCCAAATTTCTTTCTCCATAATCTTCTTTTTCTAAAAGAGCATTTGTTTTTCTCCCTTTAATGATGCTGTCCATGACAATTTTTGACTCTCATCTTGACAATTGATTGCATGATCCATTCAACCAAAACCCCGTGTTGGGTCCAGGATCAAATTTCTCAGGATGACTTTGTAAATTCGATCATGAAATTAGCTTTCTATCGATTTCCTTATTAAAAAGAAATCAATTTGAGAGCAAGAACTCCCGCTTATGCTATATTTATTCGGATTTTTCTTTCCCGCTTCCTAAAACAAGTGTTAGTTATTGTAAAATCAAACACATTCTTTGTGTGGGATTCATGAGTATATTCTGTAGGTCTTTCAAATTATGAAAAATCTAAAATCGCTTTGCTTTGTTCAGACTCTCACAAGCAGTTACTTCTTATTTTCCAAGACCATAACACTCTCATGCAAACCCTCATACCACCCAGTTCTTCTTGCATAACTACGCATGCCCTCAGACATGACCATTTAGGTTCCCTCCTAGAAAAATATTCTCTCTTAAGGTATTCCCGAACTAAACTTTCTAAATCAAAACCCAAAATTTAATCTTGTAGCCGAATCTGATAAAGTCCTGGACAAGTATGAGACTAGTCACTGGAGAGTGTTATTACATAAAAGCAATCTGACTAATAACATTAAAAGTCTCTCCCATGTCCACAACAAACTTCAAAGCTATGATTCTATCTCCGAGCTTTCTCACATCCACAACCATATTTTTCCAATTCTTATCTACTATTATGCACCATTCTTGGACCCCTGTTTCTAGATTTTACCTTCCCTTGCAGATAAGCAAGCAGTTCGTACCAAAGTTAAAATCCTGGTGCCAGAACATCGAGTTCTTTGTCTTTTCTCCAACCCACATAGTTTCTTGTAGGCACATAAAATAAATCATTATCCTAATCATGGACTGTCAACTATTTTCATAGATTTACCAGCATAAGTGTGCGAGTCTATATTCTAAGTTCTAAAACGCATCTCACTCTTTGTGAATCATTTTCTTTACCCGCACAATTGAGAACAATGTTCATGACAAAAAGATGAAATTAACCCCATTAAGGCTTTTCAGCTACAAAGCATTCTATGGCGTTTATTGACTTGCACGAAAGTGACTCTTAATCTTACATATAATTTGACATGTATGTATTGAAGCCAGTATATTGAATATTTCTTTTGAGGCAACGACAGTCTATTGCATTAACACAATTACTTCGTTGATTTATGTCATAAAAATTTTCGACAAGTGGAAGTTGTTACAAGCTTATGACTGCAGCCTTGATCCAATGCTTCAAATGCAACACAACCCTCCTTTTTATCCGAATTTGGGCTCAGCTTGATATGTAGATATTTGAGTAACAAAACTCAACATATGGCAGCTGGACATTAACAGTTAGGGATTTAAAGTAATAATAATAATAATAAGGAATACCGGGGGTATCTGAGTATAGATAATTCTCAGTGTTTCTCAATTGCTTATGCTTCATATTAATGTAAATACTCAGTTACTTCATACTCAGGATGTGGAGTTGTAATTGAAATCAGGTTTATAGAGCAAGCCTCGTGAAAAGCTCTTACTTTAGTTATAGTATAACCTTATTTTCATTATTCCTTTTTTTGAGAAAGAAGCTGGTGAATCAGATCACTAGGGTTTGGCCAGGCCAGCCAACAAGCCTGTAATGAAAAACAAAATTAGGAGGGAAGAAGGAATCTGGATGGAGAAGAGAAAGACAGTGGTGTGAATTAAGTAATCATATAAAACAAAAACCAACATAATGTCATGTTAGTACAATTTGTTGGCACGGACCGAACCTGTAATTCTTTATATTTTTTTTGTTGATAATATCTTCTTTTGTTGCTATCAGAAGTAAAATCCAAGACATGTGAACCCTCTTGAGAGAGAGAGTCACCATAGGCTTTAGATGATGACAACACTCCTGAACCCCCTCTGCGAGCATCTGTATCTAAGAATAGCATAAGAAATGAACCTGTAGACCAAGATGAAGCACACCATGACCCCTACATTCTTCCATCTACTACTCTCTCCCCCATAGCCCTCTTCTTTAAGCACATCCTCTCCACTCATCATGCATGCCCCAAACATGTACTCCAAGCACTTCCCTGAGTTGGAGAACTCATTTATCAGGAACCCTTCGAAGGGATACTTAAACAGAGATATATAATGCATGAAAATCCAGTAGTTAGGAATTTCATGATTTGATATGAAGTATCCGGAGAATAAGAAGAATGACCCGATGACACCAGCAATCACTGAATTCCCAACAATGAAATTAGGCACCAGAGCACTGAAACACACCACAACTGAATTGGCCGTATAAAGAATCAGCCATATCAGCAACAAAAAATGCAAAAAGGCCATGAAATTCCTGTTGAGACCAACAAGCCAGTATAAGGGCATTGTGAACAAAATGGCTAGAATGAGTAGAAATGGCAAGTAAACTAGGCCATTAGCAATAGCATAGGATGATACACGGTAGCTTCCACAAGATGTCTCCTTCATTAGAATCTCCCTTTCTTGCAGAAAAATTGGTAGAGCTTCTATGCTGCTTGATAACAAAAACGTTAATATGAAAGCAAATAGACCCACCCTTTCTTCTGCTCCCACTAGATCATCCTTGAGGTTACAAAAGATGGATCCCAAAACGAGCCCAGAAACCAGCATCTGAATTGTCCTACATGCAAAGAGCTCTTTTGTACGAAAGATGTTTTTGGAGAATCTATGAGTAAGAATCATAGTTTCTCTCAACCTAGAATTAGCAAAATCACAAGTGAAATCAATGCCAGGATTGATGATTTCTTCATCAATCACCTTGGACTGTTGAAAGAGCTGTTGTAGAGTAAACTTACCACTTCTATACTCACCTGGTTCATCATCACCTTTCTTCTGTTGCATTGTCCCTGGCAATTGCTTTGGTGTTTCTAGCTGAACTAGTTGACACCTTTGTTGTTGCTGAATGGCATCAATGGACTCAATGGAAAATTCAACTACATTAACATGAAGAGGAAGCTCTAAACCCATTAGCTTTAGATTCACACCCAGCAAATCCGCAGTGCCATGGTGTAACACACAGCCATTGGCCAACAACAGCATTGAATTGAACAACTTCACTATTCTGAACCCAGGTTGATGGATACTAAGGATTATAGTTCTGCCCCTAGTGTCAGCCATGACCTTAAGCATATCAACTATTTGCAGAGCAGAGGTACTGTCAAGACCAGAAGTTGGTTCATCCAGAATCAGCACTCTTGGATCATGTATGACTTCAACACCAATAGAAACTCTGCGCCTCTCACCACCAGATATACCTCGGACCCTGTCATCACCAATTCGAGTCCCAGCAACATGGTCAAGTCCAAGCTCATGAATTAGTGACTTGACCCTGGAGCATAGTTGTTCTTGAGGAAGCTTTAGCCTTAGCTTTGCACTAAACATCATGGTTTCTTCAACCGTAAGTAAGGGAAACAAAGTGTCCTTTTGTGTAACATATGCTGAAAGCTTCCTGAACTGAGCTTTGTCCACAGGCTTCTGGTTCACCAAGAGAGAACCACTTTGTGGACTAACTTTACCAGCAAGAATCTCAAGCAGTGACGATTTTCCAGCTCCACTTGGCCCAACAATTGCGAGGATTTCCCATGGCTTGGCTCTGCAACTCACATTCTTGAGAACATGCTTAACTCCACTGCAACTTTGTTCAGCTTTTGCTTCCTCTTCTGGTTCTTGAGCATCTTTTTGTGGAGATTTGCGGAAGATTTTAAAAGGGTGCTCCGTTTTCTGTGTGTAGATCTTGTAGTTGATGTCAATGGCCTCTACCTCACAGCCTTGTATCTTCATTTTAATAGGTTGTTTTGCTTCTGTTTCTTCTACTCTCTTCTTATTCCTAAACCCAATTGGTTCCCTTCCTCTCCG
The DNA here is from genome assembly GCA_029884595.1 of Ormosia semicastrata. Classification (NCBI taxonomy): domain Eukaryota; kingdom Viridiplantae; phylum Streptophyta; class Magnoliopsida; order Fabales; family Fabaceae; genus Ormosia; species Ormosia semicastrata. The sequence continues at coordinate 7,780,930 of JAQQTO010000043.1, read as the reverse complement.
TTCTCCATGTTCTTTTTTAAATCAACGGTTTTGGCCTCAGTTACTGACAGTGAAACAATGTGTGGTTCGAAGGGATTTTAACTGCAAAGACACTGAGGTCCTCGAACTTTGTATACATGGTTCACGTGCACTTGTTCTTGATATTTCTCTTACCAATTTTATATACACCATTTTTCTTTGATATATTTGAACATGGAAAATAGAATAGGTCACGTGGGTATTCAGTATTCTTGGTTTCTCATTGTTTAGATGGACAGCTATACATTAAACACAACTTCAGTGCAGTGGCCAAAAGTAAATGTAAAACAATTGGAGGATGCTAAATCAGCACTATAAATGGTTTTGGAGCATAGTTGATAAAGGTCTGAAGTTAGCATTAGCCCTTCAACGTGTATGGCAGAATATTAATAACAATTTAGCTTCCTCTACCGTTTATTACGTAACTTATAGTACTGTGTAAAATCTACATCATATATATATATATATATATATATATATATATATATATATATATATAAGTATCAATTTAGGTAGAGAAGTTTTTATTGTAAAAGTGAGAAGAGTAAATTTTGATTATATAATTATACATATATGATCAAATTAAAAATTATTTAAAAGTCATGTAATTATATTTAAAAAAACCGTATATATTTATATTCTAATTTTAATTATTTATGTAAGATCTAATAGTGAAAATTTATTTATCTCATATTTTACAATAAACATTCTTCTCGTCAGATACGTTCCTTATATATATCACTTTAATCTCGTGTCCACTCTTATACAATGATTAAATTATTAATCCAATACTTACAATGAAAATTACTTTAAAAAGTTTATATTTTACACAAATTTTAATTATAATACAAATTTTCGATGTAAAATAGTGATATACATAATAATGTTCATTTTCTTTTTTCACCGTTCCACCCCTTCCTCTCTCTATGTTTGTCATATGTCTTGATTAAATTAGCCATTACAAAATTAAGAATGGTTATGGATGGAGTTTTGAGTTAGTGGTCTATGAATAATCTATTCATGAATAACATAGTTTGTTAGAGTTAGTTCTTGGATATCTATGAATGCTATTAGATAAGTAAATGTATTCATTTATAAAGAATAAATTTTTAATAGAATTTATCATAAATAGATGAATCAATTATAAGATATATTAATTTTATTATATTCTTATTTTAACTAACATCATTTATTATAAATTTAAATATTATTTTTATCTATCAAACGTTCTATAAATATTATATAGAATCATAAAAATATGCATTTAACTCTAAATATTATCTATCTTATACACAATTTAATTTGAGTGTCAAAATATTTTTTATAAGTACACATTCCTAATACTATCATCACAATTGCTGTACATTAAAAAAAAATCCCTTTCATTAATTTCATTTAGATAATCATTTTAACTCCGTTCAGTACAAGAATGATATTTATTATTGCATCAGTAAAAAAAAAGATATTGAGTATTGCGGTGATGATTTATGCTTACAAGTACGGAAATTTTTGTGTATTTGATTACAGTAGAGATATAGGGGAAAAAAAATAAAGGGCTAATGATGTAATTATAAAAAACACTTAGTACACACCCGTAGCATTTTGGAGTTACATACAAGGACACTAGGATTTGGGAATTAACAAAGTGGTGATCCCTTTGGGTCCCTCAAGTTTGTGGCTGAAATTTCATGATGCTCCAAAACCAATCAATTAATCGAAAACTTCCAAAACTGTGTAATTTGAGAAGATCATCAATTTTCATCTTTGTCTTGAAGTCCAAGCCTTTATTACATACTATTATATCTTATGCCATACACAGGTTTCTCTAATTTTATCTTGGGGATCTTGATAAAAATGAGTCTCACAAAATATATATGATTATCTTATCCGTCTTATTAACAAAACTAGAGCAAATCATTTCCAACTCAAAATGCTCCAAAACCAACCAAACCTTACATATCTTTGAAATTTAATGAGGTCATTAATTAAAATCTCTTGAAAATTATAAGAATTCGTTAAATGTAACATGATTACATCTTTCTTAGATAAGCAACTCTTTGTGATTTCACCTTGGAATTGGGTGAAAGTCTCTCTGAGGATACATCTTAAGGAAACCAGAAGAAGATTCCCAACAAAATATGATCGAGCTTAGCCAAGAAATACGTTGTTGGAACATCTTAAGAAAAATGAATTAGTTAGAAAATGATGGTCATAAGAATAGAAATCCACACAAAACGTTAAAAGAAATTATGGGTAGTGATGAAGTTTTGTGGTCCAAAGCAAGAATTTTTTTGCCCAGTCTTTGAATTCATATATAATACATAAAATTGAAGGAACTTATCTGGATCCCAATATGCGATTCAGTGTCATAGAGGAAGCACCCGTGAACTCTTTCTGTGGTCTATTAGGCACATCTTGAACCTCTCACTTGCCACTTGCCACTTGCCACTTGCCACTTGCCCCACCTACAAACAACTCATTAGCACATATAGTAGTATTTACTATAACGATTAAGAAAAAACAAAATCTAGCTAGATAAACAAAAGGAATTAAAGAAAAAAACACTTGGCCTATCCCGTGAACCTGTCCCTCTCTTTCACTCTTCAATTATTCAACATCCCACCCCTCACCACAAAAAAATGAAAAAGAAAAAAAGGTTCTTCACCATAAAAGTCCAAGCCATTCCAAGTGACTTTTGAATATTGAATTTGAAGGATTTGTTTTTAATTAGTCAAGGAAGTTTGTTTAGTTACAACTTACAAGTTGATGGTCCGAATCACTCTTTCTTTTATTTTACTTCTTATAATTATGTGGTTCTTTTTACTTCGCCTTCAAAAGGAATGAATTGGGATCAGACCTAAAGTTGAAACATATTCATTGATGAGAAGATGGTATGGCCTCTTCTTTTGTCTTTGCTGAGAACAGTTTTATGCTTCTACCAATGTACGTTGTGACCCTGCATGTACCCTATGATTTGCCTTCGACACAATTTCCAATCTAAATCCAGAGAACAAGCAAATGTTCCATATTAATCCATGTTGTCTTTTTATTTTTTTATTTTTTAAATCATGTAATATTTTTATAAATTCGATCAATTTAAATTATTTATAAAACTAATTTCTATTCAGTTACGAAAACATAAAGATAATATAATTTTTCGACAAAATTACTTTCTTATATTTAAATTCGTATCCTCGTGCATCAAGGTTCACCTTTGTGGGTAATTCTTGTTTTCTTTTGTAGCTTAGTGAAACATTTCAATTTCATTATGTGAATAATGTAGTGTTGTACGATGCAAAGTAATACGTACATAAGGGCAAAATATACTTTACTAATACTAAACCCCTTCTCAAGCTTGGGTTAAAATTGAAAACGTAAATGTACCAAAAAAAATTGAAAACGTAAATGTACCAAAAAATTTTTTGAAAACGTTAAAACTTTCATTTACACAAACGTTCCTCATCTTTAGGGGGTTAATTGAACAGGTTTTATTTTAAACGAGTAACTAGGTCAATTATATCATCAATTATAAATATTATAATAATTAATTATTAATTTATACTAATTATTTATTCATTAATTATGTAATTAGTTTAATATACTTAACTTTAGTACTTCATATTTATATATAAAAATTTTCTATAGTGGTGGAGGCTTCTTCACCTCCTAAGATTTGTGTAGAAACATTTATTTAGTAGCATAATCACGAATCAAGATTAGTGAAGTCATTTATTATTAATTATGAGGTTTAAATAGAAAATTTGTGATTTTTAAATACAAGATAGTATAACAATTTATACAGTTTAATTTTAAATTTGAATGAAATTTTTTTTTACTGCAATTTGAATGAAAGTTGACTAAAAAAATTATAATTTGTACATAAAATAGTTTTGGAGACAATTAAAGTGATTGAGTGATAAATATTTTATTCTTAAATCTTTTATTAGAATAACAAATTATGAGTGATATTCAATATTAAGTTTATTTTTTATTGAGTGATTCATATTTATTTTTAAATCTTTTCTTAGAATAAGAAATTATGAATGATATTCTCTATTAAGTTTACTTTTAAAAGATTTGTCCTACTTTGCATGGATTTAGTGGTGGTAATAAATAGTGCATTTTATTTGTTTTTCAGATTATATCATTCACCAAATAAGTGATAGATTAATATTTAAGACTATAACCAAATTCTTAAACAAAAATCCTTTTAAATAATAATTTTTTATACACATGAATCTTATTATTAAATTCAAGATCACATATTTAAGAAATTATATTTTTTTATTTAAACTAACACACATTGATCATAAATAATGCATTTAATTAATTAGATGATCCAATAGCTAATTTTACTAATAAGTACCTTTAAAATATTTGTTAAAGATTTAAAATAATTTTTTTTTTCATAAAAAATAAAATATTTAATGCATTAAAAATTACAAATTCCTTAATAAGTACTCTACGAAATAGCCTACAAAATATATGGTGTTTGGAATCTTCAATAGTGCCATGAATATGGCTCGGCTAGTAGGCTACTAATTACTCTTTGTTTTAAAATTTTTTCTGATGTAGCCATTTACGATTTACCCCTTTACCTTTTGACGGGTACTGTACTTGCTTTTTGGGCCAAGCTACAAGGAAAAAAATTATAATATACAATTTTTAAAGATGTATGTATTATTAATATTTTTTTTAAGAGTATTAAATTTAATGAGAAAAAATAATAATAAAAAATAAGTATAATTAATTATATTAAAAAGAATATTAAAAAAGTATATTATTAATAATAAGAATATCACAACTCAATTACAAACGAGTGACTAAAAAAAAAGAGAAAAGAAAGAAGACTTATTATAGTTTATATTGGCAAATCTTCTTATTATTATTATTATTAATCGGTGTGTTGTGTCAGGCCATTGAGGGGCATGAGGCCTAAAAGATTGTGATTGTAGTTCAATATATTCAAATTCTAATCCAGATCCAAAACCCAGCTATATCCAGTAATATACTTGTTCTTATTAGCACACGAGCTGAACATGTCATCTGTTTTCACTTTCAAAGTCAGTAAACTGATTGTTAACTGCTTTTGAAGCTATATATTAATGACAGAAGAAAGTCAATTCATTCTTAGCAATTGATTCTTGGCTAAGTTATATAATCCCTATATGTAATAACTATTATATATTATATTCAGTTAGAGCATAGATTAACTGGAAAATGGCAATGGACATATACATGTGACCAATTTCAGCTTTTAAAAATCAGATAAAACTAGTTAATTGAATCGATTAAATAATAAATTAATTATGTCTATATTCGATTAATATTAAGTTTAATTATGATTTAATTATAAATTTAATTAAATTAAACTAATCAAATCATAATTCAAAAGTCTTATTGATTCAATTTTCAGATTGAGTTTTAAACCATTAATCAAAATACTCAACTAATGAACTACCTAACTACATATAAAACATAAAGATAGACACGTGTTTGATAAAGATTATTTTTTACCAAAAGAACTTCTTTATAGGTTAAAAAGCTTTCTCATGAGTTAAAGTAATGTTTAGATAAAAATGATTAAAGTAATAAAAAAAATCATAGGTTAAAAAACTTTTCTTCATAATCTTCAATTCTCCATTTTGTAGCATTATTGAAAAAAATCTTTTTCTTTAAAAACTGATTATGTAATATTTTTTACTAAAATAACCCTAAAATATAAATATAATAAAATATAAATAAATCATTTCATATTTTTTTAGTAATTTACTATAAAAAACAATTTTTTCAAACAATCTAAACAAAGCAATTTATCTTAAAATCATTTTTCAAACTAACATATTTAAACATTTGAGTTTGAATGTGGCTTTTGAGGAATGATTTTGCTGCATTAAGGACATCTAATTTGGAGCCTGCCAGGATGATGTCATCCACTCACACGAGAAGAATAACCATAGCAGGGCTTTGGCCTTGGCTAAGAATCAAGGGGTTGGGAAGATGCAACACTGATTTCTTGCTGTTTTTCTTCCTGAATTATCTTTACTCAGAGGAGGAACAGAATCCATCAATAGAATTTGACCCCGAATCTGAGCAAATTGGTCATTGAGACCCCATAAGAAATTGCATTACTTGCACAGTTTGAGCATAATCCAAGAGAACTTTGATGCCTCCACAAGAACACGAAGTCTAGGCCTTGTAATCATTCAATTCTTCCAAAATCAATCTTAATTTAGTAAAATACTGATTCACAATCAATTGACCCCATGACAGACTCATCAACTCCTTCTTGAGTTGGAAGATTCTTGGACCATTGTGCTGCAGAAATCGAGCACGAAGATTGGACCAGATCTCTGCAGCAGATTGACAATAGATGATTAACTATTGTTGATACCCAATTTTGTCCATATTTTTTTTATTTTTGTTACTTAATTAAGGTATGAACACTCAATTTTGTCCATAAAATTTATTTCTAAACCTTGAAAAGTGAATGAAAATCTAAAAAAATAAAAAGGAAAAAATGAAAAAAAAGGAAAAAAGTTGAAAAAAATAAAGTGTCTAAGTCCCACATTGGAGAAGTCAATTCTTTCTCCTCCCTCCTCCTATATAAAGAGGTGTTTCTCAATGGTTTACACATCCAAAAAAATATACACTTGTACTTAATACAAAGTATAAGAGCCCGAGAACTTTAGTAATTTTTTTTTACTTGGGCTTAATACTAAGTATAAGAGCCCGAGATTTTAGTAAAAAATTTTCTCCATGCAAGTGGGTTGCTTTTCAAGGTTCGATTTGAAGAGAACGTGTGAGGCTCTGTGTAGAATTCTTTGAGCATAGCATTTTTATACGCCTTGGAGGTAGTAAGCTTTTTTTTTTTTTTTTTTTTTTTTGGTTTGTTTGTATTTTTATTTTTATTTTTTTTTACCTTTTTAATTTTATTTTTACCTTTCATTTATGCTTTAACTTTCTATTGATGTCTTGAATTTTACATGTTTATTATATTTTCATTGTTATCATTCATATTTGTATAAAATAATTTTATTCCATATCACTTCACTTGTAATAATATCATGATGCATTTGTACTTGTGCTTTACTTTAATTTATTTATTTTTGAATTAACATATTAACCAAATAATTTTCAATGGCCTATGACGGAAAAATTGGGAGAGGATCGGAGCGCCGATCAGATTACACTCTTCCCGATAATCTTGAGGCTTTATATTGGATTTTTGCCAGGAGCGCCGTAAGTCTAATCCCCACATAAAAATTGAAATAATTATGTAAATTAAAATATAATTTTAATAAACCAAAATAAACTTTTCTTTTTGTAAAATAAAATATTCAAATAAAAGTGAACAATTTCATATAGTTCAACATTATGATTGTGGTGAATCAAAGTTTTATTTTTCATAAAGACATTTTTTTTTAGAAATTAATACAAAAATCTCATTGTGCCTAAAAATATTTTTTTCTTGATTACGAATGAGATTTATTTGGCCATTTACTTTAAAAATCATTTTTTACCTTAAACAAATTTCTTTGAGTTAAAATTATTCATTGAAATATTTTTTTATTTGGCCATTTTATTTTGAAAATTACTTCTCTTCAAAAAGATAAAATTTTAATTCACCACTTTTATATAATATGTTGTAGACTTTGAATTTGTTCTAAAATAATAGCTATTTAGCCACCCATTCTTGTCTTAGTCATTTATCATTCTTGATATTATGCTTGACAAATGGGACATATCAAAATAAAAAAATAAAAAAATTCTTTTCTTTTAATTAATAAAGGACCAATTAAATTAATCTTGCAAATAACATTAGATTATATAGGTAACCATTCTTAGAACGGACGGTGTAGGGTGCTAACGCCTTCCCTACCCGTAATCAACCCCCGAACCTCAAACTCTGAAACGTAGACCATCTTTTAGGTGTCCAATTGCGCCATTCCATTTAATGGATAAAGCGATTGGTGGCGACTCCCAACACCCCGAGGTCCATTCCTCTTTATTCTTTTTATTTTCGCGACGCCCTTCGAGACGGTTGTGACAACTGGCGACTCCACTGGGGACATTAGAGGTTAAACCTTATTTTAATCTCATGTGATTTGCTCTTTAATTATGTTGGTCCGTTTTTGTTTTATTTGTTTATTTGTTATTTGTTTCATATTATTGTATATTTTGTTTGCATTATATGTATTATATTTCTCGCTTTGTAAATAAAGTTCTCTCATGTACACCACACACACAAGCTCTATACCCGAGCTCAGTACCTTGTAGGCTTAGATAGAGGGTGAAGTAGTGTTGCTTTGTGGGACCGTTGGTCTCCGTTTAGGCACATGAAAACCCCTCGCTCAAATTGAACTCTTTCCGCTTGTAACCTATCATGGGTGAGGATGGAGGACTCTTGCTAGCCAAAGTATTGGTGACAGCAAGGGACAATTTGGGGACCTTTTTGTCCGATAGGGGTCTAGAACCAAAGCTCTCACTTGTAGATATAATCTTAGAGCTACCATCGTCCATAGAACTTATCCTGCTGAACGGGTACCAAGATTAGGTACCCATTTTCCTCTAACACATGAGGAATTTCTTTTGTCTTTTATTTTGTAGTTGCTAACTTTTTGTTGTTTTCTTTTATCTTGCATTTGCATATGTGGTCCAATCCTGTGAAGATATCAATTCGATATCGCTTGCTGCTTTGGATCATGTCTCTACATGCATGGTTTATTTTTGCATTTTCTTTTTTATTTTTCATATTTTCTAATAAAAAAATAATGAATACTAAAGGAAAACTGTCTCTACGACACCCATATAGGACTCGTTCTCAATCAAGAGTCATGGATGAACTGGGTCAGTCACAAGAAGAGCTGAGAAGTGAAGTAAGTCAGCTAAAGGAACAAATGGCCAAGATCTTGGAAATTCTGAAAAGAACGAAGAATACAGAGGGGACTCCTTCAAGGGCAAATGATGATCCTTCGGCCACACCTGCTCACCCGCCTAGCTTTACACCAATTCCTTGGCAATATCCAAATGTCACCTCTCAAGGGGCCATGATGCCACTCACCATTTACTTAAATAATCCTGAAACACATGCATCTTCATTCCCACCATATGACCTTCCACCTGGTTATGCGCTACCATTAGCCACCAATACTCTTGAGGGCAGTGCACCGATAGTCACAACAACTTCAAACCCTCCAAACACTACCCAAGGGTCTCAGCCAAATACCAGTGTGATTCCTCAGTACCCTGTTTCCATTCCACCTTATGGCCTTCCCCCTGATTTTATGCCGTCACAAATTACCAACCCTCTTGAGAGCGGCTCATCATTTGTAATACATACTTCAGGGCCACAAAGCTCGACTCAGGCCCAACCTCATTTTTACATGCCACGCTCTTTCCCTCATAAGATCGTGGTACTTCTCTGTTGAACCCTTCAACTGAAGACCTTCAATCCAAGGAAAAATTAGAAGTTCTTGAAAAAAGACTCATGAGCCATAGAAGGAGCAAGTAGTTATGGTCTTCTAGATGCCTCAGAGCTTTGTCTTGTCCCGAATGTAGTGATTCCTCCGAAGTTTAAGGTCCCAGATTTTGACAAATATAAGGGGACTACTTGCCCAAAGAATCACTTGATAATGTACATTCACAAGATGGCTTCACAAGCTCATGATGACAAACTGTTAATCCATTTCTTCCAAGACAGTTTAACTGGGGCAGCTTTGAATTGGTACACATATCTTGAGCGTGCTCGTATAAGGAGTTTCAAGGATTTAGCTTATGCTTTTGTAAAGCAGTACAAGTTCAACATTGACATGGCACCAGATAAAATGCAACTACAAAGTATGTCTAAGAAGGATGCTGAGACCTTCAAGGAATATGCTCAGAGGTGGAGGGAAATGGCTGCACAAGTGGAACCCCCTTTGTCAGAAAAAGAGATGGTTACTATGTTCATTGATACACTACACACGTCATTCTATGGTCATATGATTGGAAGTGTGTCATCGATTTTTTCAGATATTGTGATAATTGGTGAAAGGATTGAAAATGAAATGAAAAGGGGAAGATTGCATCAAATGAATGATGAACAGGAAAGTATGGACAAATGTTGAACCAATTAAGGGTGGACTTCAGGTTGAATGAGTTAAATGAGGTTTCAAGAAAACTCATGGATGACAACAATTACCTAATTCACTAGGCGTTGTCAGGAGGTTTCTACACATGCCCATCTGCAATAGGAGCAATTGTTTACAATGGTCGATCAGGGGCAACCTTAGAAAGTTTGATCAAGTGGCGATTCATTTTTCTAACCGTCAAGAATGAACCGTACCTTGGAGTCCTCCAGCACTGGGAAATTTCTGAGCGACTAGTATTCTGATTTGTTTATCAAGTTGTTACCATGAAATAATGGTTTAATTGTACTGATCCCATGCTTGTTCAATCATTAAAATCATTTGGTTTTTGAGCTTATGTGAACTTTCTTGAAGCATTAATGTGATGGATTTGCATGGATCTCAGCATACCTTATTTCTTTTTCCTATGTTCTTGGCACTCGTGTTCTTGTCAAATCTTTCTTGTCATTCTTTTCTTCCCTTTACTTGCTTTCTTTTAGTTTGGATCCTATAGGACTTTCATTCTGGAAAAAATTTTGTGGTCATGAGGCCCATGTGTGTAGGTGTTCTTCGTCCCCAAAAAAAAATGCAAAAAAAAAACAAAAAAGAGAAAAAAAAAATAAAGGGAGCAAATAAATAATCACTCAGTGTGTATTATCCTTTTGCCTCTAAATTAAATTTTTTGAAAATGAGCAATCAAAATTTGAAATGAAGATTGGCTATCTTTCCCTATCTCTCACAAGAATTCATTATCCCTTGTTATCCCATTTTGAGCTTGAAAGTTTTCTTCAATAAACCCTGGACAAGGATCACCTCTACACTAGAGGATAACACAAAAAAAAGGAGTTGGTTGCCATGATGACTATTTTGAAGTATAATGAAAAAAAGAAAAGAAAGGAAAGGTGAAAGGGGCGAAAAGCAAGTGCAAAAGCAATTGACAAAGTTCAAGTTTGAACAAGGATGAAAAAGAACAATAAGAGAAAAGTGTGCTTGAAAGTGCAAAAGTAATTGACAAAGTTTAAGTTTGAACAAGGATCCTTAGTCCCACTTAACCTTTAAACACTTGTTTGAGCCTTATACCATTCTTTTCATAACCCTTAACCTTGGCCACATTACAAGCGTTAAAAATTCCATTCTGATCAATGAAGGGTTATTTTCATTTTCATTGACTTTAATTTTGAGACAAAAGGTTCATACTTTACTGAATTTGCAATCCTTGCTCCTTAAAAAAAAAGAAAAAAAAAAGAAAAAAAAAAGACTTACATTAGGGTAAGTTGTTACCCTATTCAAGTTGCCCCTACACTGGGGCATGTTTTCTTTTGGTTCAATCTGGCTCTATATTGGGGCAAATTTCTACACTGTTCAATTCGGCCTTACACTGGGGCAAATCTTTTGGTTCAGCTTGGCTCTATATTGGGGCAAATTTCTACACTGTTCAATTCGGCCTTACATTGGGGCAAATCTTTTGGTTCAGATTTGGCTCTATATTGGGGCAAATTTCTACACTTTGTTCAATTCGACCTTACACTGGGGCAAAAAAAAAAAAAAATTATTCTCAAGTTTTCCATTGGGACAATTTTTGTTGTCAAATGGCCTACACTAGGACATCTTTGTTCTCAAATGACATACTCTGAGTCAAATTCATTTGATATCATACATGAGGGTAGATTTTTGTGGATAAAGCAATGGTCATGATGTCCAGTTGTCAAGTGAAGATCAATCACATCCAAACCAGAGCAAAAAAAAAGGGAAGAAAAAAGCAAAAAAAAAACTCTTGGCTTTTGTACTATTCCACTTCTTGTGTTTTTTCTTTGTAAATGTCCTTTGTGTAGTCATACTCTCAAAATCAATCAAAAAAAGTTTCTCAGTTAGTAAATCTCTTTCATGTTGAATCCATGCATATCTGGTACATGATGCTTCAGGTTAGGTGAACATGAGTACAATAGTACAATTTAACCATCTAATGGTAATCTCTTATTGAACAACTCAAGCCAAAGGAGCTCTAGAGTTTCAATCGATGAAGGGAATGACATTCTCAATTGATAATTCAGATTGAAGTGTGTCTGGTAGAAATGGAAATCTCTGGAAAAGGAAGTCACAAGCTTCGCACCAACCATATCTAATGAAGAGAAAGTTGAACAAGAAGAGATTGACAATGATCCCATTGAATATGGGTTTGGTTGGTCAAAGAAGAGTTTGGTTCAAAACTTTGCTAAAAGATGTTTTTCTCAAGAACATTCGCTTCTTTCGCTTATGGCGCTAATCAGTGCAAATTTTTCTCGACTCAAGGCTCATCGCATAAAGCTTTCGCTCAAGGCTTTTTAAGAGTATTGGTTAGAGAAGAAGGACAATCAGTCATCTCAAAGGTCATCTAAAGGGTTTTCCATTGCTCTTATGTGTCACATCTAATGCACACCTCAAGAGTCATTCTGGTTGGACATTTCAACCATCGGCTGAATAGACAAATGAAAGGATGCCAATAAATCCCATTCCAGTTCATCTTTGAAAATGATTGCAATCATGTCCTCGGGGGTCGTGGAGACACAAAAAAAACAACAAAAAAAAAAAGCGCAAAAAATAAAAAAGACAAAAAAAAATTTCCATACTCTCATACATCCTTTTGGGTCCTCGTAAGCATGTATCATTGCATAAGTGCATTTGTTTTCATTTTGCTAGCCTTGACCTACAAAGGTCCAATTTGTCGTAAGCTTTTTACCTTTTGGGTCCTCGTACCCATTATTTTATGTTTTCGGGTCCCCGTACCCATTGCTTGTTTTGTTAAGCAAATCGAGCGGATTGGACCATGAAAGCTTTTTACTTTTTACCTTTGGGTCCTCATACCCATGTTTTGTTGTTTTATGTTTTCGGCTTCAACCCCGTCCCCTTGTTTTGTTATTGTACCCATTGCTTTTAAGTTTTCTGTTAAGCTTCAACGGATACCCGAAGCTTTTTACAGTAAGCTTCTTACCTTGTTTTTGTTAAGTTTCAACGGATACGACTCATGAAAGCTTTCCATTTTTACCTTTGGGTCCTCGTACTGGTCCCCGTACCCATTGCTTTTAAGTTTTACGTTAAGCTTCAATGGATACACTCTAAGCTTCTTTTTTACCTTGTTTTTAAACTTCAATGGATACCCGACTCAAGCTTTTTACCTTTTTTGGGTCCCTCCGCAGTTTTTTACCTTTTGGGTCCCAGTGTTGTTTTTGGTCCTCGTACCCATTGCCTTGTTTTTTGTTAAGCTTCAACGGATACCCAACTCCGTAAGTTTCTTACCTTGTTTCAAGTAAGTTTCAACGGATCCCTTTTTACTTTTTTGGGTCCTCGTAAACTTCTTACATTGTTTTTGTTAAGCTTTCCAATGAGACACCGAATCAAGTAAGTTTTTACCTTTTCATGGACAAAATTGAATCAATTCCTTTGTTTTTCATTTATTCTAAATGTAAAATAAAGGGGGGCAGCTGTTGATACCCAATTTTGTCCATATTTTTTTTATTTTTGTTACTTAATCAAGGTATGAACACTCAATTTTGTCCATAAAGTTTATTTCTAAACCTTGAAAAGTGAATGAAAATTTAAAAAAATAAAAAGGAAAAAATGAAAAAAAAGGAAAAAAAGTTGAAAAAAATAAAGTGTCTAAGTCCCACATTGGAGAAGTCAAGCTCTTTCTCCCTCCCCTCCTCCTATATAAAGAGGTGTTTCTCAATGGTTTACACATCCAAAAAATATACACTTGGGCTTAATACAAAGTATAAGAGCAGAACTTTAGTAATTTTTTTTACTTGGGCTTAATACTAAGTATAAGAGCCCGAGATTTTAGTAAAAATTTTCTCCATGCAAGTGGGTTGCTTTTTCAAGGTTCGATTTGAAGAGAACGTGAGGCTTCTGTGTAGAATTCTTTGAGCATAACATTTTTGTACGCCTTGGAGGTAAGCTGCTCTTTTTTTTTTTTTTCTTTCTCGGTTTGTTTGTATTTTTTATTTTTTATTTTTTTTTACCTTTTTAATTTTATTTTTACCTTTCATTTATGCTTTAACTTTCTATTGATGTCTTGAATTTTACATGTTTATTATATTTTCATTGTTATCATTCATATTTGTATAAAATAATTTTATTCCATATCACTTCACTTGTAATAATATCATGATGCATTTGTACTTGTGCTTTACTTTAATTTATTTATTTTTGAATTAACATATTAACCAAATAATTTTCAATGGCCTATGACGGAAAAATTGGGAGAGGATCGGAGCTACTGATCGATTACACTCTTCCCGATAATCTTGAGCTTTATATTGATTTTGCAGGGAGCCGCCGTAAAGTCTAATCCCCACATAAAAATTGAAATAATTATGTAAATTAAAATATAATTTTAATAAACCAAAATAAACTTTTCTTTTTGTAAAATAAAATATTCAAATAAAAGTGAACAATTTCATATAGTTCAACATTATGATTGTGGTGAATCAAAGTTTTATTTTTCATAAAGACATTTTTTTTTTAGAAATTAATACAAAAATCTTATTGTGCCTAAAAATATTTTTTCTTGATTACGAATGAGATTTATTTGGCCATTTACTTTAAAAATCATTTTCTTACCTTAAACAAATTTCTTTGAGTTAAAATTATTCATTGAAATATTTTTTTTTATTTGGCCATTTTATTTTGAAAATTACTTCTCTTCAAAAAGATAAAATTTTAATTCACCACTTTTATATAATATGTTGTAGACTTTGAATTTGTTCTAAAATAATAGCTATTTAGCCACCCATTCTTGTCTTACATTTATCATTCTTGATATTATCGCTTGACAAATGGACATATCAAAATAAAAAATAAAAAATTCTTTTCTTTTAATTAATAAAGGACCAATTAAATTAATCTTACAAATAACATTAGATTATATAGAATCGTTTTAGACAGACGGTGTAAGTAGGCTTTACCCGTAATCAACCCCGAATCTCAAACTCAAACGTAGACCATCTTTTAGGTGTCCATTAATGGCCATTCCATTTAATGGATAAAGCGATTATGGCACTTCAACACCCGAGGTCCATTCATCTTTATTCTTTTTATTTTCGCGACGCCTTCTACGGTTGCGACAACTATCAATGCAAACTAACTCTTAACACTTCTGTTTTAACTTCCGTTGAACGCAGATGTTCGGATGAAGAAGGAAAGTTTTTCATTCCTTTTAATGCTTTTGACAAACATGAAAAAAAGATGTTTGTGGCGAACAAAATCTTAACCAAACAAATTGCATTTGAATAGATAGAAATAATAACATTCTGAATATTAAAATTAAAGCTGTCAACGAACTTCTAGCTTAATTGCGACTTAAAAAACCACTTCTCATTAACTTGGTAAATTAAAATTTTCTTACATTCAATTTCAGGAGTCAGGTCCAACTTGTTAAAATGCCTTTATTTAAACATCACAAATGGGACAACATTCTGGGGACAGGATTATGCATATTAATATTCTTATTTTTTTAATATTTCTTACACCAAGTGAAAGATTATGTTGTTGAGAAGTTAATTTGGGTCAAATTGAGTTCTTAATCCAATTTTTTCTTTCTTTTTAATGCATTGATAAGCTAGTTTGACTTAAACCGATTTCTCGATTTTTTTTAATTGCATTAAGTAGTCGGTTTTTCCGAACTAATTTCTCAATGCAGGGCTAAAAGGGAGTATGTATATATATATAAACAAAACAAGCCACACGATGTGTAGATTATCCACAAATTTTTCGCGTGACTTAATAAAAAAGAAATGTTTTACGTATAAAAATTCAACAGTAACAAAACTTAAAAAAAAATAGAAATTTTGGCGCTGACCGCTGAGTCAAAATATTTGTTAAGGTTCTGATAATTCGAGGGTGTGTGAGTAACGACCTCAGGTTCCTGTGGCAGCAATTGAGTTCTCAGTTCTCACTAACTCCTCTCCATCTCCATGCACCTCCACAAACTTCCTCGCTCTCCTCCTTCCTCTTCTGGTTGGTACCCTTCCTCTTTCCCTTTGAGATTCAATCAGCTTCGTACTGTTTAGTCATTGGTGGATGAGCTCGCATTTCAAACTGATCAATTTCATTCATTCTAACGCAAATAAAAAATAAATAAGCTAATGTATTGTGTTGCTTATTGGGGTTTTCTGATTCTTGGTGTTTCACTATCAGCAATTTTGCACTTTGTTTGTGTTGCCAATTTTGCCGTGGGATACGGATTTATTATAAAAATTAAAATTAAGATGTTTCTGAAGGACCTAGAATTGTGCTTTTATCTATCAGGGAATGTGTTCTTTCTTGTGGGCCATCATGTAAGCAAGTGGAAGACTAGAAGTAATGGATGCGATTTGAACATGAGAGTCTTTGATAAGAATCAGAGAGGTGGCAAGAAATATTTTCAGAAATGTTTAGGACCATCCATATCCTGTTCAGCCGGTGTTAGGAATGATGCTTTTCTGCCTTCTATCGAGCAACTAACCGATGCACGGCTGATATATTCCGTTGCTCCGGCCATGGGCCACAACCAGGTATATGTACCTGCATTCTTCTGTATTTATTTACTTATTTGGAATATGTGTTGCGAGGTAACTGAAGAAGATCCCTAACTATTTGCGGTTATAAGAGTTAGATTGCAATTGTTTTGAATTCAAAATCATGAAGTTGGTTTCCCAAGTTCTCTTGGATGACTTGATTTTCTAAGTTGATGCATGTTCTTATTTCAAAATTTTAAGCTTGTTTATCCAAGGATTATATAATTGTGTTCTAACATGATATATGCTACTGTTGTCCTTTTCACTTTCAAAAAACAGACTGCATAAGTTAAGAGAATACATGGAATGAGACAGAGGGTTTATTCTTTAGTAAAATGTGAAAAAGAGTACAGAGCTGGAGGATTAAGAACCCTCCAGTCCTAACAGCAAAAGAAACAAGAAAAATAAATAACATCAGCTTGAAAGAGCTCCCAATTTCTTTGCAAATCTGACAAAGATAAACCCCTTTGAAAATATAGTGATAAATATAGTGATAAAACCCAATAAGACTCTTGTTGCCCGCAACTTTTCAAAATAAAATGGTAAGTGATTATTTATGCTGTAATATGCTCTTTTTCTTTTTTTTCTTTTTTCCTTCTGTTGGTTAAAAACACCAGCAGCAACACAATGGGTCTTTTCTCCATTCTTCATTTACTTGTGTTGCCACTATGTTCGAATTCATCACATTATTCTGAAATTTCTGATTGTAATATAGAATTATAGATATTCCTTTTCTAACAGGAGTCTCATCCAGAATCACACTTTAGAGTTCCTGCAATTGTGGATGCTCTAGAAGAAATGAAGCTCACTTCAAAGGTACAAAAAAGCTATGAACATTGTACTTCAGAATCTCCATATTTGTCTTGGCAATGTCTCCTTGTGACTTATTTCTTTTAAATATTTTAATATCTGATAGACATTGGCATTTGACAACTGAATTGTTTCTAAAAATTCATAAAATAAGAAAAAGAACTATGTTGTAATCTGATGTCAAATCTTAGTTCCAAAGTTGAACACCCCCTTAAATAGAGGAAAAAAGCGTTAATAAGTTACATTTTATTATCTAGAACATATCACCATCTTCTTAGGTTAATTTGCAATATTTCCTTCTTGATTGAAAGGCAAATCAACTTCCTCAGGCTATTGCACATGTTTGTGGCTGTAGGTTTGTGCGCATGAGTCAGCAGAAGAAAGCTGGCCAATTTAAGAAAAAGACTGACTTAACTTTTAACTGGATGATAGTGTAGAACTGTATTAGTCATACTTGTATTGTGGCATCAAATAGTATATTCTTATTTCTGCAACAACTTCTTTTTATGTATTATCCAGTTCCGTGGCTCTGAGGTAATTGAACTTCAAAATTTTGAGCCGGCTTCGGTAGATGACATTGCAAGTGTGCATGCAAGATCCTATATTTCTGGCCTTGAGAAGGTATCCTTTTTTTTTTCCTCTTTTAAGTTTTCCTTTACTTCAATTATTCCTTCTGTGAGAGGTCAGGTTATATTCTCTAAATTATTATAGTACTTTTTAAATTATATTTTATAAATTGTGCCTAGCAAATATTCTAATATCTTTTATATTGCCTATGCTTTCTTCTATGCATCTCATTTTCTTTCCAATTCTTGCTGTTGTATTTCCAGGAATACATGATACATCATAAGAATTATTTAGTTGTTGAATTTGCAGTGTGCGTTGGCATCATTTTTGTTGATTACTTTCACTTCATGCATGTTTTGCTTATGATTTAGTGCACAGTGATGGTGAAACATCAAATCAAGAATTACTGCTCTGGACTAAATTGTTCACTGGGTATTTAGGCTTTAATAGATGTCTTACTAATTTCTTTTGATTAGTCCATTCTCTAGGATCCTAGTTTTTGGTATACATTTCATCATCATTGTCCCTTGGCACTGTTTCTGTGCTCCTTCAGCATTTCACAGTTTGTATTTAATCCAATTTTACATGGGCATAGAAAATTCTTGTTCTGAAGTTTGACAACCCTCTTCTGAATCTTTACAGGTTATGGGTCAAGCTTCAGAGAAGGGCCTTATTTTCATTGATGGTTCTGGACCAACATATGCTACTGCCACTGTAGGTGCTATGCTCAAAACTTTATCTTTCTTTCCCGAGCTCATAGTGTTTGCAGAAAGTCATTCTATTCTAGACACTATGTTTTAGTTCATTGTGGCAGAAGATAAATTTCCTGTGAAAAATCGTGATGTGTTGTTCTGTTTGAGTCTTATAGTGGTTTTAATGATGCAGACCTTCCAGGAGTCAATAGTTGCAGCTGGAGCTGGATTAGCCTTAGTTGACTTAGTGGTGATCTCTCAACCTGACATGTCCATCTCTTGGTGATAATCTGTTTGTGTTTTGGGGAGGGGTAAGTGGGTGGATATGATGGCTATGTACATATCTGCTTCTTCTAGTGGTGTGTAAACTGGCAGTGATTATTTTGTTTTTTTGGTGGAATTTTGGGGTCTTTGCATTATCGGAACCAGATATTGACTGAAGCTTCAACCCCCACCATCCCCCCCTCCCCCCAATTTTCTTATTTTGGTTTTTGAAACTAACTTATGATTTTGGCCCTAAAAGATGCATTTGTGTACTTTTTTTTCTTTTTCTGTTTAGGCCGGTTACAAATACCAACCTAGAAACTAAACCTTTTTTTGTTCCTGATTGCCTCTTTCTAGTGTCCAGTACATTCTAAATTGTTGGATATAAAAATAAGCTTTTAGGAGAGCTGGTCTTTGATATAAATGTATCAAGAATTGTAAGGATTCTACTTCTTATTTAGATATAAATTTCTATTATTTACTTTCATATTCAGGTTACAGCTTCAAAGAAAAGCAGAGATCCACCCACTGGTTTTGCTTTGATAAGACCACCAGGACATCATGCTGTTCCAAAAGGACCTATGGGCTTCTGCGTTTTTGGAAATGTGGCTATTGCTGCTCGATACGCTCAACGTGTTCACAGACTAAAGCGTGTGTTTATAATTGACTTTGACGTTCACCATGGGAATGGAACAAATGATGCTTTCTATGATGATCCAGATGTATTTTTCCTTTCAATTCATCAAGTAAGCTACAATCCGTAGCTCTGATTATATTTCCTTGTGCTTCTTAATTGACTCTGAAATGTCATCTGTTATTAATGGTTCTCTTTTAACTTATTGAAGCTATAGAAGTCATGTTAGTTAGATTTGCCTTTGGTTCTAATTTGTTAAGATTATTGAAATTTTTTCTATATATTAAAAGATTAGCAATTCTGGATTGTTGCACAAATTAATTTTTTTTTACTGACTTAGAACTGATGTGTGGTGGAGGGAAGTGAGGTACTGTAATAAGATAGAAGGATAACACTACTATCAAATCTTTGACTTTTATTCTGGCATTTGGAATTTGGTGGGGAAGTGTTGTATATTGTGCCAGCTTTTGACTGTCCATATTTTTAGACACCTGAAACCTTCTTATTCATCATTGTATGTATAGTAAAACCATTTTGAATATAATAACTTCTTTATGAATATTATTGTGCTTTTTGATACCCATTCTACTGTGCTTCTGGTCTGTCTCTTTTGTGCGGTGGACTTTGTGTTCTTTACCCTTTTTTCCATTCCTTATAATGTATTTTACTATTTCATTATACTGTGATGTATGGCTCATGTTTTGGTCATTATATATGTTGCGTTTCTGCGGTTTCAAGTACTTCTCCGTGCCAATTCTGAAATTAGAAGTCACAGCCAAATTGTTTGAGTGTCTAATGTTCTTCCTTTGAATCAATGTCTATAAGTTTATTAAGTTATATTCTTGGCATAACATACACTTTGCAATCCCCCCTACAGGAAAACATTATTTATACAGTTGGACAAAATGAACTATAGCGAAAACTTCTCAAATTACTAAGAGAAGACTTAATCAAATACCTTAATGGACCCCCATTCCTTACACATCATACCAAATTCTCACATATTTGCATACAATCAATTGGATAAAAATCACACACATTATCCCTCCCCCCTATTTGCACATGCCAACATACAATACGATCATGTTCAAGATACTAGGCACATGACATTTGGATTTTTTTTTTTTTTGAGTAATCCCCAAGAGGGGTAGGTAATGTGTGGGGGAGAAGAGAGAAAGAGATTATGAGAAGTGCTAAAATGAGAAGAAAAAAAACAGTATGAGAGATATTTTGTGTCTGGAGTCTGGACATTGTTGTGGTTGGTTGAGAGTTGTTGGTGTAACTGATAATTAAGTTTGTGAGAAAAGAATATTGTAACTAGTTGTTCACTTGGTGGCTTTTCAGTTGTCTTCTCCTGTAGACTTGGGCTTGTTTGCCAAACCACATTGAACATTGTGTTTTCTGCTGTATAATTATTGTTAAATTGTTGTTGTATTTCACTATTTCTGCAATAAGAACCAATTATAGAGAGGAACCTTCATGATCAGAGAACTCAATTCATTTAAATTCCAAACAACTATTGATTTTATTGTTGCACAGTATAACATATTTGCTAATTGGCATTCTTCCGAAGCCTTGACATTTAGTGATTTACCCAGTAGTAGTACATCTTTGCATGATTCTCTAAGTGGAGAAGCCAAAATTTTAATTTTCAACTATCTTTTCTTTTGCATTTCTTTATGTGTAAACTAAGATTGGATTTCTTTGTTTCTGCATGTGCATGGCATAAGGTAGTTTCTTTTCCCCACTTCTTTTGTTGCTCTCAATTAGGTTTCCTGGATTATATCAAACCAAGATTTTGTGGCAATTCTCCAACATATTATATCTTTCAATGGAGTGACTTTGAGGCTTAGAACTCTATTGCATTATGCACTTAAATTTGTTGCTATATTTAATGACTTTTATGGCCCAGGATGGAAGCTATCCAGGTACTGGTAAATTTGATGAGGTGGGTAGTGGAGCTGGTGAAGGAACCACACTAAATCTGCCTCTTCCTGGAGGCACAGGTGATACTGCTATTAGAACTGTGTTCGATGATGTCATTGTACCATGTGCTCAAAGATTTAAGCCAGACATTATTCTTGTTTCTGCCGGGTGAGTCTTTCTTCGAATCATTCTAATGAAAGCAAAACTGGAATAAACACTTGATCAAATTCAGCAACTTGCATTTCAGCATACCTGGTGAATTATTAGGTTTACAAGCACACTTGCAAACTTAATTCTATATGAAATTTGGATTGGATTCTTAATGCAATAAAAAGGCTCCTTTACATAATTTGTTGCCAATCTTCTTGTAATTTTATTCTGTTTGAAAGTTCATGCGATTTCATTTGTCAGGTATGATGGCCACGTGTTGGATCCACTAGCTAATCTTCAATATACAACTGGAACATATTACATGCTTGCGTCCAGTATTAAACAACTAGCAAAAGATTTATGTGGGGGCCGATGTGTGTTTTTCTTGGAGGGAGGATATAATCTCAAGTCTCTTTCATATTCAGTGGCAGACACATTCCGTGCTCTTCTTGGGGATCGAAGCTTGGCATCTGAGTTTGATGACCCCGACATTTTGTATGAAGAGCCATCAACAAAGGTTAAGCAAGCAATTCAGAGGATAAAACACATTCATTCCCTGTGATGTTGAAAATCGAAACCTGACATCTAGCTAGTATTTAATTTTTCATTTTGTGGGTTCCATGCATAACTATATCCCTTGTATGGGCATCGTCCCACTTATCACATAGAAGCCAAGCCATTGTACAGGATTGCTCGTGGAACAAGTACTCTAGTTATGAGATGTCAAGCAGCTATATTGATCATACAGAGTCATTATAAGAAGTTGTACCAATATAAAGCTAAGAGATATTCTGTACTAAACATTCTGGGGTAACCCCTTAATTTATCTCTTTATTTCATTTGCCACCTTTTTTTTTTGGTACAAGGGTTATCAAAAAAAGAGTTGGTGCGGTTATGAACTCATGCCATGAGTGAGCACAGCTTGTTGCAGGATCCCAACTCCTTTTGGGTCGGGAATGAAACGATATAACTCTCTTCTCACGAGGTTTACCAGAGATTGGATACACGTTCTATCCCTAACGCAATCTACTTCCACTGTCCCATGCATGCATGCACAGCCACCTCTCCTTTTGGTTGGGAGATTCATAAGTGCTATGCACTTATCCCAGTCAATGAAATAAAGCCACTTAGGTTGTGCAGGATATGTGTGTCACTTAAATCATTCATTTATCAAGCTTAAAAGACTCGGCCTAATTTGTCTGCGTCAAAGTACAACTGTTCTCGTACAGTTGAAGTGTTAAGTAAGAGATGTTAGATAGATAATTGTTGGATTAGGGAAAGTGATGAGTATTACTCAGCCATAAGAATTAATAAAAATGTCAAGTATTTTCTAAAAAAAATTGACATAAATAATTTAGTTATGGAGCAATTTTTTTTTTAAAATTTCATTGGAATGGACTATGGAATCATGATCAAAGGATAGTCTCATTTCCAGAACACTCAAGAATTTATGATTTTAGTCAGACAGGTGTATTGGGATTCACATTTTGTACCCTCTTTCTTTTTCTCTTTCTCTAATCCTCTCTTCTTAATAAAATATTATTAACTAAATAAAAAATTTAATAAGTATAAATTTTAATCTTCCAAGTAGAGTTAATAATGAATTAAACTAACTCGAGATTAGTTCAAAACTTGATTCGTTAATTAGCTCAATGAACTTGATTCATGAACTAAATGAGTTAAACTTTAGTTTAAAATTGAACTCGTTAAATAAATGAATTGAACTTGAGCTAAATGCTACTCAACTCGTTTGGCTCATGAACCAGTTCGAGATATATATATTCAATAGTATAATTTAAATATAAAATAATTATGAGAAAATTGATTAGTTGAGTTGAGATATGAACTAAGCTAATAGACCAGGTTTATGAGTTAATCTAGAATATATTATCTCATTTTAACATTTGGTTCATATATTTCATGTTCACGAGCTAAATCGAATAATTCGCAAACTTAATTGATTCGAATTGAGTTCAAGTTACAAAAAGTGATTCATATTGAACTTAAGTTAAGTTTCGAATTAACCCATTTCTTATCAAATCGAGTCAAACTAAGTTAGGTTTAACTCGGTTTGACTCATTTCTAGCCCTACTTCTAGATATTTAAATGCTATCCATTTGATCATCTATTTATAACTACGTCAAAATAGTTATTCAATGTCAACTTTACACAACTTTATCCTTTCAATGACCAACTTGATGTTACTTTAAGAACCAATTTTGAAGGATTAATATGATAATAATTATATTTTTGGATGACCAAAATTAACATTTACTTAAAAAAATTAGAGCTATTAAGAAAGGGGTTACCGAATTTAAGAGAGGAATAATTTTTTTAACCTGTGTTTAATATGCGGAATACTATTCTTATTCCATTCTCTGTTTCATGAAACGGGATTCTCATACTTGTTACTAAGTAAAAAAAAAAGAACATAAATGGATTCAATGTCTCATTTAATAAAACCAAGAATCATCATTCTTTTAAAAAGAGATACGATTGATGATTCTATATTTCATATAACGAATTTTTTTAATATCATTTATAATATGCTCATACTTTTTTAAAAATTTTAAAATACATATTTAGTATTTAAAAATAAAATATTGTCAGACATTACAAATCAATACTTAATTTTCCATAACTAAAATTGTAACACTGAATTTTCAATATCAAAATTTTTCACTTGATAATTACCAAAAAAAAAAAATACTTTATTATACACACTGTAGACGTAGTCATCAAATCCAAAAGGACAGGTTGATAGAATGATCAATGATGAAAAAGCAAGCCATCCAAGTTACCCATTTGGTGGGTTGGTGATAATAAAATGACAAGGAACGTGAGCTTAAATCTTTCTCGAGGAATTAAAAAGCAACTAACCGATGCTTTTCTGCCTTCTATCGAGCAACTAACCGATGCACGGCTGATATATTCCGTTGCTCCGGCCATGGGCCACAACCAGGTATATGTACCTGCATTCTTCTGTATTTATTTACTTATTTGGAATATGTATTGCGAGGTAACTGAAGAAGATCCCTAACTATTTGCGGTTATAACAGTTAGATTGCAATTGTTTTGAATTCCAAATCATGAAGTTGGTTTCCAAGTTCTCTTGGATGACTTGATTTTCTAAGTTGATGCATGTTCTTATTTCAAAATTTTAAGCTTGTTTATCCAAGGATTATATAATTGTGTTCTAACATGATATATGCTACTGTTGTCCTTTTCACTTTCAAAAAACAGACTGCATAATTTAAGAGAATACATGGAATGAGACAGAGGGTTTATTCTTTAGTAAAATGTGAAAAAGAGTACAGAGCTGGAGGATTAAGAACCCTCCAGTCCTAACAGCAAAAGAAACAAGAAAAATAAATAACATCAGCCTGAAAGAGCTCCCAATTTCTTTGCAAATCTGACAAAGATAAACCCCTTTGAAAATATAGTGATAAATATAGTGATTAAACCCATTAGGACTCTTGTTGCCCGCAACTTTTCAAAATAAAATGGTAAGTGATTATTTATGCTGTAATATGCTCTTTTTCTTTTTTTTTTTTTTTTCCTTCTGTTGGTTAAAAACACCAGCAGCAACATAATGAGTCTTTTCTCCATTCTTCATTTACTTGTGTTGCCACTATGTTCGAATTCATCACATTATTCTGAAATTTCTGATTGTAATATAGAATTATAGATATTCCTTTTCTAACAGGAGTCTCATCCAGAATCACACTTTAGAGTTCCTGCAATTGTGGATGCTCTAGAAGAAATGAAGCTCATTTCAAAGGTACAAAAAAGCTATGAACATTGTACTTCAGAATCTCCATATTTGTCTTGGCAATGTCTCCTTGTGACTTATTTCTTTTAAATATTTTAATATCTGATAGACATTGGCATTTGACAACTGAATTGTTTCTAAAAATTCATAAAATAAGAAAAAGAACTATGTTGTAATCTGATGTCAAATCTTAGTTCCAAAGTTGAACACCCCCTTAAATAAAGGAAAAAAGCGTTAATAAGTTACATTTTATTATCTAGAACATATCACCATCTTCTTAGGTTAATTTGCAATGTTTCCTACTTGATTGAAAGGCAAATCAACTTCCTCAGGCTATTGCACATGTTTGTGGCTGTAGGTTTGTGCACATGAGTCAGCAGAAGAAAGCTGGCCAATTTAAGAAAAAGACTGAACTCTTAACTGGATGATAGTGTAGAACTGTATTAGCCATACTTGTATTGTGGCATCAAATAGTATATTCTCATTTCTTCAACAACTTCTTTTTATGTATTATCCAGTTCCGTGGTTCTGAGGTAATTGAACTTCAAAATTTTGAGCCAGCTTCGGTAGATGACATTGCAAGTGTGCATGCAAGATCCTATATTTCTGGCCTTGAGAAGGTATCCTCTTTTTTTTTCCTCTTTTAAGTTTTCCTTTACTTCAATTATTCCTTCTGTGAGAGGTCAGGTTATATTCTCTAAATTATTATAGTACTTTTTTAATTATATTTTATAAATTGTGCCTAGCAAATATTCTAATATCTTTTATATTGCCTATGCTTTCTTCTATGCCTCTCATTTTCTTTTCAATTCTTGCTGTTGTATTTCCAGGAATACATGATACATCATAAGAATTATTTAGTTGTTGAATTTGCTGTGTGCGTTGGCATCATTTTTGTCGATTACTTTCACTTCATGCATGTTTTGCTTATGATTTAGTGCACAGTGATGGTGAAACATCTAATCAAGAATTACTGCTCTGGACTAAATTGTTCACTGGGTATTTAGGCTTTAATAGATGTGTTACTAATTTCTTCTGATTAGTCCATTCTCTAGGATCCAAGTTTTTGGTATAAATTTCATCATCATTGTCCCTTGGCACTGTTTCTGTGCTCCTTAAGCATTTCACAATTTGTATTTAATCCAATTTTACATGGGCATAGAAAATTCTTGTTCTGAAGTTTGACAATTACCCTCTTCTGAATCTTTACAGGTTATGGGTCAAGCTTCAGAGAAGGGCCTTATTTTCATTGATGGTTCTGGACCAACATATGCTACTGCCGCTGTAGGTGCTATGCTCAAAACTTTATCTTTCTTTCCTGAGCTCATAGTGTTTGCAGAATGTCATTCTATTCTAGACACTATGTTTTAGTTCATTGTGGCAGAAGATAAATTTCCTGTGAAAAATCGTGATGCGTTGTCCTGTTTGATTCTTATAGTGGTTTTAATGATGCAGACCTTCCAGGAGTCAATAGTTGCAGCTGGAGCTGGATTAGCCTTAGTTGAGTCAGTGGTGATCTCTCAACCTGACATGTCCATCTCTTGGTGATAATATGTTTGTGTTTTGGGGAGGGGTAAGTGGGTGGATATGATGGATATGTACATATCTGCTTCTTCTAGTGGTGTGTAAACTGGCAGTGATTATTATTTTTTTTTTGGTGGAATTTTGGGGTCTTTGCATTATCGGAGCCAGATATTGACTGAAGCTTCAACCCCCACCAGCCCTTCTCCCCCCAATTTTCTTATTTTGGTTTTTGAAACTAACTTCAACTTTTTATTTTGGCCCTAAAAGATGCATTTGTGTACTTTTTTTTCCTTTTTCTGTTTAGGCCGGTCACAAATACCAACCTAGAAACTAAACTTTTATGTGTTCCTGATTGCCTTTTTTTAGTGTCCAGTATATTCTAAATTGTTGGATATAAAAATAAGCTTTTAGGAGAGCTGGTCTTTGATATAAATGTATCAAGAATTGTAAGGATTCTACTTCTAATTTAGATATAAATTTCTATTATTTACTTTCATATTCAGGTTACACCTTCAAAGAAAAGTAGAGATCCACCCACTGGTTTTGCTTTGATAAGACCACCAGGACATCATGCTGTTCCAAAAGGACCTATGGGCTTCTGCGTTTTTGGAAATGTGGCTATTGCTGCTCGATACGCTCAACGTGTTCACAGGCTAATGCGTGTGTTTATAATTGACTTCGACGTGCACCATGGGAATGGAACAAATGATGCTTTCTATGATGATCCAGATGTATTTTTCCTTTCAATTCATCAAGTAAGCTACAATCCGTAGCTCTGATTTTATTTCCTTGTGCTTTTTAATTGACTCTGAAATGTCATCTGTTATTAATGGTTCTCTTTTAACTTATTGAAGCTTTAGAAGTCATGTTAGTTAGATTTGCCTTTGGTTCTAATTTGTTAAGATTATTGAAATTTTGTCTATATATTAAAAGATTAGCAATTCTGGATTGTTGCACAAATTAATTTTATTTTACTGACTTAGAACTGATGTGTGGTGGAGGGAAGTGAGGTACTGTAATAAGATAGAAGGATAACACTAATATCAAATCTTTGACTTTTATTCTGGCATTTAGAATTTTGTGGGGAAGTGTTGTATATTGTGCCAGCTTTTGACTGTCCATATTTTTTGACACCTGAAACCTTCTTATTCATTATTGTATGTATAGTAAAACCATTTTGAACATAATAACTTCTTTATGAATATTATTGTGCTTTTTGATACCCATTCTACTGTGCTTCTGGTCTGTCTCTTTTATGCGGTGGATTGTGTTCTTTACCCTTTTTTCCTTTCCTTATAATGTATTTTACTATTTCATTATACTGTGCTGTATGGCTCATATTTTGGTCATTATATATGTTGCATTTCTGCGGTTTCAAGTACTTCTCCGTGCCAATTCTGAAATTAGATGTCACAGCCAAATTGTTTGAGTGTCTGATGTTCTTCCTTTGAATCACCACGGTGAATATAGAATGTCTATGAGTTTATTAAGTTATATTCTTGGCTTAACATACACTTTGCAAATTGCAATCCCCCCTACAGGAAAACATTATTTATACAGTTGGACAAAATGAACTATAGCGAAAACTTCTCTAATTACTAAGAGAAGACTTAATCAAATACCTTAATGGACCCCCATTCCTTACACATCATGCCAAATTCTCACATATTTGCATACAATCAATTGGATAAAAATCACACACATTACCCCTCTCCCCTATTTGCACATACCAACATACAATATGATCATGTTCAAGATACTAGGCACATGACATTTGGATTTTTTTTTTTTTTGAGTAATCCCCAAGAGGGGTAGGTAATGTGTGGGGGAGAAGAGAGAGAGATTATGAGAAGTGCTAAAATGAGAAGAAAAAAAACAGTATGAGAGATATTTTGTGTCTGGAGTCTGGGCATTGTTGTGGTTGATTGAGAGTTGTTGGTGTAACTGATAATTAAGTTTGTGAGGAAAGAATATTGTAACTAGTTGTTCACTTGGTGGCTATTTCAGTTGTCTTCTCCTGTAGGCTTGGGCTTGTTTGCCAAACCACATTGAACATTGTGTTTTCTGCTGTATGATTTTTGTTACATTGTTGTTGTATTTCACTATTTCTGCAATAAGAACCAATTATAGAGAGGTGCCTTCATGATCAGAGAACTCAATTCATTTAAATTCCAAACAACTATTGATTTTATTGTTGCACAGTATAACATATTTGCTAATTGGCATTCTTCCGAAGCCTTGACATTTACCCAGTAGTAGTACATCTTTGCATGATTCTCTAAGTGGAGAAGCCAAAATTTTAATTTTCAACTATCTTTTCTTTTGCATTTCTTTATGTGTAAACTAAGATTGGATTTCTTTGTTTCTGGATGTGCATGGCATAAGGTAGTTTCTTTTCCCCACTTCTTTTGTTGCTCTCAATTAGGTTTCCTGGATTCTATCAAACCAAGATTTTGTGGCAATTCTCCAACATATTATATATTTCAATGGAGTGACTTTGAGGCTTAGAACTCTATTGCATTATGCACTTAAATTTGTTGCTATATTTAATGACTTTTATGGTCCAGGATGGAAGCTATCCAGGTACTGGTAAATTTGATGAGGTGGGTAGTGGAGCTTGTGAAGGAACCACACTGAATCTGCCTCTTCCTGGAGGCACAGGTGATACTGCTATTAGAACTGTGTTCGATGATGTCATTGTACCATGTGCTCAAAGATTTGAGCCAGACATTATTCTTGTTTCTGCCGGGTGAGTCTTTCTTCGAATCATTCTAATGAAAGCAAAACTGGAATAAACACTTAATCAAATTCAGCAACTTGCATTCCAGCATACCTGGTGAATTATTAGGTTTACAAGCAAACTTGCAAACTTAATTCTATATGAAATTTGGATTGGATTCTGAATGCTATAAAAAGGCTCCTTTACTTAATTTGTTGCCAATCTTGTTGTAATGTTTTTACGTTTGAAAGTTCATGCGATTTCATTTGTCATGTATGATGGCCACGTGTTGGATCCACTAGCTAATCTTCAATATACAACTGGAACATATTACATGTTTCCGTCCAGTATTAAACAACTAGCAAAAGATTTATGTGGGGGCCGATTTGTGTTTTTCTTGGAGGGAGGATATAATCTCACAAGTCTCTTTCATATTCAGTGGCAGACACATTCCGTGCTCTTCTTGGGGATCGAAGCTTGGCATCTGAGTTTGATGACCCCGACATTTTGTATGAAGAGCCATCAACAAAGGTTAAGCAAGCAATTCAGAGGATAAAACACATTCATTCCCTGTGATGTTGGAAGTCGAAACCTGACATCTAGCTAGTATTTAATTTTTCATTTTGTGGGTTCCATACATAACTATATCCCTTGTATGGGCATCGTCTCACTTATCACATAGAAGCCAAGCCATTGTACAGGATGGCTCGTGGAACAAGTACTCTAGTTATGAGATGTCAAGCAGCTATATTGAATTATTGATCATACAGAGTCATTATACGAACTTGTACCAATATAAAGCTAAGCGATATTCTGTACTAAACATTCTGGGGTTACCCCTTAATTTATCTCTTTATTTCATTTGTCACCTTTTTTTTTTGGTACAAGGGTTATCACAAAAAGAGTTGGTGCGGTTATGAACTCATGCCATGAGCGAGCACAGCCTGTTGCAGGATCCCAACTCCTTTTGGGTCGGGAATGAGACGATATAACTCTCTTTTCACAAGGTTTACTAGGGGTTGAATACACGTTCTATCCCTAACACAATCTACTTCCACTGTCCCATGCATGCATGCACCGCCACCCCTCCTTTTGGTTGGGAGATTCTTAAGTGCTCTGCACTTGTCCCAGTCAATGAAATAAAGCCACTTAGGCTGTGCAGGATATGTGTCACTTAAATCATTCATTTATCAAGCTTAAAAGACTCGGCCTAATTTTTCTGGGTCAAAGTACAATTGTTCTCGTACAGTTGAAGTGTTAAGTAAGAGATGTTAGATAGATAATTGTTGGATTAGGTAAAGTGATAAGTATTACTCATCCATACGAATTAATAAAAATGTCAAGTATTTTCTAAAAAAATTTGACAAATAATTTAGTTATCGAGCAATTTTTTTAAAAAAATTTCATTGGAATGGACTATGGAATCAAAGGATAGTCTCATTTCCAGAACACTCAAGAATTTATGATTTTAGTCAGATAGGTGTATTGGGATTCAAATTTTTGTACCCTCTTTTTTTTTCTCTTTCTCTAATCCTCTCTTCTTAATAAAATATTATTAACTAAATAAAAAATTTAATAAGTATTAATTTTAATATTCCAAATAGGAGTTAACAATGAACTGAACTAACTCAAGATTAGTTCAATACTTGATTCGTTAATTAACTCAATGAACTTATTTATGAACTAAATAAGTTGAACTTTAACTCAAAATTGAACTCGTTAAATAAATGAATTGAACTTGAGCTAAATGTTGCTCAACTCTTTTGGTTTATGAACTAGTTCGAGATATATATATTCAATAGTATAATTTAATATAAAATAATTATGAGAAAATTGATTAGTTGAACTGAGTTATGAATTAAGCTAATAAACCAGGTTCACGAGTTAATCTAGTTCATATTCATGTTCACCAGCCGAATCGAACAATTCGCGAGCTTAGTTCGAATTGAGTTCAAGCTACAAAAAGTGGTTCATATCGAACTTAAGTTGAGTTTCAAGTTAAACCATTTCTTATCAAGTCGAGTCGAGCTAAGTTATGTTCAGCTCGGTTTGATTAATTTCCAACCCTACTTCTAGAGATTTAAATGTCATCCATTTGGTCATCTATTTATAACTATGTCAAAATAGTTATTCAATGTCAACTTTACACAATTTTACCCTTTCAATGACCAACTTGATGTCACTTTAAGAACCCATTTTGAAGGATTAATATGATAATATTTATATTTTTGGATGACCAAAATTAACATTTACTCTAAAAAATTAGAGTTACTAAGAAAGAGAGGAATAATTTTTTTAATCTGTGTTTAATGTGCGGAATACTGTTCCTATTTCACATGCTCTGTTTCATGAAATGGGATTCTCATACTTGTTACTAACTCCTTGTTTGGAAGTTTCATTAACGGAACGGAACGGAACGGAACTTCGTTACCCATGTGTTCTCCTCATTCCACCTCAATTTTAAGGGGAATAAAAGTTAAGCATTTGAGGG
This sequence comes from Ormosia semicastrata, assembly GCA_029884595.1. NCBI lineage: Eukaryota > Viridiplantae > Streptophyta > Magnoliopsida > Fabales > Fabaceae > Ormosia > Ormosia semicastrata. The sequence continues at coordinate 7,748,724 of JAQQTO010000043.1, read as the reverse complement.
GAAGATGGAGAAAATGATTCCCCATGTGTTCCGTTCCATTCTCATGTATTTTAAAACTCTCAAATAAGGAAAATTATTTTTGTTCCCTTCATTTCTTTTTTGTTCCTCTCGTTACTTATCATCCAAATATAATGTAAGTAAAAAAAACAAAGTATCATGGATGGATTCAATGTCTCATTTAATAAAATCAAGAATCATTGTTCTCTTAAAAAGAGATACGATTGATGATTCTGTATTTCATATAACGAATTTTTTTTAATATCATTTATAATATGCTCATACTTTTTTAAAAATTTTAAAATACATATTTAGTATTTAAAAATAAAATATTGTCAGACATTACAAATCAATACTTAATTTTCCATAACTAAAATTGTAACCCTGAATTTTCGATATCAAAATTTTTCACTTTATAATTACCAAAAAGAAAAAAACTTTATTATATACACTGTAGACGTAGTCATCAAATCCAAAAGGACAGGTTGATAGAATGATCAATGATGAAAAAGCAAGCCATCCAAGTTACCCATTTGGTGGGTTGGTGATAATAAAATGACAAGGAACGTGAGCTTAAATCTTTCTCGAGGAATTAAAAAGCAACAAAGCCTTGCCTTCATGCTAAAAATGGACACTGTGGTAGAATGTCAAAGCATGGCTAGATGTGTAACCAAAAAAAAAAAAAAACATAGCTAGATGCTTTTTGTATTTTCACATTGAAAAGGTGCTTTCACAGCAACATTATCCAGCAGAACTGTCACTGTTCCCCCATGATACATGGTTTTCCCTTCTTGACTATGGGTTGCAGGGCCAGGCCAGGGGGATAAAGTTGAAGTGCCATAATGATACAAGCACACAGAGTTCAAACACTTGTCTATGGATCAACTTAATTAGTGCGGCTAAAGGTGTGACCTACCAACAACTGCATGATGCAGGAGCACAGAAACTTTTATCCTTTAGTGAAGCGTAATGATGGCCAATGAAACAGATACTAAGCCATAAAAGTCATCCACTATTATTGCTTAATTGTTTACGTAATAGAACCAAGTTCCCACCTGGGCTGCTTAATTTGTGGTTGTTCTATTTGTCCGATTAAGTACTAGATTAACATATAGTGTCACTATTACTAAATAGATTGTAAACCAAAAAAAAAAAAGAAGAAATGAACAAGGCTTGTAGGGATGAAGTTGGTGCAAGAATAGGACTGATGGTCATATAAATAATTAGTGTGCAGCTGGCACACCCTTGCATATATACCAGAAGTGCTTCTTTTTTAAGTCATAATTAGGGGAACAATGGGACTTTTTTTTCTTCTTCTTAATTCTAAGTATTTGGGTGTCTTCAACACTAGAAGAATTACACATTTTTTTCCAATTGAAGTGAGATTCCCTATTAATGTGAACAGCTAGAAGAACAATGTCTCTAATATAGGCAATCAGAACCTCAACGATTTACCATCTAAATCTTCCTCTCATGCTACAAATTACAATAATGAAATTTCAAATGAGTTGCCTTTTAAATTTAATGATTTGGTCTTTAGGGTATCAACTATCAACAGTCCGTGAGTTGTACAATTTGTTGATTTGAGGATGGATAAATTTTTATCATTTAATAATTTTTTAAATAATTTTTACACAAAATTTACTATTAAATTAAAAATCTTATCATATAAATTATATTTATAAAATTTTATATTAATATAAAATTATTTAATATTTTATTAATAAACGTCAAAATCAATATAATATATACTTTAATTTTAACATATTTAAAAATAAGAACCACTTGATTACATTTTTATAAGTTTTGACACAGATAATCAAGGTGTGATAATAGTTATAATTTAAGATTAGATCACATTGTATAAAAAGTTATTTGGCAGTGTAAAAATCTCAATTCTTATATCAGTGTAAATTAATTCCTTCCATTATTGATAAGTTGCGGTTAAAATGATTCATGCTTGTGAATTTATGGCGAAGTTGAACAAGAACAGTCGTGACCCATATATGTTATTCAAAAGAGTTTTATTATTCTACACCTGATTTTTACACTTAAATCTTACACCTAACTTTTTCAAAAAAGAAAAAGAGAGAAAGTAAGTATAGCAATTATGATTTTTACACCATTTTTATTATACAATTCTTACACTAATTCTTTTTTAGACAATAAAATAAGAAAAAACACATATTTCAATACACTATTTCTCTATTTTTCTTTTCCTAAAAAAGGTGGTGTGAAGAAAAGTATAAAAAAATTAGTATGAATTGATCATTTTTTCTACAAAGAAGTGTGTTTCTCTCCTTTCTTTTCCAAAAAAGGTAGGTGAATCGTATTGGGTGTCTTGAGCCAAGACTGGACTTCTCATTTTTTGAGTTGATCTGACTTATTAATTATCTTAGATCATCTTCATCCCTTATAAAGCACTGGTTACTACCTTAGGTTGGTTCTTTTTCCTTTGCCTTTACTCTTTTTTTTTTTTTTGGTTTTGAGATTGACTTAAACGTCAAAATATTTTTTGTAAGTATCCTCACCCTACCTTCGACCGGTGGACCACCATCTACGTCTAACGCAAAATTCTCTTATGTGATCAAGTTGTTCCATGACCACTCATTCAAGTAGAAAACATAATAGTAATTGTAAGGATGTGGTATAAAAACTAGGTGTAGAAATCAATCTTGTTTTTTATATACTCAAAATTTGACATCTAATTTACATATTTCTCACATTGATACATGGAATATTTATTTCACCTCAGAATATAATATATCACAATATTCATCCACACTCACATCAACATATAATATTTATTCAAAATATCAAATTTAGTAATAAAAAAATATTTTCCTTAGATTTATCCACACACTTGTTCAATTATTTTGACCAAATCTGAGATGTCACAATGGTCCTTTTATATTAGCGGCTCATGCTGAGAGTAAAAACGTAAAAGGGTGCATTAAGATGCTCTTTCAATCATCAAATATTTATATGTTCTATACAGTAAATAACATTTTGTTTTTTGTGGGGATGGGATAACAATGTTAAATTTAAAAATTCTGGTTTAAAGGAAAAGTCAAAAAGTTAAGCAAAAAATAAAGATAGTTGTGATAATAATTTTTTTAATATCAAGAAATATAAAACAAATATGAAACTATATTCCCTACGTGAATCTGCATTTAAATGCAATAGATTAATTGATGGGTATCATATTCGTCATGGATTATGCCAGCTAGAGTAAGGAAAGAATTGACAGCTAAAAAAAGAGGATAAATACATTATGCAGATGACTCAGGTTTCAATTCTCATAATACTTATCCTCGCTAACTTAAATAGTTATGCACAATAATTTAATGTTAACTTAAATGATCAATTACAACTAACTTCTATTGTTAGCTTCCTTGGCCGGTTTTCTTGGTCCTACTTTCTTATGATGGAATTCCACGTACCGCCGCCTTTTCTTCTACGAACTCAATTCATTTTTTGAATTATAATCAACCAAAATCTCCCTCTTTTCTCTTTGTTGCTATAAGTAACTATATATAGTGATAAACTTGACTATATATAAGAATAAAATGATGGTTACTTATAGCATACAAGTAACTTGACCCAAGTGCCAAAGACCACCATACAAACTTAAAAGAACATAACAAATGATGGCAGGTGGAAGCGTCAACCTTCCTCCTGGGTTTTGCTTCTCTCCAACAGATGAAGAACTCGTCCTTCACTTTCTCTATTCCAAGGCTTCTCTACCTTGCCATCCCAACATCATCCCTGATCTTGATCTGTCTCTGCTTGATCCTTGGGAATTAAATGGTATGTCTGATCAGTTTCCTCACTTAATTGGTGTTCAATTTTTCAATATAGAAGTGACATAACCATATGCATGCATGGATCAAATTCCATGTCTTATATACACTATTAGTGGGTTATCTGTGAATATCCTAAGTCCTTATTGAATCAAAATTCTAGAAGTTAGCCCTAACTCTGGGAAGCAGTGCAGCACCCCTAACCCTATATTTTCATATACCAAAAAAAACAAAAACAAAAAAAAGAAACTACATGTCTTATATTATATTTATTCATTTTTTTACATCACTTTTTTATATCACTTTTTATACTACTTCTCATACTATTAATTATATCACTTTTTTCATTTAATCACAACTATTAAAAAATATAATAAAAAGTAATAGAAGATAAAAAAATAATGTAACATCATCATTTTTCTATATCTATATATACAGGTAAGGCGTTGTCAAGTGGAAATCAACACTATTTCTTCACCAAAGTGAAGGAAAACAAAGCCACAGAAAATGGGTATTGGAAGGAAATAGGTGTCGCCGAACCAATAGTCTCAGCCGCTGACAAGAAAGTAGGGATCAAGAAGTTTCACGTGTTCAACCTTGGGGAAGCTCCACATGCCACTGAAACCAGTTGGGTAATGCAAGAATATCATATTTGCTCATCTGGGTTTAACACTGCATCTTATGGAAGATCAAAACATGTAAGTAATTTTATTTTGTTGATTTAATTAGTCAATTAATTACCTATACATAACAATTAACATGGAAAATTGAAAAACTTTCTATTAATTTTGTAATTGTGAAAGACAGGATCAAAGTAGGAGCAAATGGGTTTTATGCAGAGTCTATGAAAAGAAGAGGTCTCAATCTCAACAAGGTGCAAACTGCTATAGCGATGAGGATGACAGTGGAACAGAGCTTTCATGGCTAGATGAAGTTTTTTTGTCGTTAGATGATGATCCTGAAGAAATAAGCCTACCTAATTAGATTGAATATTTGAAGGTATATATATTAAGATCTTGAATGTTAAGAGTTTATATCAATTACATGTATTTGACAGCCAGATTAATTAGGGCCTAGGGCTAGGGCCAATAGGTTGAGTACTTTATTTAGGTTAATTAGGTAATGGTTTTGTTTGTCGTTTTTCTTTCGTCCTCATACACCATAGATCAGGATGTTTTTCTTGTGAAAACGCAGTTCATATAGTTTTGTATCTTTTTGTAGTGAAACTTCTTTACCACTTTCTACTTTTTGATATAAAATGCCTTTTCTTAGTTAATTGCACTGAATGGTATACGTTAGAGTTTATATTTACAATTTTTATATTTTTACATTAAATAATATATATATCTTTTTTACATATCATTTAATATTATTTATTATATTTTTTTTACTATCATTTTCTCTCACTCAATCACATCAATAAAAAATAATATAAACAATAATATACTTAAAAAAATATAAAAATATCTTTTTCCTTATATTTAAGGGAAAGCTCCAATAGAACCTATTGTCTTTGCGCGAACAGATAAAAGGAGCAGTCGAGCAGACAAAGGGTGGGTCTCACCACTAGCCACTAGCCTCTCTATTATTCTTTTATATTTCAGAAAAAAAAAATGTAATATCAGTATATCACGTGTCGTGTTCTGTATGAATTTCTCATTATTCCAGAATAAGAACAAGCTTAAAAAGTCTAAACTTACTTTGCAAATTTCAATCATATTTAATTTTATCTATATATTTTTTTTAAGTACTTTAGGTTGTCTTGTATTGTACCATTGGAATTCTATTTCCAAATTCATCTAATAATCAACGTAAAATAGTATTATTTGTGATTGAATGATTATTAGATGAATTTGGAAGTAGAATTCCAAGCTCTAACACATTTTACGTGGTTGGTTTGTTTCAATTTCTTATTTTCTTTCATCAAAACACTTCGCTTTTTTTTTTTTGTTATGGATGATTGAAGTATGAAAAGAGAGAGAAAGATCGTGATAAGGAAGGTCAGCTTCTTGATTGGACCTTGATGAAGCTACAATCCAGTCCACTCATCTTTACAAACTTGTGATATCAAATTTGGCAGTGTCACTCGTCTGAATTTTATGGTCCCTGATCTTTCAGGCCCTTTATCACTGTCACATCTCTCGCTTGTTCTCTCTCTCTCAAATTTCAATACGATATGTGACTAATGTGAGTGTCTTTATAATAATTGATTTATTTTATATAATGAAAAGTGGGGTCTTCATTGACCAAAACACTGTCCCAAAACCGTGTTTTTTGCAATACACGAATGTTTGATAAGATCCATTCCAGCAAAACTCACCCGTATGTTCTGTTTTGATAGTATGATCTTATAGCTAGGCAACATTGATGGAGTACACGTTATCTCATATTGTTGATTATTTAAGCACATTTAAATGTGGTTAATCCAAATTTAAGAGGCTGTAATAATGCTAGATGGTTGATCGCTGATGCTGCCATTGTTCATCTCTTGAGTTATTCATAATTTTGATATGGACTCATGTCGAAAAATAAAATAAAATAAAATAGATATGGACTGTGCAAACTGAATAAAGTAAACTGAAAATGTAAGAATTTAATGAGGTTATGATATATGTTTGAGCCTCGAAGATCCTGAATTTAAAGAAAATGAAGAGAAAGAACAATTGGGAAACAAAATAGTTAAATTTGTTGAGATATTTAAGATTTACACAGAGTGCCATTATAAGCTCAAGGTGATTCAGGGCACTGCATTCTTGAATTGGATAAGACAACACCATACCAGGCTTTTGTGTGTTTATAGTGAATTTACCCCTGAAATGAGGTGTATATCTTAATCACCTCAACAGAGAACAGCCTGCTACTGTGTCCTTGATGATGACAATAGCCAGCCAAATTTGGGCAGTAACTTTATGCGGGTCTCTCATTCCTGACCTACCATATTCCATTTCCTCTGCATGTCATTAGGGAAGATACAATGAAATGAAAAAAAAAAAGAAAAAGGTCAGTGAGGATGTTGCTGTGAGAAGATGCATAATGATTAATGACTGGGTTACGTACACTTTCAAACTATGGACACTTTTTTCTAAGAAGCACAAAGGCAAGGTAGAATTTCGTTTTATGAAAAAACTAATGGAGAACAGGCTATCAATATTGCTTGACTTTTTGACCTAAATAGGTACAAGTGAGAAAAAAATCCCATTCTGTTGTAACCTTAAAATTCATACATCATTTTCTTTTCCACACCCCTTTTCACATTAATTTTAAATAAATATAATTAAGTAAATAATAATAATAATAAAAATAAATATAATAAATGATATTGAGAGAAGTATAAAAAGAGATGTATATCTTATTTGTGATAAAAATATCATAATTGTAAAATTTTTTACTCAAAAAGGTGTAAATTCAACAGTAAAAATATAATTTGGTAGTTATGTGATACGATCATACGATTTTTAGTTTTTATTTTTTTATTCGACCAAAAATAAGTCATTGGACTTTCAATACAAACAAGTCGCCCTCTTTGACTATGCATCTCTAATTTTAATTTTTCTTTTTCCCACACTCATACGATTTTTAGTTTTTATTTTTTTATTTGACCAAAAATAAGTCATTGGACTTTCAATACAAACAAGTCGTCCTCTTTGACTATGCATCTCTAATTTTTCTTTTTCTTTTTCCCACACTTCCATGCAAAGCTTGCTTGATTGTTCTCACTTTCTGGTTCATAGATCCATCAAACCCATATCAAGTAGAAGCCCTTATGCGCCAATAACCATATCCTTCCACGAGTAGGTTGAGTTTTGGGTGCTGCAAAACTTGAGGAATGATGACTGGTTTTAGTGCTATGTATGTATGGGATGAGGAAGTTGGTTTCATGGAGGCCAAAACTAGTGCATTGCTTGAGTGATTGTTGGATTTGAGGAATTCACTGGATCGCAAGGGATTAAAGGAATTGAAGTTTTGCAGCTCCGTGCTTGTGGAATGATGATTGAATTTGATGGAACTTGAGGGGTTTAGCTTTTAGTCACTTACTGGACTTGAGGAAGTTGTTCTCGCCAGATTGCAGCCTAATATAGGCACGATTTCCTTGAGATCAAAAGAAAAAAGAAGTTGAATGACATAGCCACGACTTGTTGCAAGTCATAATTTATATCTATTTCTTGTTTTCACTGTTAAATTTACAAGTTTGTGGTAACAACTCTGATTTTCTCACTACATTTTTCTTTCACATCACTTTTTATATTATTTCTCATACAATTCATATCAATATTCACATATCAACGTTTTTTCTCACTTAAATACAACTATTAAAGTTACACCAAAGGATGAATTTTTTTCCTCACTTGCACCTCTACCGTGAAAAAGTCATATTGCATCGTCTAGAATGCATGCTATACTCATGAGGAATTTATCTTCTGGATTTTACCTTCTTTGGCAAATGAACCAACAATAAATCGGATTACATTCAGCATAGGAAACCAGGAGTTCTGTTATGGAAAGTATTTAAAGTTTCTTTATACTTTTTCACTCTTTAATTAATTTGATATTGCTGTCTCCTTTTTATATATACTTTCTCTTTTTTAGTTCTTATATTAGTATTTTAAAATAATTATTTTATTCTTTTTTTAGAAAAAATTCTTTAATATTTATATAAATAAATTTTTTTCTAACAAGTGACTGGACACTTGTTGAAAAAATTAAAATTAAAAATTTTACAGAAAAAGTAGAATTCTTTTAATTTTCAATGCATTAAAAATTATACTTTTCATAATTTTTTTTTATTTTGAAACATTAACAAATGACTTAAAAAAACCCTTTAAAATATATATTTCCTAAAACACTTTTTTAAAATAAAAAATAACACACACCGAATTGATGGATCCCAATCCCACATGTGGGGATACACTTCATCTCTCGTGTGCCCCCTCTAGGTGCCTGGCATTAATTAATGTTCTTAAAATAGAGACCCCTGTGCACAACATAGGCCATGGAAATTAAGTAGAGATCCCACTAGGAGTGGTCAACCACTAAAACAAAACGAACGTGACTTCTTTTCGCTTCCTCTTCCTCGGATTTCTAATTTTCATTAAAAAAAAAGAGCCAAAGATATTCCTTTTTTTCATCCATCTTCTCCGTTTCTCACTTTCAATTCACCCAAATCATATATTCTTTTCGATTCAGTTTTTGCATGCAAATTTCATTGACGATGTTGCATGCATACTATGCAGCTATAGTGCGTTGGTAAAAGTCAGGTAATGCATATTTGACACATAAAAGAAGCCTCTTTATATATATTGGGATTGCATATAAGGGGAAGTGAAACTTGTGGCAATAGTGCAAGTGGTGATTGAGGAAAGGAAAAATGGCAGATCATCATAAAAACGAAACAGTTGATCATATAGTCTGCTATTCACCAACTATGATAACAACCAATGGGATATGGCAAGGAGATAACCCTTTGAATTTTGCTCTCCCTCTCTTCATCTTACAAGTAACTTTAGTTGTGATTACCACCCGCATATTCGTCTTCATCCTCAAGCCCATTCGCCAGCCACGCGTTATTGCTGAAATCTTGGTTAGTTTCTCTGTCATGCACCCCAAATTTTTTATGAAATATTCTAAAAGGTTATTTGTTCTATATTATTCAATATATATTACCTCATTTAGAACATTAAAATTAAAAATGTAGTGAGAGACAGTGAAGACTTAAATAACTAATGTGCCACATATTCAAACAATAGAGCACAGGAGAATATCTCAATTTTCATTGCATGCCATTATATATGATAAGAAGAATAAAATAAAATAAAAATTAAAAAATTATCCAGAAAATCATTAATTGCTGATCATGTTATTTTGTTACATGCATGCATGGGTACAGGGAGGATTAATATTGGGTCCTTCGGTGCTTGGACGAAACAAAACATTTGCTAATGCAATATTTCCTCTAAGAAGTGTGATGGTGATTGAAACAATGGCAAATGTTGGTCTCCTTTATTTTCTCTTCATGGTGGGAGTGGGGATGGACGCATCTGCAATACGACGCATAGGTAAAAAGGCAGTGTCCATAGGAATTGCTGGTATGGTCTTCCCTTTCGCCATTGGAGCTCTCAGCACCTTCCTTTTGATAAAAAATTATGACAAAAGCATTAACAAAGCCGCTTTCATGCTATTCCTTGGTGTTGTTCTCTCTGTCACCGCATTTCCTGTTCTTGCTAGGATCCTTGCAGAGCTCAAACTCATCAACACAGAGATGGGAAGGGTTGCTCTTTCATCTGCACTCGTTAATGATGTGTGTTCTTGGATCCTCTTGGCTATATCCATTGCCTTGGCTGAGAATAAAAAACCTTCCTTGGCTTCCGTAATGGTTGTGTTGTCAAGCACAGCATTTGTGGCCTTTTATGCTTTTGCTGTGAGACCAGTAATCTCGTGGATAATAAGGAAAACCCCTGAAGGTGAAACGTTCAGTGATTTCTATATTTCTCTCATATTAGCAGGTGTCATGATCTCAGGTTTCATCACAGATGCTATTGGAACCCATTCTGTTTTTGGAGCATTTGTGTTTGGTTTGATAATCCCAAATGGACCACTCGGTCTTACACTTGTAGAAAAGCTTGAGGACTTTATTTCAGGGCTTCTGCTCCCTCTCTTTTTCGCCATGAGTGGGCTAAATACTGATATAAGTCTCATCAAAGGGTTCTTCACCTGGGCAGTTATATTTCTTATTGTTGTTCTGGCCTGCATTGGCAAAGTCGCTGGAACTATACTCGTTGCAGTCTCTTATGAAATGTCACTTAACGAAGGTGCAGCCCTTGGCTTGCTCATGAACTCAAAAGGCCTTGTTGAAATGATTGTGCTTAATGTTGGTAGGGACCAAAAGGTACTAGCCAGTAATACAGAAAAAAAAAAATGCTAGAGAGCTAGAATTTTTATTAGAATGATATGACATGTTTATTAAAATTCTGGCTATTTTTTTTTTTTTAACTGTGTAGCATTACTCGTACTATAGTTAATTACTATAGTGCTACTGCATCTCTTAATTCCTCTCCGTGAGTCTACCACTCATGTTGATCAATCACAATTGCTTGCAGGTTTTGGATGACGAATCATTTGCAACCATGGTGATTATAACTGTACTAATGACTGGAATAATTGTACCTGGGCTATCAGTTCTATACAGACCAACAAGGAGGTTCATATCTTACAAAAGAAGAACCATTCAGATGTCAAAACGAGACTCAGAGTTCAGAGTCCTAGTGTGTGTCCATACCCCTCGGAATGTCCCAACAATAATCAACCTCCTTGAGGCCTCTAATCCAACAAAGAAGTCCCCAATATGCATCTATGTGCTCCATTTGGTGGAACTCACTGGCCGTGCATCTGCCTTGCTCATTGTCCACAACGCTAGAAAACCAGACCACCCTGCCCTTAATAGGTCACAAGCTCAATCTGACCACATAATCAATGCCTTTGAAAACTATGAGCAACATGCTGCTTTTGTCTCTGTCCAGCCCTTAACAGCAATGTCCCCTTATTCCACCATGCATGAAGACATATGCAATTTGGCTGAGGACAAGCGTGTTGCCTTCATAATCATTCCTTTCCATAAACAGCAAACTGTTGATGGAGGGATGGAACCTACAAACATGGCCTTTCGCATAGTCAACCAAAATGTACTAGCAAATTCACCTTGCTCAGTTGGAATTCTAGTAGATAGAGGCTTAAATGGCTCCAACCGTTTGGCTGCTGATCAAGTGTCTCATCATGTGGCCATATTGTTCTTTGGAGGTCCAGATGATAGAGAGGCATTGAGCTATGGATGGAGAATGTCAGAGCATCCAGGGATAAGCCTTACCATAATGCGTTTTGTTCCAGGGGAAGAAGTGGCAGGGCCAGTAAGGGACCATAGTGTCAACCCAGATGAGCCAAGGATATTGACAGTGGAAACAGATAAGGACACAGAGAAGCAACTTGATGAGAAGCTTATACACTTGTTTAGGATGAGTCATGCAAATGATGATTCAGTTATTTACATTGAGAAGGTGGTGAACAATGGGGAGGAGACAGTGGCAGCAATAAGGTCAATGGATGACGTTCATGACCTTTTCATAGTTGGGAGAGGCCAAGGGATGATATCACCACTCACAGCAGGACTCACTGATTGGAGTGAGTGCCCAGAGTTAGGAGCAATTGGGGACTTGTTAGCATCATCAGATTTTGTAGCAACTGCATCAGTGTTGGTAGTGCAACAATATTTAGGGGCAGAGTCAGAAGGAGATGGGTTAGCAACAGCAGACAATACAGTGCAGTCAAATGAAGAATATATCAATCAGATAAGCCATCATTCAACGCCACCACCAAGTGAACGTACTGTGTTCGGTACAGAAAGCTTGTGAGTAACCTCTTGGTTGGTGCCTAATTAAAGTCCCTAAAGACAAACTGAAACTTAAGGGAAAGGCCACAACAGAACCCTTCAACGAATTTTCTTTCTATTTTTCTATCTTTATTATTCATTTTTGTAACAGGTCTTCTGGCCTAGTCAATTTTTTTTTTTTATTTGTACCATCAACTCTAATAGAAATGTACATAAAAATATACAATTTCATACATTTCATTAAAGCATTTTTTTTTGGTTTCTTTTTTTCCTCGATTAGATTCTGAGATGGTATTCCTTACTCATTCTCTCTTTTTTAACTGCATGAATGATAACTTCACTTAAAAGTCAAATGGCTAAGAGCCTAATATTATTAGTCCGTTAACTAAAGAACACACGTTATTAACTTAAAAATTGTACATTATTAATAGATATAAAATGGGTGTAAGAATTGGTTGTGCATATAATAATGTATTTAAAAAAAAAAGATTACAAAGAAATTTTGTCATTTTCATTTGTCATATTATTCAAATCATGTAGGACGACTTTGATAGAGCAAATATCTTATCATAGGATTTAGTTTAATTTAGTTTGAATTTATCTTTTGTTATCTTTAATTGTTTTTGATAAAGATTTCAAAGAAAAATACAATAACATTTGTGAAGAAGAGACAAGGGTTTCATTGATTGTTGAAATGCAAAAGTCAATTTAACCTAAATACAAAGAAACTATATATAGGCTAAACAGGAAAAGAAAATACTATTCTACCCTTAATAAATAATAAAACAAAATAACTCAATATTCTTAACATCTTCCTCAAACTCACGATGCAGCAGCTACAAGCATCGAGAGTTTGCCAACCAGAAAACGAAAACGAGAGATAGAATGCGACTTGGTAAAGAAATCTGCAATCTGCAAAGAAGAAGAAACAAAGGGCAAGGTAATGGTTCCATGCTTGAGATGATGACGAGTAAGGTGACAATCGATCTCAATGTGCTTAGTTCGTTCATGAAAAACTGAGTTGTGAGCAATCTGAATAGAACTCCTTGTCACAATACATAGGAGTGGGATCAGAAAGAGAAACTCCCATATCTGCAAGTAACCAACGTAACCAAACAATCTCTTTAGTAGTAGATGCCATAGCACGATATTCTGCTTCAGTTGAAGATTGAGAAACAATAGATTGTTTCTTGCTCTTCCAAGAAATAAGAGAATCACCCAAAAATATACGAAACCGAATGTGACTTTGCGATCTGTGGGATCACTGCCATGATCGATCATAGTATGCACGCAGCTCTAAGGAAGAGGTTGATGGAAATAAAAGACTATGAAAGACTGTACCTCGAAGGTATCGCAAAATACGAAGTACAGCTGCCCAATGAACTGTAGTAGGAGAAGCAACAAACTGACTAACAACATGAACAGCATATGCAATATCTGGACGAGTAATAGTAAGGTATACCAAGCTCCCAACAATAGTACGATATAAAGTAGGATCTGACAAAGGTAAACCATCAGAAGAAGAAAACTTTGCATTAACTTCAATGGGAGTGTCTACAGTCTTATTATCAGTAAGTCTAGCTCGCTCAAGAATATCTGCAACATATTTCGATTGAGAAAGAAGATAACCTCTGGGTGAGTAGGCTACCTCAATACCCAAGAAATATCGTAAAGAACCCAAATCCTTCATTTCAAACTGTCTAGCTAACTCTGTCTTCAAAACTGAAATACCATGAATATCGTCACCAGTGATAATCATGTCATCAACATATAAAGACAAAATGATACGACCTGCATCAGTGCACTTAACAAAAAGAGCAGAATCATGACTACTTGAAGCAAATCCAAGGGAAGAGATCACAACAGAAAATTTCTCAAACCAAGCACGGGATGCTTGTTTGAGACCATATAATGCTTTCTTGAGCTTGCAGACATACCCAGAATCATGTAAAACACCAGGAGGGGGTGCCATATAAACTTCTTCTTGAAGATCTCCATTCAAGAATGCATTTTTAACATCAAGTTGAAAGATATGCCACTGACGAACCGAAGCTACTGCAATAAGAGTACGAATAGTAGTCATTTTTGTAACAGGAGCAAATGTCTCCTCATAATCCATACCATACTGTTGAGAATACCCTTTTGCAACCAACCTGGCTTTGTATCGCTCAATAGATCCATCAGAAGTAGTCTTGATTTTATATACCCAACGACAACCAACAACAGTCTTACCAGAGGTAGAGGAACCAAGTCCCAAGTACTGTCTTTTACAAAGCAGAAAGTTCCTCATCCATAGCTTGCTGCTAAAGAGGATCAAGAATAGCCTCTTTATAGGAAGAGGGCTCAGAGAGACAATGAATAGAAGCTAAAAAGGAAGAAAAAGATGAAGAATAACAAGAATAAGCAAAATCTGGTAACTTTGTGGACTTACGAATGCGTATGGATTGACGTACGGGTGGATCCACAATCTCAGACGGAGCTTGAGGGACCATAGGAGAAGAGGAAGCTTCAGATGTGCCGGAGAGTAAAGTGTCAGTACCTGCAGAAGGGGTATTTGAAGTACTAGGAACCTGAGATGACAAACTATCAGAATCCTCAGAAAAAGGATCTATACGAATAAGGTCAGATCTAGTCAAACTATGAGTAGTGGATGGAATAGAAAAGAAAGGTATATGCTCAAGAAAAACAACATGACGAGACACATAAAGTTTCTGAGTTATTGGATCAAAACAACGATACCCCTTTTTACCTTTACCATAACCAAGAAAGACACAAATAGCAGATTGAGAGGACAACTTGCTGCGTTCCACATGAGGACGAAGAACGAAACAAGTATGGTATCAAAGCTGTTGAGCATATTCCTAAACTTAAATTAAATCTTGCTTCTGTTGGTCAGTTATGTGATTCTGGTAATTTAGTCACATTTTCCTCTTCTTCTTGTTATGTGCAGGATCTGCAGTCTCGTGTTTGATTGGGACAGTAGTAGGGAGGGGGGACTATATATTTTGGATGAGTTAAAAGTGCCGATTCTTCTCGTCTTTGCTAATAGTGTTGATTTATCTTCTTTTCATTTGAGTCATTCTTCTTCTAGTTTTTACTTATGGCATTCTCGTCTAGGTCATGTTTCATCTTCTCGTTTGAGATTTTTGGCATCCACAGGGGCTTTAGGAAATTTACAAACTTGTGATATTTCTGATTGTAGTGGATGTAAACGGCAAAATTTTCACTTTACCTTTTAATCGAAGTATTTACTTTTCTTCTTCTCCTTTTGATTTGATTCATTCGATGTATGGGGACCTTCTCCTGCCACACAAAAGGAGGGTCTCGATATTATGTTTCTTTTATTGATGATCATACTCGTTATTGTTGGGTTTATTTAATGAAACACCGTTCAATTCTTTGAGGTATATACTGACTTTTTCGGGCTCTTGTCAAAACTCAACATTCTCATTGTTATTAAATGTTTTAGGTGTGATTTGGGTGGGGAATACACCTCTAAAAAATTTTGTGAGTGCTTGCCTTAGATGGAACTATTCACCAAACTTCATGTACGAGATACTCCCGAGCAAAATGGTGTTCTTTGAAAGAAAACATAGGCACATTGTTGAAACTGCTCGTTCTCTCTTCTTTGTCCGCATACATTTCCTAGTGTGTTTTGGGGTGAAGTTGTTCTTCTTCGCCGTTTAGTTTGATTAATACAATTCCATCTTCTCATATTTCAGGTTTGTCTCCTTTTGAAAAGTTGTATGGGTATGCTCCTGATTATTCTTTCTTTAGAGTTTTTGGTTGTACTTGTTTCGTTCTTCGTCCTCATGTGGAACGCAGCAAGTTGTCTGCTTGTTTGAGACCATATAATGCTTTCTTGAGCTTGCAGACATACCCAGAATCATGTAAAACACCAGGAGGGGGTGCCATATAAACTTCTTCTTGAAGATCTCCATTCAAGAATGCATTTTTAACATCAAGTTGAAAGATATGCCACTGACGAACCGAAGCTACTGCAATAAGAGTACGAATAGTAGTCATTTTTGCAACAGGAGCAAATGTCTCCTCATAATCCATACCATACTGTTGAGAATATCCTTTTGCAACCAACCTGGCTTTGTATCGCTCAATAGATCCATCAGAAGTAGTCTTGATTTTATATACCCAACGACAACCAACAACAGTCTTACCAGGAGGTAGAGGAACCAAGTCCCAAGTACCTGTCTTTTGCAAAGCAGAAAGTTCCTCATCCATAGCTTCTTGCGCCAAAGAGGATCAAGAATAGCCTCTTTATAGGAAGAGGGCTCAGAGAGACAATGAATAGAAGCTAAAAAGGAAGAAAAAGATGAAGAATAACAAGAATAAGCAAAATCTGGTAACTTTGTGGACTTACGAATGCGTATGGATTGACGTACGGGTGGATCCACAATCTCAGACGGAGCTTGAGGGACCATAGGAGAAGAGGAAGCTTCAGATGTGCCGGAGAGTAAAGTGTCAGTACCTGCAGAAGGGGTATTTGAAGTACTAGGAACCTGAGATGACAAACTATCAGAATCCTCAGAAAAAGGATCTATACGAATAAGGTCAGATCTAGTCAAACTATGAGTAGTGGATGGAATAGAAAAGAAAGGTATATGCTCAAGAAAAACAACATGACGAGACACATAGAGTTTCTGAGTTATTGGATCAAAACAACGATACCCCTTTTTACCTTTACCATAACCAAGAAAGACACAAATAGCAGATTGGAGGAACCACAAATGGGCTTAGACACCACATATCAACCCAAAACCTTAAGGCATTAGGTGCATGAGTCCTTCCACTTATAAACACATCACTTAGTCTATTTCTATCCAATGTGGGACTTCTTCTACCCACAACTCACACTTGCAATTTGCTCTGATACCAATTGTTAAAGATTTCAAAGAAAAATACAATAACATTTGTGAAGAAGAGACAAGGGTTTCATTGATTGTTGAAATGCAAAAGTCAATTTAACCTAAATACAAAGAAACTATATATAGGCTAAACAGGGAAAGGAAAATACTATTCTACCCTTAATAAATAATAAAACAAAATAACTCAATATTCTTAACAGTTTTCATCTCTTTTTATTTTTATCTTATCATATCATTATCTTATGTAATCTATTGGCTTATATTAAACACTTTGGCCTGACTCTTATGGAGTTTAACTAACTTTTTATTTAAAACGTTTTCATAGTATCAGAACTTATCATGACTGATATGTCTTAACTAAAGGATGACAAACACATGTTTCACCTTCACTACCTCCATCAGTAGTGAAATGTCTGCGCCTATGTAATGGATTGTTGCTTTTATAGCACCTGAAAACCACGAGATGTGTTTGGATCCACCTAATCTTGACTATTTCTATTATTACTAGTCTGATAGACTTATTTGTGCATAGTTAACAAATCGTCTCACAAAGGTTATTTTAATAGCAAATGCCATATTCACCACCAGAATCTTTGATGGCTTTTACAATGGAGAAACTCCAATGTCCCTTGGCCTTGGTAGCTTTATTAGAGAAACTCTAGTGTCTTTCCCAACCCCCTCTCCTTGAACATGGTGGGGTTCCCTCATTAGTGGTGGAGAGAAAAAGAAGAAAAATAAATAGTAAAATAAAATGAAAGAAAAGATGGGAGAATTTGAAGAAAACGAATGGAAGAGAAAAGGAGAAATTGTCTCCTTCATGCATGGCCACCAATTAGTTAGGAATGTTGGTTATAAAAGTTGGTGCCTTCTTTCAATTCAATGTATCTCTTAGAAAACCAAAACTTAGAGAGTTTTGAGAGATAAGAAAACCTCATTTGTGTGAGAGAGAAAATCCTCTTGAGAGAAAAACCAAGAGAGAAAGTTTAGCCACTGGTGTTCAGTGAGATTATTATTGTATTCCTATTATTTTCATAGTAAAAATATTGAGTATTATTTTTGCCCATTTTATTTACACAAGGCTGGGAAAAGGTCAGATCCTGGGATTGCCAAATTTATTTATTGGCTCTTTTATTTTTCGTCATCTTTTCCAACAAGTGGTATCAGATCTTCAACTCAAAAAATTATATTCTTGTGTAATTTAAGATGGAGGAGTCATCATCATCATCATCGTCAGCAACAATGTTAAAATTGACTATATCAAATTACTCCATTTGGAAGCCAAGAATGGAGGACATTCTTTACTGTAAGGATTTGTATGAGCCCTTTCAATTACTGGGACAAAAACCAGAAGGGAAGTCAGACGATGCATGGAGCATTTTGAATAGAAAAGTTATCGGACAAATCCGACAATGGGTGGATCAAAGTGTGTTCCACCACGTGGCGCAAGAGATAGATGCATACAAATTATGGACAAAATTGTCATCCATGTACGAGCGGAAGACCGCTCAAAATAAAGCCTTAGTTATCCGACGGTTGGTAAACCTCAAGTACAAAGATGGTTGAAGTGTTACCGAGCATCTTAGTGACTTCCAAGATTTGATAAACCGATTGATGAATATGTAAATGATGCTTGATGATGAGTTACAAGCACTAGTGTTACGCACCTCTTTGCCTGATAGTTGGGATACACTAGTAGTGCCCTTAAGCAATTCAACTCCTCAAGGCGTTCTTACATTGGATATAGTTAAAGATAGCATGTTCAATGAAGAAGCAAGGAGGAAAAAACAAGGTGTAGTAGTCGAGTCAGAAGCCCTAGTGTCAGAATATAGTGGAAGAACTAGTAATAGAAAACTCCACAGGCGAGACAAGTCAAAGGGCAAGTTAAGAGATGACTCGAGAGGGAGGTCTAAGACAAGAAGGGACCTTGTAACACCCTGAAAATTATTTATTTCATCATAAGTAATCATTTTATAATATTTATGATTTTTGAGAATTTTTCTGGATTTTTCAGAAATGTCGAATATTTTAATATATTCTTTGTTTTGTGTGCACACTGAGCCGAGTCAGTGTAACACCCTGAAAATTGTTTATTTCATGATGAATAGTCATTTTCTAATATTTGTGATTTTTAATAATTTTTGTGAATTTTTCAGGAAACTTTGAACTCTGCCTATGCTGAGCTTTGTTGCAAATATCTACATAGCCGGTCCCAAGCCCGGATAAAAGAGGAGGGTTGTGTTAGGCAGTCGACAGCCAACGTAAAACTTTGTCGAATTTTTATGACATGGATTAACGAAGTAATTGTGTTAATGCTAGGTCGTTGCCCCTAAGCAACGCGCTGTATGACTCGAGTACAGTGTCAAATGAGCAAGGGCCGCTGCATCGCCGCCTGGGTGTAATGAAAAATAAGCAAGGGTTCCCATATTGTCGTGAACGGGTGTGGGTAAAGAAGCTAGTTCATAAGAGTAAGATGCGTTTTGGAACTTGGAATATAGGCACACTTACAGGTAAATCTATGGAAATAGTTGACACCATGATTAGGAGGAGGATTAATTTTATGTGCCTACAAGAAACTAAGTGGGTTGGAGAAAAGGCAAAGGAACTCGACTCTTCGGGTTTTAAGCTTTGGTACACTGGCAAGGTAAAATCTAGAAACGGGGTAGGTATAATAGTAGATAAGTATTGGAAGAATATGGTTGTGGATGTGAGAAGGCTCGGAGATAGGATCATAGCCTTGAAGTTTGTTGTGGAACAGGAGACTTTTAATGTTATTAGTGCGTATGCACCCCAAGTAGGGCTAGACGAGCACTATAAGATTAAATTTTGGGAGGATTTAGAAGGTTTAATTCAGGGAATACCATTAGGAGAGAAAATTTTTCTAGGAGGGGACCTAAATGGTCATGTGGGGAGCGAATCTAAGGGGTGTGAGGGTTTGCATGGGGGTTATGGTCTAGGAGTAGCTAATGCAGAGGGTAAAGCGATCTTAGATTTTTTGGTAGCGTTTGATTTTACAATAGCTAACACTTGTTTTAGGAAGCGGGAAGAGCATCTGATCACATATAGAAGCGGGAGTTCTTGCTCTCAAATTGAATTTTTTTTAATAAGAAAATCTGATAGAAAGCTTTGCATGGACTGCAAAGTCATCCCTGGAGAGAGCTTGACTACCCAACACAGGGTTTTGGTTATGGATGTATGGGTCAAGATGAGAGTAAGGAAAAACTGTCGAGACAGAAAGCCAAGGATCAAATGGTGGCAATTAAAGGGAGAAAAACAAATGCTCTTTCAGAGGAGGATTATGGAAGAAGAAATTTGGGAAGTACAAGGGAGTGCTAATGATATGTGGGACGAGATGGCTGAAGGGATTAGAAAGGTAGCAAAAGAGACACTCGGTGAATCAAGAGGCTTCGGACTCAAGGATAAAGAATCTTGGTGGTGGGACACTAGTGTACAAGATAAGGTTAAGGTTAAAAGGGAATGTTATAAAGCTTGGCATGTATGTAAAAATGATGAAAATTGAGAAAAATATAAAGCAGCTAAAAGAGATACTAAGAAGGCGGTGAGCGAAGTGAAAACTAAAGCGCTCAACGGGTTATATCAATCATTGGGTACCAAAGACGGAGAAAGGAATATCTACAGGCTTGCTAAAAGTAGGGAAAGGAAGACAAGAGACTTGGATCAAGTGAAATGCGTTAAGGATGAAGAGAGTAAAGTCTTGGTTACGGAACAAGACATTAAGGATCGATGGATGGGTTATTTTCACAAGTTATTTAATGAGGAACATAGGACATTAAGGGACTCGGACATTCCAAACACTAGAGAGGAGGACCAAAATAAAACATTTTATCGTAGAATCAGAGAGTTTGAGGTAAAAAAAGCATTGAAGAGGATAGATAATAGAAAAGCGGTCGGACTGGATAATATACCTATTGAGGTATAGAAGTGCCTAGGAGAGAAAGATATAAGTTGGATCACAAAGCTGTTTAACGAAATTATGAGGTCTAAGAAAATGCCAAACGAATGGAGGAGAAACATTTTAATCTCTATTTATAAGAATAAGGGAGATATACAAAACTGTGCCAATTACAAAGGAATTAAGCTCATGAGTCATACCATGAAGTTATGGGAAAGAGTAATTAAACGGAGATTAAGACGAGAGACTCATATTTCAGAAAATCAATTTGGCTTTATTCTTGGGAGGTCAACCATGGAAGCAATCTATCTTCTACGAAGATTGATGGAGAGGTATCAGAGGAAGCAAAAAGACCTACACATGGTTTTCATTGATCTGGAAAAAGCCTACGATAGGGTACCGAGAGAGGTCCTGTAGAAGGCTTTGGAGAAGAAAGGAGTTCGTATCGCCTATATTCGAGCAATCCAAGATATGTATGATGGGGCTAAAACTAGTGTGAGAACACAGGGTGGGGCCACAGAAGATTTTCTTATAACTATAGGACTGCATCAAGGGTCAGCTTTGAGTCCATATCTTTTTACCCTGGTCTTGGATGTGCTTACTGCGCATATCCAAGAGCTGGTGCCACAATGCATGCTTTTTGCAGATGATATAGTCTTAGTTGGAGAGTCGAAAAAAGAAACAAATGGGAAGTTAGAGCTATGGAGACGAACTTTGGAAGAACATGGCCTTCGTCTAAGTAGGAGTAAGACAGAGTATATGGAATGTAAGTTCAGTAAGAGGCGTGTTAATGCTAGCTTAGCGGTGAAAATTGGAGATCATACAATACCACAAGTCACACAATTTAGGTACATTGGATCTATCATACAAAATGATGGAGAGATAGAGGGAGATGTAAACCATAGGATTCAAGCTGGATGGATGAAATGGAGGAGTGCTTCAGGAGTTATTTATGATAGAAAAGTGCCTCTCAAACTTAAGGGTAAATTTTATTGCACAGCTATAAGGCCTGCGATGTTGTATGGTACTGAATGTTGGGCGGTAAAAAGCCAACAAGAGCATAAGATCAGTGTTGCGGAGATGAGGATGTTGCGCTGGATGTGTGGTCATACAAGACAAGATAAGATTAGGAATGAATGCATTAGAGAGAAAGTAGGGGTAGCACCTATTGTGGAAAAGATGGCAGAATCTCGCCTTAGGTGGTTTGGACATGTAAAGAGAAGACCCTTAGAAGCCCCTGTAAGAAGAGTAGATCAGGTAGATAATAGTCCAATAGCTAGAAGTAGAGGAAGACCAAGGAAGACTATAGGTGAAACAATTAAAAAAGATTTAGATCTGAATAACATATCTGAAAACTTAGTTTATGATAGGGCACAATGGTGTTGTTTGATCAATGTAGCCGACCCCACTTAGTGGGAAAAGGCTTGGTTATTGTTGATGTTGTTGTTTCAGGAAACTTTGAATATTTTAGTATATTTCTCGTTTTGTATGCGCGCTGAGCGGAGCCGGAAAATGAAATGTTTTCCCTGAGGCTAGTAAATTTTGAACTGTGGAAGCGTTGACAGGGGATCTTACTAAATCCGAGGCCAGACACAGTTTACGAGGTTTACGTTTTTTGAAGTTTTATCTGATAAATAAAATCTCTGTACGTACTGTTAAGTAAAATTTTACGATACACTTTATTATCCGTTGGATAATTAATGATGGCTTTGTTCACTGTAACAATTATCCATTGGGTAATAGCTTGTAGTAAAATCTTAATCACCTTATTATTTTAATTACTTTATCACCTAATTATCTTATCTAAATGTAATCCACTTTATGTCTAATTAAATCCTCTTTTTGAAAAGCAACCAAGCTTCTCAAAGAAGCCACACACACTCCTCTCTCGCTCCTCCCTCCCACACGGCAGCATGCTCCATTTTAGAACCAAAAATGTGCTTCACTTAATTAACTATCCTATTCTAATTTCAAAAAAAAAAAATCATCATTTTTTTCTACTATCCACTTCTCTCTCTACCTTCATCTTTCTCTCATTTTCTCCTCCTTCTCTCTACACTATACCTCATGGCCAACCCTCCTCCTTGCCCTCTACCATCAAAATTTTCAAATAACCACATTTTTTTAATTTTCACTACATTCTAAACACCTTTCTAGTTGAAAATTTCTTGAAAAGCTTCCATCTTCTTCAAGCTTCAAGTTTGAAGCTTTATGGTAAGATTCTTGGTTCCTTACCCTCTCCTCTCCATTTTCGTTTTCAATGTCATCTTTATGACCATTTATCTTCTCTTTTTCAAGCATTGGTGTTGATTGATTGAAGTTAGAATTTTCTAGGGTTTTGAAGGGTGTGACCGAAATTGTCAAGGAGTAAGCAAGAAGATTTCTTTTCTTGTTCTTCCCTTAGGTAAGAGGGAGATAATCCTCTTCAATCTCTATTGGTAGTAGGAGACTTGTATTGCTTGTTGATTGTGAGAAACCCTTGTTAGGGTTACTCTTTGTAATGTGTGATTTTGATGACTATGTATTGATTTTGTCATATATGACTTGTTTGATTAAACGTATATATAAATTGATGATCTTGATTGGTTTGATTGATTGGAAGCATGAAATGGAGGCAAGGGTTCCTTACCCCCTTCAATATGGCTCACAGCCATAACCCTAGAATAGGGTACCCATGATTGAAATTTTGTATCAAGATGGAAAAATAATTAACCAATGTATGATAGGTAATATGGTAATGAAAAATTTGGGTACCTAATCCCATAGAGAGGCCCACGATCTCTAGGACCATTTAGGGCTTAATTATATAACTTTAGGTAATCTTGGAACTTAAATAATCAAGTGATTAATTTATTGATAATATGGTGGAAATTTGGTAATTGGATGATTAGAAATCAATTAGGGATTCATAAAATGGAAAGAACCAAGAATGAGACTTTGTCATAAAACTTGGGGTAATTTTAATTAAAGAAATAACAAGAGAGTGTGAGACTTAGAGACCCTTAAAATAATTTTCTAAGTGAATGTGAATAAATTTACATTAGAGAACTTAATTAATCAAAAGAATTCCCCTAGGGACGAACCTTGTAAGAAATGCTACATTAAAGTAAGACCATGAGTGTAAGTAAGAACGTTAAATAATTTCATAATGCACCCTAAAAGCGTAATGCATTATTTAAGGACTTAATAATATTTATTGTGGGTCCATGAGTGAGACTAAGAATGTGTTGATACTTATCTTAGCCGAATTGTGGCATGTTATGAAAAATGTATTATTGTCGAACATACATGATATATGCATTAAATCATCATGCATTGTGAAAGTCTGATGGACTGTTGTTAAAGCCATATTGCCTAGGAGATTGAACACACCTTAGTGCGGATGCGGGTAGACTAGTGTAGGTCATAATGTTGACCTTGGGGGCGTCGGGGTGCGGGTACCTCGCAATGGACAGTTGGTAGATCTTCTGTCCGTGGGGTAGATCGATGCAAACGCACAGACGATCCGGACCGAGACACTGTCCTATATCACGATCTAGTGAAGAATGTCTGTACAATGCTTTGATGTGCATGTGGATAAACTGATGAGTTATAGCATTTTGGCCGCGGCAGTTGAGTGGTAGACATGTCTCCTGATCTCTCTTTCTGACTGTTTGTGTCTAGCTCCATGGAGTAAGATTTTGATATTGTATGCATGAGCATAGTGAGTCCATATATATTATCTGACATTTAATTCTTATTATAATTGCAACTGTCACCTTACTGATGTATAATTGCCTGGAATTGTTAAATTATTTAATATTTACCTCTTGATTACTGCTTATTACTCTTATGATGCTATGCGGGCGTCCTACGCCGTTTTGTTTCTTATTGTCATAATTGGTAATGAAAGTAGGATGCCTTATCTCTTTTCTATATTTCTACTATCTCTGTATATATATATATATATATATATATATATATATATATATATATATATATATATATATATATATATATATATATATATATATATATATATATATATATGATTCTCTCGAAGACGGTGATGAAGAAGGGGAAGTTCACGAGTTCCCCGATTTCTGGCCTGACTGCGACTAATACATGCTTTTGATCATGACGGCCCATCCACAGGGATTTTTGGGATACGTGCGCTTGACATTTCATGGAGGTCCAGACTATTGGCATGTTAACTTCAGCTCGGATCGCTGTGTCTATTTGGGAGACGTGTCATTGTCGCTGGCTTGGGGGCGTTATGATCCGCCGATCTTCTCTTGTAGCGTTCGTTTACATTTAGAATTTTACATGCCCATTAGGGATATGTGGGGTGAACGTTACTACACCCCACAGGAGGATTCATTCCTCTCCACTGCTCGAGCCCCAGCCCGTAATTCGGTGGCTCCAATGAGGGTTTCCTCCGACGAGGAAGACCCTGAGGAGGACCCTGACACGGTTCCTTCTCTTTCTTCATAGGGGCTGATACTGTCGTTAGCTACTGATGACTATCTATGTTCTTTTTGGGGCCTGATGATTTACCTTTTTGGTGGGTTGTACATGTAAAATATTTTGGGCATGCATAGTTTTGTTTTTGTATATTGGGCTTTGTAACTAAACAAGTTTAATATGATGAAATATTTATATTTATGTATGTTGTTCGAATGTATGTTTTACTTCTATCTTACTCTTTCTTGTGTATATGTTCGTCACTATATTTTATTAATTAAAAAAAATATTCACCGTTTTATTTATACAACTGTAACCAATTAAGTTTAACTATAATATAATGAACAGGATCTTAATTTATACTTTTATTTTCTGCATTGTAATTAATGATGTGACGTTCCCTCTCAAAAAGAGACGTTACAGAAGGGACCTAGAATGTTACCATTGTGGCAAGATAGGCCACATGAAGAGAGAGTGCAGGTTGTTTAAACGAGAGCAAGATAGAGGTAATGAGAAGAACGATGTCAGGCACACGACCGCAACTACCTCTGGTGGAAATGAGGTAATTATTCTATGTGGTGATGGCTTTATTAATTTTTCCTCTCAAGATACATGCTGGATAGTGGATTCTGGTGCATCATTTAATGTCATCTCACGAAGGGACTTCTTTACATCCTACGCCAATGGAGATTCTGGTAATGTGATGATGGGAAATGACAAATTATCCAAGATCGTGGGAAGAGGGGATACTTCCCTTGAAACCAACACAGGTTGTCACTTGGTACTCAAGGATGTGAGATATGTTTCAGACATGCGTCTCAATTTGATCTCCACTGGATTACTTGACGATGAAGGATACACCAATGTCTTTGTTGAAGGGAAATGGAAACTCGGCAAGAACTTTCTTGTCCTAGCACGAGGGAAGAAAGAGAACACCCTTTATATGACACATGTAAAAGTAAATAATGGGTACGTAAATGCTCTCGCAGAAGACTCGATCGAGCTATGACTTAAACAGCTTGGTCACATGAGCGAGAAAAGGGTTGCAAATTCTAGCCAAAAGAGAGGCACTGACAGGGATGAAGAAAGGCATGCCTCTAAAATCATGCACGCATTACTTGGCTGGAAAGCATCATAGAGCTTCGTTTCAACATGGACCTGCACATAGAAAACCAAATGTATTGGATGTTGTGTACTCTGATGTTTGTGGTCCTATGACCATTAGTACTCTTGGTGGGGCAAGATATTTTATTACCTTCATTGACGATCATTCCAAGAAGGAATGAGCTTATGCACTTAGAACAAAAGATCAAATGTATGAAGTTTTCAAGTGGTTTCATGTCGGCGTTGAATAAGAGACTAGTAAAAGCTTGAAATATATTCGCACTGATAACGGAGGAGAATATATGGGGGCGTTCAGAAACTACTGTAGAAGTAATGGAATCAGACATGAACGATCTATTCCGAAGACTCCTCAATATAATGGCATAGCTGAGAGAATGAACAGAACAATTGTTAAAAGAATAAGAACAATGTTATCTCATGCTAAGCTGCCTAAAAGCTTTTAGGGTGAAGCCCTGATGACTGCGGTTGATCTAATCAACTCTCTCCTTCAGCACCTTTGAATGGTGAAGTCCCGAACAAGTTCTGGTTGGGAAATGATGTTACCTACAATCATCTAAAAGTGTTTGGTTGTAGAGTTTTTGTTCATATCCCTAAAGACGAGATATCCAAGCTCGACGTGAAGTCGGAAGAATGTATCTTCGTGGGATATAGGAATGAAGAATTCGGTTACAGGTTATGGGATCCTGTAGGTAGAAAGATTATTAGAAGTAAAGATGTTGTCTTCTTTGAAGATCAGAACATTGAAGACATTCGAAGAGGTGATAAACTTGATAATCCTAGAGAATATCCCGCTAACTTGGATCCAGTTCCTCCTCCATTGGAGCATAATGACAGACGAGATGAATCCAATGATACTGATGATCCAGCTAATGATCCTATAATTAATTAACCAGTTGATGATGACGTGAGTGATGGTCATACAACTGATGATATAGTAGATGATGTAGCTGACGAGGGGCAAGAAACACAAGCCCATGAAGAGCTAGTGGCCGAATTTCGACCAAGAAGATCAACCAGGGTACGGAGACCTCCGAGTAGGTATTCTCTAAATGATTACGTTCTCCTAATAGACGGGGGAAAACCAGAATGCTATGAAGAAGCATTGACTCATCATAAAAAAGATGAGTAGTTGAAAGCCATGCATGAAGAAATGTAATCTCTACATGAGAACCACACATATGATCTGTTGAACCTACCAAAAGGTAAAAAAGCACTTAAGAACATATGGGTGTATCGACTGAAGACAGAAGAAAACAACTCTAAGCCCAGGTTTAAAGCAAGGCTAGTTATGAAAGGTTTCAGTAAGAAGAAATGAGTTGACTTCGAAGAGATTTTCTCACTCATAGTGAAGATGTCATCTATACGAGTTATACTTGGTTTGGTTGCAAGCTTAAATCTCAAGATCAAATAACTAGATGTGAAGACTGCTTTTCTTCACGGAGATCTTGAAGAAGAAATCTATATGGAGCAGCCAGAAGGATTCAAAGTCAAAGGCAAAGAAGATTTGGTATGCTAGCTAAAGAAGAGCTTATATAGACTAAAGCAGGTACCTTGACAATGATACAAGAAGTTTGATTCCTTCATGATTGAACACAAATATTGGAGGACTACTTTAGACCATTGTGTATTTGTAAAAAAAGTTGATGATGGTGAATTCATTATACTTCTTCTCTATGTCGATGACATGTTGATCGTAGGACAAAACAGTGATAAGATTAGCAAGCTAAAGAAATAGATGAGCAAGTCTTTTGCTATGAAAGACTTAGGACCCGCAAAACAAATCCTCAGTATGAGTATATCTCCTGATCAAAAAAATTGGAAGTTGGGGTTGTCACAAGAAAGTTATATTGAAAAGGTACTAAAGCGGTTTAACATAGATAAAGCAAAACCAGTTTCTACTTCATTTCCTAGTCACTTCAAGCTTAGTTCGAAGCCGAGTCCTACAAGTGAGAAAGAAAAAGAAAATATGGCTATGGTGCCATATTCCTCAACTGTTGGTAGCTTGATGTATGCAATGATTTGCATGAGACTAGACATAATATACGCAGTTAGCGTTGTAAGCATATTCATGTTTAAACTAGGCAGAGAGCATTGGAATGTTGTGAAGTAGATTCTCAGATATCTCAGGGGTACTTCTAAAATAAGTTTGTGCTTTGGAGGTGGAAAATCTGAATTGATTGGCTACACAGATGCAGATATGGCAGGAGATCTTGATTCTAGAAAATCTACTTCAGGATACCTGATTACATTTTCAGGGGGAGTAATTTCATGGCAATCAAAGTTACAAAAATGTGTTGCTCTATCAACTACAGAGGCAGAGTTTATTGCAGCTACTGAAGCGTGCAAAGAAATGCTTTGGATGAAGCGATTCTTACAAGAATTAGGGCAAGAGTAGCATAAATACATTTTGCATTGTGATAATTAAAGCACAATCCACTTAAGCAAGAATCCAAGTTTACACTCGAGATCAAAGCACATTGATGTGCGATATCATTGGATACGTGATGTGTTGGAGTCCAAGCAATTGCAGCTTGAGAAGATCCATACTGATAACAATAGTTCAGATATGATGACCAAGTCCTTACCTAAGGACAAGTACGAATTTTGTAGAAGAGCAACTGGACTACTGGAGCCCTCCACCTAAGTCGGGAGGGGGAGATTGGTGGGGTTCCCTCATTAGTGGTGGAGAGAAAAAGAAGGAAAATAAATAGTAAAATAACATGAAAGAAAGGATGGGAGAATTTGAAGAAAACGAATGGAAGAGAAAAGAAGAAATTGTCTCCTTCATGCAAGGCCACCAATTAGTTAGGAATGTTGGCTATAAAAGTTGTTGCCTTCTTTCAATTCAATGTATCTTTTAGAAAATCAAAACTTAGAGAGTTTTGAGAGATAAGAAAACCTCACTTGTGTGAGAGAGAAAATCCTCTTGAGAGAAAACCCAAGAGAGAGAGTTTAGCCACTAGTGTTCGGTGAGATTATTATTGTATTCCCATTATTTTCATAGTGAAAATATTGAGTATTATTTTTGCCCATTTTATTTACACAAGGCTGGGAAAAGGTCAGATCCTGGGATTGCCAAATTTATTTATTGGCTCTTTTATTTTTCATCATCTTTTCTAATAGAACGTACGTGCATATCACTTAGTAAGAGGTTCAATTAATTTCTATCTTGGTTTATATCTAATCATCTCCTTGAACATCTATCGATCTTGATCTGGTCATAGATGTGAAATTCTTTTGAGGTTCGATTGACACTCCAATATGCCTTTCACCTTCTGAGCTATCCAAACTTGATTTTACGTTGCGACATCCAGTTTGAAGGGGATGATAGAGAAAATGTCTTATCTTAGGATTTAGTTTAATTTACTTTAAATTTATCTCTTATTAATTTTAGTTGTTTTCATCTATTTTTATTTTTATCTTATCATATCATTATCTTATATAATCTATTTATTTATATAATTAACACTTCGGCAACTATCATTGATTTCAGCCAACCTTATTCAAAACGTCTTTAGAATTTTGTTCTCATGATAATCAATTGTTTAATTTGACCATCCAAAGATGAAACATATGTATATATTCAATCATCTTTTCTTCGAGCTTGTAAATCTAGAAGACTAGAATTCTTATGTTGAAAGGAGCGGTTGTTTGTCATAAACATATACTTACCATTACTTTGCATTCAAGTCCCATCACTTCACTATCAAACTACACAAAAATATAATTAATTGATACAAATGAAATTAAAACCATATTATATTTCAAATATATATATTTTTCACATATATATATATATATATAGACAAATTTCACCCATTTGAAGAAACTTACTTAGACAACTAAATATAATAATTAAAGAAAAATTTGATTTGGGGTATAGGTGGTGTCTTGGGAGCATCTCAATTAATTTATCTTCTCAACCTGGTCTAGACAATCCATTCAAGATAGGACTAAAGATTAATAAAAATATTCCCTAAATATTTTCTTTGAGCAAATTGTTGCAAATTTTATTTTAAAAAAAGGCTAATTGGGACTTTGTATATGTTTTGACTGACGAGCATCATAAAATAAAAACCATCATCAAAATTGTTGTTTACTAGATAGTGGAGAGCTTGATAAATTCAAATGGCAGACAAAATAGTGTTCAAAGGCCAAACTTTCTTTACATTAATCTTTAGTATAAAGCTTTACTGATGGCCTTCCTTTTGTCAATTTGTCGTTCGGTCCTTTTCACTACGCCGATTTCTCCTTGTTGCCAAACTTACCTGTTCTCAGGGGAACACTCAAGGAAGTTGGTTTTCTTGCCCTCCCCTTTCACGTGATAGAGATGTGGATTATAAATTAGTGGCAGGAAAAAGAGGTTAAAAAATCAATAAATTTATATAAAAAAGAAAGGAACAAGGTAGTTTGTCTTTTTCCTCTAATTTTGTGTTCACAGCTGTTTTTTTTTTTTTTTTACGGTGTGTTCAGGGTTTTTGTATCATCATTAAAAAAAATTATAAAATTATTAAGTGTGTGTTTGAAATATACTTAAATATTTAAAAAAGAGTTTAATTTAAAAATTTATTTTAATGTAAAACAAGTTAATCCAAATATATACACAAATATAACTATTCAAGTTATAAACTAATCTTTTGTGTTAAAGTGATTAAGAATATAAATAATTGAAAAAAAATATAGCCCAGACACCTTAGTTCAAGTGGTATTAAATTTTTTAATAACTACTTGATCATAAACCTATTTTAATTAAAAAAATCCTAAATTTAAATTGTAGTATTAAGTTTTTAATATAAAAAATTCCTTAGATAAAAACTCAAAGATGGTGACTAAAAGTCCTACTTTTAAGTAGCATAAAGTTTTCTTCGACACTATTTAATTTAGCAGTTAATTTTTCTTAAGGAAAATTATGCTCACACATAAGTTTTCAAACATTATTATTATATTGGTTAATAATGTATAAATTTCTTATTCGATTAATAGACTAATAATAAAAATGATATAAGAAAATTTGGGCAAAAATATAAGTGTTGTATCTTCTTCTACTATTAATTAAATTTTTGTATATGAGTTAGAGTATTCCTTATACTTTTTTTAAAATATATATTTGCTTATAAAAAAAAAGTGTTGTATCTTCTATTCATTTTGTCTGTACTTTAAAGAAAGTGACAAATAATTCTGTAGCATTGACAACTAGTTAACAATTACTAACAATTTAGGGAGTTTTGATATTGGGAACTGGTGTAAATTATCAATATTGATATTTTTTTTTGGTAATTATCAATATTGATATTTGTACACAAGCCTTTTTACATAATTTCTGTATTAATTAATGATGTATAAAATTTGTTATAATAACGTGTATTATTTAGTTAATAAATTAATAATAAATTATTATATAATTAAATAATACATGTTAACTAAAAATTTGTAAATTATCAACCGTTGTAAAAATATAAAAAAAAAATTGGTGTACGAGTTTCATTTTCCGTAAATTATTGAGAAAATGGTAATGGAGGTGGGAAAGTTTGGCTAGTAAAAAATTAGAAACATGCAAAAGCTTTGGATGGATTGTGTGCTAAATTTAGTAAATTGGGGAATCCATTTAAAGGTTTGTTCTATGAAGCACGGTGACCTGTATCAAATATATGAAGATATTCATATGATACATATATTTTATATGTTAAAATATATTTGATTAAAAAGATTATTTTTTTTAATTTAGACACATTTTAAATATATTTAGACACACTTATATATGTCTCGACGTGTTTGGATCGTCTGGACATGATTTGGACACGATTTATTAATATTTTTAAAAAAAATAGTTTCTATAATTAATATTTAATTAATAAGTTCATAACTCACTCAAGCACAATTATATAACTAACATTCTAAGCTACTATTTTTTATACCATTATTTTAAATTTTATCTTTTCACACATCATTATTAGACTTTTAAGTTTTATCTTTTTATACACCACTATTTTCTTTTGCTCTTCTACCTTTGTTCGTACCAACTCGTTTACTTCGTTGTCACCAAAACTTGCTTCATATTAATATTTTCTCTAGTTAATTTTTTTATATGCACATGTACTTGTACATAGTTAGTTCTATTAGAAGAAGTTGATTTATGAGATTTTTTAAAATATTTATGCTTTATATTTTGTAAGAGAGATTTATTAGGTAATAAATATTGACACATGTAATATATATTAAGATATTATAAATCTTTAAATTTATAAAAATAATATTAATAAATTATAAATTTTTTTACTTAAATTTTATAATTATATATATATACTATATCCGTATCTTATAATTTTTAAATTTAATATATTTTTATATTCATATTTGTATCCATATCACATCCCGTATCCGCATTCATATTTGTGTTTCATAGGTTCTATTTGATGCATGCACATGTACATGCATGTATTCAAATTTTGATACCTTCCAGATTCAAATTTTGGTACCTTCTAGTCTATAGAGTTGAAAATTCGTAGATTCCACTTAAACTGGCTAAACTTGAATTTGTGTTATTATTGGGTTAATGCAAATCCAGCCCAGCCGGCAGAACCGGAAATTTGGGGTTTTTCTAGAATCTCCAAACATTTGATATTATTTGTACATGATCCTTTTCTTTGATTATATTGACCATCAGACACAGTCCTTTCGCTCTAAGAATAAAAAATATTAATATTCTAATTATCTTGATTATTTTATATTCAGCTCGCTTATCACGTAAGGAGTGTTCTATTATTACAAAAGCAAATTACGTGTAAAGCAGAAGTTAATATATGATAAAATTTACTCCAAGTATATATACGATGAACTTAGGGACAGAAAGATGGTAATTTTATTTGGAAAATGTTAGTGTTACGTTTTTTTTAAAAGGTGTATTATTATTCATATTTTTTTTAAAGATTGTGATTAAATGAAAAATAATAATAAAAAAATATGTATAATTAATAGTATTAAAAAGAATATAAAAAATAATGTGAAAAAAAAAGTTAAAAAAATAGAATTAATTTTATTTTTTTATTGAGGTGCAAAAGATGTATTTATTTGAGTTCATAATTGGGCAACGTGCAATAAGTCTGGTAATAAAGATCTATTTGTGAACTAGAGGGTTCTGCTATTTATTCCATAATAATCGATAAATGAAGTGGTGAACCAAAGCTCTTCTTTCACTGTACTGTGAAATTTAGGCAAGGAAGAGACAAGAAAATGGAGGTTGCATATTCTTCTGATGCATTTTGAGTAATAAATAGTTATGCTTTCTTATAATATTGCTTCTCTCGTGAGCCTTGTGACTACCATTAAACTCAGCTCCTCCCTCTATTAAACACAGTAACAAGCACACAGCCTCTCCCTTGAAAAGCAAAAAAAAAAAAAACAAACCAAAAGAAACAAAAGCCACAGTTTTCTTGCCTCATCGAGTCACCATAGGTGGATTCAAACTTCAAAGGCATCAACAATTATTTTCCCCTTTTGGTTGGTTGGTTGGTCAGTTTGACTGGATTGATATTTTCATTTTCTGGTTTGACTGGATTGACAAAGATTAGAGTAATGCTATCTTTACACACTTAAATATATATCACCTAATATATATACAACTTTTATTATCTGAATTTAATTAACCTTACCAAAATTTTTATACATATTGTAATTTAATTCTATCATTTTATAAAGATGTGAGTTAATGTAAGAAAATTCTTAAAGATTATGCAGGGTGGGGACCATTGTCACAATTATTCTATATTATTAGTTGCCATCCCACTTTCTTACACTATGATCTATTTTTTTGACCGTCTATCTGTAGGTGTTCCTTTCATAAATTGTATCTGGAAGATTGATGTCCCGTCGGAACAAGTAAGTCTAATAAAATAGGTGACATAAATAGAATAATATCTATGCTATTATGTAAAATTTTAATTTAAAATTAATTAATATAAAATAAAATGACGTAATACATATATAAATCATATTCAAAATATTAAAACAGCTGATATGAAATTCTAACGACTAAGATTGTACTTTTGCTCATCCCTTTCTCCACTGTCCTGTCAATAAGAGTTGCAGACTTACAGCAACTTCCCATACTCCACTATTCTTTTCTGCTGCCAATATGGAATGTAAGTCCCCAATTTTGTAACTTTTCTTTCTTTACCCATCACTTCCTCTGGATGCAATATTTTATGGTCCATTTCTCAGTCCTCTCCCATCCCATTTATCATTCAGTCACCACTTCCTTGTTTCTAGTATCTGGCTCTTGTCATTCTTATTCTTTCTCTCAAGGCTTTAGAAGCCAAAAGAGAAAAAGAAGTTTGATACTTTCTGACCCCATCTTTATGGCTGCCTTAAAATGCTTGTCTTGTATAGCCCACACCTAAAGCCTCAAACTATAAGACAATCATATCTTGAGAACCCACTTTGATTTTCTGTCACTTTGAAGTTCCATTAGAGATCTAACAACTATTTGCTTCTTTGTTATTTGGCATCTTCAGTTTCTCTCCATGAACGAAGATCAAATGACCATTCCCCACTTATTCAGATGCCCCATCAGTTTAGACTTGTTTGAAGATCCTGTAACATTATGCACAGGCCAAACGTATGATAGGTCAAGCATAGAAAAATGGTTTTCTGCTGGTAACCTCACATGCCCTGTCACAATGCAGAAGCTTCATGACCAGTCAATTGTTCCCAACCACATTCTTCGTCACTTGATCCATCAGTGGCTTCAACTGGGTCCCCAATTTGACCCTGGTAACTCTGCAACTGCAACTATTGATTCTTTAGCTGCTCTGAAACGCACCCTTGAATCACAGGAGGGCACCTTAGAGAACAAGCTCCAAGCACTTGAGAAAATCAGAGTCTTATTATCTGATGAATATTGTTCTTTTAAGAAATCATGTTTCCTCCAATTGGGTTTCTTACCTCTACTTTTGGAACTAGTTTTTGGAACATCAGAAGCTCAAGTATCAAATAATCACATGGAATTTATAGAGCTAGCACTTCGTTGCATTCTAAAATTGCAGCCTCTTGGTAGTTTGGAGCCTCTAAATATGATCAAAGATGAGTCTAAATTAGAAACATTTCTGCTATTATTTGAAAAGGGCACTAGCTCAGTTAAGACTAGCTTGTGTCATCTTATAGAGTCAGCAGCATCATCATCTCAGACAGAAGAGTTATGTTGTATTCTTGGAAACTCTCACAAACTAGTGCATGAGATTGTTCTAGTTGTTCGCCAAAATTGTGAGGTTTCTGAGGATGCAATTAGAGCCATATCAGCATTATGTTCCTTGCAATCTAACATAGAGAGTTTAGTGAGAGAAGGAGCAATAGATGGGATCATAACATACATTTCATCATCAGGTTCTGAAAGAACACAGAAGAACTTGGCTCCACTGGCAATGGCAATAGTGGAGAAACTTTTGGTGCTAGAAAGTGCTAAAGAGGCATTGGTGAATCACCCAAATGGTATTGAAACTTTGGTGAATATGGTTTTCAGGGTATCTGATCAAGACTGCAGTGAGAGTGCCGTTGAGCTACTTTTAATTGTTTCTCGTGATTTTGGGCGTGCAAGAGAGGAAGCCATTGGGGCTGGAGTTTTGACTCAGTTGTTATTGCTTCTGCAAAGTCAGTGTGGCACCACAACAAAATCAAAGGCAAGAATGCTTCTCAAATTGCTAAGATCCAAGTGCACTCAGGATCCAAAGCAGGTGTAGATTTTTTATGTAACAAATTGCTCTCATAATTTTAGATAATAAGTGGTAATTAAGTAATGTCTTTTAGAAAAACAACTCCAATTCGTTAAGCTCTATTTTTATTATGACCAACCTCTTTTAAATAAGCAGGTGTATATTGTGAATAATAATAATACAAGTGTTGTAAAAAATAATAATTGTAAAGACCAAAATATTTTTATATATGCAAGTGTTTGATGACTTTGTGGGGTCTCATTATTGTTGCTGTGCCACCGCCATATTTGTTCCCATGTGGCTGTAATCTATGAATAATTGAATATCATCAGGTTCAAAACTCAGTCTTGACCTCATCATCGCGCGCACAAATGTAAAAATATCTTACCGCATATGGTTTGATTGCAAGTTTGCAACCTTACATTTGATGAAGAAAGAAAATGGTACACCTTTTTTTTTTTTGGGTTAAAATGATGACACGAACTTCTTGAGATTGCTAGATATTAATCGTGCACTGTTTTTAATAACAATCAATTTAATTATCACTGAAAAAAAAAACATAATATATATGATCCAACAATATGAAATATAATAAGAAATGTCTATTAAAATAAATAGTAAATATATATATATTAGAACAAATATTTAAAAAAAATACATGATAATTATGTCATTATTATAAAAAATATATTTATAATTTTTTAAATAATCATGGGTGATGCAAAAATTTCTTGTTGAAGTTCAAATATTTATTGCATTTTTTTAGGATGTCAAATATCAAGTTTATATATAATTTTTTTAGAATATTTTAAAAATTTCAATTAATATTGAAAGAGTGTTCAAAAATATTTTTATTTTATAAAAAAATATCTCAATTTTTTTCATGTATATATATATACATATATATATATAATAACATTAATTAGATAATAACAATAAAATTTAAATTTAAATTTATAATGAGTTATTGATAATGCAACCTAAAAATGAAACTTCGTAAGTAAGAATACTTTAAATTTATAAGAAAAAATTTATATTTTTCTTTAATTTTTCTTTAAAAAAATAATATTAAAATTCAAATTCAAATTATATTGGTAACACAACTTAAAGTTAATACTTAATAGAATTCTACAAATTAGGTCACTCTTTTTTATATATTATATTAACGATTGATTGATTAATTATATTGATTAATGTAATAAATTAATATAATAAATTCAAATTTTAAATATTTATTAGCATATTTTTATAGAAATAAATCTAATGTTCATTACTTTAATATTCATGAGCACAAATCTGAATTTTGATTGTCGGTCTCCATAATTAATGTATTTGACATTAATTAATATATTATGTGCAATTTACATATTACAATTGTTATTTTAATTAATTGTTGGTTAATTTAAAATAAATTTGCACATTATTAATTAGAATAAATTTGATTTTAATTGAGATAAAATTTAAATTAAAAATACACGTTAGTCAAATATTATTATAGATAACTCCTATAATAATAAAATTAAATAGCATTAAATTATTATTAATATATTAAATTATAATTTATTTACAAAACTAAATAAAGTCCTAAAGATAATATGGTAACCAAAAAGACAAAAAAAGAAGAAGAAAAAATACTACATTAAGGAGCAATAATGATCATTATTGCTAATTACAAGATAAATATTTTCTTCGTTCCAAAATTTTCATCTTGAAGCTCATTAACGATGAGCTAGAGAAATTGTAAGATGTTGAATTATCAGGTGTACTTATTGTATTAAATTATTACAATAACTTTGAAATTAAAATGTTTATTAGCATATTTTTATAAAATAAATTTAATTTTTCTTACTTTAACATATTATGAGCCATTTAAATATTATAATTTTTATTTAAATTATTTTTTATTTTATTTAAAATAAATTTAAAATTTATTAATTAGTATCAATTTGATTTTGAATGAGATAAAATTTAAATGAATTATACACAGTTAACAATGTTATCAAATTAATAATAGGGAATATTATGCAAAAATATGGAAGATTTTTTTTTAATTTTAAATCACTCAACTCTAAAAATTGCTCATAATCAATGCAAAAGTATAAAATATTATTTATTTTAATATATAAATATTAATAATATATTTGATCTTAAATATAAAATACTAAGAAGACTTAAATAAATGATTAACTCTCCCTAATTTTACATAAAATTAGATATTATCCTACAAATGTCACAAATATTAGATGATGATGACTAAAAACTATTATATTAACTTAAAAAACATGTGTACCGCTTATTTAATCTCTTATTGAATCACACATGTTATTGGATTCACATTGATGGGCTCATCTACTAGTTGTTTGCTTTCCTGCAAAATATTGTTGATATCTTGGTGAATAAAATCTAAGCATAATACTTCATCATCTTATTTGATGGAACATCTACCTCTTGTTGTATTTATTAATGTTAAGTTTAGGTAATGTTTTTCTCTATATTTCTATAAGAAATTGCTCATCGTTTTTCTCTAAATTAATGTCATACTATATTTAAACTAAAAACATGTACTTCTAATTCAAGTATGATGTATAGATTTTTTAGGTTATTATTATTTTCTGTATATATTTATTTTTGTAGCTTATGTTTATTTATTTACTTTCATTTGAAATTAAATTTAGAAAATATTTTTTTTTTATAATAAGCTTATCTTCTTTTTACAATTTAATATATCATTATTGAAAAGTATTTTAATGAAAATACTATATTATTAAGTTTTTGTGCAAACTCTAGTTTATATTAAAATACTATTCGGTCGTGATAATTATTTAATTATTAAATGATTCAAACTAATTATAATACACAATCAAATAAAATGACACGAGTATCATATTAAAAAAATTTCATTTGGCAAGAATGAAGTCACTTTCTTGACTATATTGGTTCATAGAATGATTTTATATAAATCAGATATAGTGTGTGCTTGTTTGTACTTTTTTATTAAAAAATAATTTTGAAATATGGACATATGTTTAAATAAGTTTTTTTAAAAATAAATTAAAAAATAGTTTTATGCTTTTTAAAAAAAATGTAAGAATTAATTATTTATCAAATTAATCAATTATAAAAAATGTAATAGAAGAAAGAGAAAGTAAAAAATACTTTTTATAATTGTATCTAAATGTAAAACAATTTTTAATTTTCATAAAAATCTCTAAAAGATGTTCAATTATTTATACCATCTTGTAATTACATTTTTTAAACCTTACTCGAACGCACCCATAATAATCTAGTACTAATATAAAGTAATGGTCTTTTTTGGTGTCAACTTTTTTTTTCATATTTATCATTACCTTTTATTTTTTCACATCTTTACATGCAGATAAAATTATAAATATTGGCAGCATTTTATTCATATTCTAAAACAGATTTTTTTATCTCATCTTAATACAACTGTATTTTTAAATTCAAATCCACACCTATTCTTTTTAACCTATCCTCTTTAATGCAGCTTCAAACTTACCTCTACATACATAATAAAATTTCTAATAACTTCTATAGAAATCGACGATTACAAATTAAAAAATGCAGATTCACAATTACGATACTAATAATAATCTGAATGCTTTTAACAAGAGAGCCCACTTGGACACGTTCCCACTCCCAGAGCCTTTTCCCTTTCCTTTGACAACTGAATATAAGAACCAGCATAATCACGTAAGTAGTATTATACGTAGTAGC
Source organism: Ormosia semicastrata (assembly GCA_029884595.1). NCBI lineage: Eukaryota > Viridiplantae > Streptophyta > Magnoliopsida > Fabales > Fabaceae > Ormosia > Ormosia semicastrata. The sequence goes on along the minus strand of JAQQTO010000043.1, from coordinate 7,708,747 downwards.
CTAATCATTTTATTTTTTTATGTGAGAGGTAAATGTTGCATTTCAAGTCATAAAACTAGTATATGGTTGAAATTATTTGATAGCCAAAATATCTCTTTCTGCTTTGATGCATCTATTTCTATGGCCTCTTAACTCCATTGAAGGCACTATCTGAGAAACAAAATGGAGTCACATCCTCATGATACGAGGGTACTAAAAGGTCATCATGCGTCTTTGCATTTTTAGGTTGAATTGCGGTGACCGATTCAATGATTTCAGGCGGGGGAAGACGAAGTCCTCTTCCATCCTTTCTTTTCCTTTTTTTTTTAATCCGATCAAATTTCGGTTCCATAGACCATCCTTATGGGAGACGTTTATCATATACCCACCATCCATTAGGTGGGGTTTATCTACTATAACTGGTTTATTATTTTTTTATTTTTTAAACTCAATATTCTTATTTGTGAGTCTGGGTATATGTGTAAATATTACTAATTAAAATCTGAAAAAAAATTTCTATGTACAATTAATTAACTGTGATGAAAAATATGTATAAATATAATTTGTTGAAATTTATAGAGTTTTCAGTATGTACATTTATATATAATTAAAAAAATCGAAGAGTGATTCAAGTTTCTTGTATATGAATCTGTGTATATATATAAATATTATTAATTAAAATTTATAAAATTTGTTATATGTATAACTATTTATGATAATAAATAAATAAATAAATAAATAAATAAAATATAACATCTACTTCAAGTTACATATTATCAGTATCAACTATTGACAATGGTGAAAGTTGGTGTATCGCATGCATATATCCACCAAAAGGTACATGTTAAACATTTCCATCCTTACTATGATTTAACTCAACATGGGAAATTTTTCAAAAAGGCAGTTGAGATAGATGCACGACCTTGTCTGATGAGTGATGATTGGTGAAAATGAGTTGGGTTAAATTAGGTATTATCTTTATAGGTATAAGTCTATTTTGTAATGTGTCGCATGAGTTTGACTCGTTACTTGTCTGGCCTTTTTTTTTTTGGGGGGGACTTGGCCTAATATATTTACGAAAATATAGAAATTTGGTTTTATCTAAAAGTTTGTTTAAATGCATATATTACACGCAGGTTGAAACTTAAGTTTTTAATTTTTAAATGAATATAACCATAGATAAAATTATTATATTTCATATAAGATAAATATATTATATAATATATAATTAATAAATTATGTAAGTATTATAAATCTTTAATTTTATATACATAAATATTAAAAAATTACATCGACCTTGTAGGTTAAATATATTTTTTCAAAAATTCAAACCTTAAGTTATATAATTAAATAAATTTTTCAAAAAACATAAACTTAACTTATTTGTTAAATAAGTCAGATTATTTTTTTTGTCAATGATCAGGCAAAAAATAAGCTACTCCTGATAGGCCATCTCACCTATTCCCATCCTTAGTGGAGATTGGTGGGATTCTTAGAAATATTGTGTAGACAAAGTTTTACATCACATTATGTGCCATATTAATTACATGAATCATAATTTTTTTATTAAATATATACTTACTGTAATTAATAAAAAACTAAATATAATAAATTTTAAAAGAATTAAATATAATAATTAAAGTTAAAGACAAATGTAATAAACATAATAAATAAAGAATATTGTTTTTATTACAAATAATGTATCTAAGAATGTCCTCTCAAAAAAAAAATCTGGGAATGGCTTGTGATCTCTCAAGTATTTAGAGGATGAGTAATGGCATACGGCCAAAAACATTTTAACAAATTTCAATTAGAATTTGTCAAATTCAAAAGTGGTTACAATACAATTCATTATGATAAAAACTCTTAAATTAAAATTTTAGTCCTATATTTTATATCTATTTTTAATTTAGTCTCTATATTTTTTTAAAATTAATTTTTATACTTACAATAATTTTTAAAATAGTTCATACTATTAATTTTAATTATAACACCATTAATTTAGTCTTTATTAGACATTTAAAAAAAAGTATCTAAATGAACCCATACTAAATAAAAAATACTTACTCAAAAAAAAAAACACCTACAAGAGCATTTATTAAAATACAGAAGCATCTGTGGATGCTTTATATTTAAAGAAGCTTCTAAAAGAGCACATATAGACAAAGGAACACTTTCTAAGTTAACTAACTAATGGTATTATAACAGTTTTATAATAGAAGTTGACGGTATGTATTATTTTAAAAAATTTCAAAATTGTGAGGACTAATTTGAAAAGTGTGAAGACCAATTTTTTAAAAAAAATTATAATGATTAAATTAAAAATGAGTGAAAAATATAAGTATAGCTGTCAAAACGGGCCGATTCATTTTTGGGTCAAGCCAGATCGGACTATGTGAGTTTCAATATAATATTTTGTTAATCCAGTTCAGCTCTATGTAATGTTATCAGCCCGACTTGGCTCAAATTTTTTTAATTTTGTGTTCAATTTTGTTAGTTTAATCTATCCATTTTATTAGATTATTCGAACTGATCCATTAGGCTTGACCTATTTTAACGACTTTAGATATAAGTATCAAAAATTCAATTTAGCCTTTAAAAAAATCTTGTTATCTAATATTTTAGTTATGGACAAAACTAATGTTCAGGCAATTGGCGAGCAAGTTTTCCTCTAGCTTCTTTTCAGGATGAAAATGCCGCATGTAATCTAAGAGATAGGGAAAAAAAAGTTTAAAATTATTGATTACATATAAACTTATTCAAGAATTTAATGATATTATATAAATTTAATAATATAAAAAGTATGATTCAATTATCAGTATAAAGATTTTTTATATTAATAATTAATTATATATTATTATATCATTAAAAATATTTAATTCTCATAATAATTATTTTAAAAATCACATATATAATAATATATAATTAATTAATAATATAAAAAATTTAACTTTAGTAGTATTTTAAAAAGTCATATATAAAAATATATTATTCATAAAATATTGTCGTAAAAACTAAAAACAATGCACATGGGCAACAGCATCTTTGTCGACCAGAAATATTTTTGGTAAGCAAAAAGTTTTCGACGGTGTTTTCTGTTTTTATTTTAATTTGATAATTTTTTTACTTTTAATTATAAAAATAACACTTTATTTTTATTTTTTTCAGTCAAAACTTTGTAAAAAAATGGTAAAAATAAGATTTTGTTGTTTTTATTATTTCCTCCACAAAATCTTAAAAATAAAAAATAAAATAAAAATAATGATATATTTTTATAAGGAAATTCTTTTTGGTACCCTTGTTTATTAAAGGGTACCGGTGTCCTGCTAACTTGACATAATATTATTAGTTGATTTTATAAAATTATTTATTGATAATAACATGTAATTTCACTTATCCTAAATAAATTTTATCAATTATCTTAATTCTTAAACACTTATCTTAAACAAATTTCATCAATCATCTTAATTTCTAATCATTTATCCTAACTATTCTAAACCAATCATAATTCATTCTCAATAGATTACATCACTTATCCTAAACAAATTCCATCACTTATCCTAAACAAATTTCTAATCACATTTTAACTCAAATTCATCAACCTAATCCCCTCCTATAAAATCACATAACTCATAGACGGAAAGGATACTCAATACCTAACTTTGAACTTTCAGCTTAATTTTTTAGTCCCGTAACTTTTCCTGACACCAGTTCCATCTCCATCTTCTTCTCCATCACTTCCATAAACAACTTCATTATCACCTCCATCCTTGAGCTTCTTTAACCCAACCATAATCAACATCCCATCTTCATCTCCTCTAACCATCATCCTCTCCTCTTTTCAATTCCTCACCAAATCTGCCAACATCCCAATAACCATCTCAATACAACACTAAATCACCCAAATCTCTTGCCTTACCCACACCAAGCCACCATTCAACCAAGCTTAGCTTAACCCGTAAAAAAAATCATAAAACAGAAGATAAGTAAAAAAAAACCAATAATAAAATATCAAAAACATATAAAATAATGTAAACCTTTTTTTCACTAGAAAAATGAAATGGATTAACCGAGTTGCGATAACTTGTTAATCCCATAACATCCCTATCTGTGCTCAATCACAGAGCCAAGCTCGGATATCCGTTTACACCGACCCGCACTTCGTGGTTCAAATTATTATTATTATTATTATTATTATTATTATTATTATTATTTTTCCCCGTACTCAAATTTTTTATCCAAATAAATTGTTAATTGATAAAGATTCAATTTTTTTTGTAACAAATTTGATAATCTCCTTTGCCTTGGTTCCTTCCTCACTGCAAATCTCCCAAGAGAAAACAAATCCCTCTTTTTTTTCGTAAGGCATCATGGTTTTTTTTTTTTAGTTTCTATTTTTTTTAACCTTTTTGATTAAATGGGCTCACGGGCTGAAAATATGTTAAAAAGTCAAATTTTAAGTAAAATAAATTTTTAATTAAAAAAAACATATAAAATAATGTATTTTTTTAAGAAAAATAAAATGGATTAGGCGAATTCGATAGCTTGTTAATCCACCCTGGGATATAGGACATTTGTAATCTCTATTACAAATGTCAAATTATTATTAAATTTTTACTAATTTTTTTATAAAATAAATTGTTAATATTTTCAAGGATTTTTAACAAATTTGATAATCAATTTAGTGGCGTCTAGGTGTAGCGTGTCGCGAAGTTTCATCCTATTCAAACCTTAATTTGATTAATAGAGTCGCGACGATCTGTTAATTCAAATTTTTATAAAATAAATTTTTAATTAAAATCAACTAACCCACAATTATTTTCTAAAGAACTACGTGACTTTGAGTTCCTCATTGCACCCTGGGATATATAGGAGCGAATCTCTATTCTGTCAAGTCAAAAATTAAATTTTTATAATTTTTTTTACAAAAGGGGTAAAACAAATATTTTCAAGGATTATTAAGAATTTGCATAATTAATTTAGAAAAACATCGTCTCGGCCTTTTAAAAGCTTGTTTCATTTAGTAGTCCAATCTTTCAACAACCAGCTTATTAAGTTTTAGGCCATCCTTCCCTTTTATTTTATTTTCAATAATCTTTCAAGTCCAATCTGTTTTTAGAAAACTTAAAGACCATTTTTTTTAGGTTTTTCAATTTTGCCTAAAATAAAAAATAAAATCGAGCTTTTAAACAGCTTGGCGACTCCTAATTACATTTAGTTTAATTTAAGTTCAGCACTGTTAAATATTTGTAACACAGTTGCGATCAGGGTGAAACGACGACAATCCCTAGATAGATGCGACTTCACTGGGGATACTTGAGAGTCAAGGCTATACAAGTTGGTTATGCGAATATTGTAATATTTATGTATTTGTTTTACCATTTTTATTTTTTTTATTTTTTTATAGTTAAGTGTTTTATTATCTAAACTTTAGGGTAGAAAACTTTTGGAGTTGGTTTGTTGCTTTGTTTTGCAGGATATTAGTAGTCTTTAGGATTGTAAATATTTATATGCTCCTTACACCCACCGCACCTACACGTTTATCACACACGTTTGAGTGGGGCCCTCTACCCGGGTCTGAGTGAAGCCTAGGTTATGTAGAGGTTACGTAGTGGTAGCCATTTTGGATGTACATCCTGTTTGGTTATCGTGAAAACCTCATCTAGAGTGTGCATTTTTCATGAATGTCCCACACCTAGTGGTTTACCCACTATTTCGTGGTCAACATTCTGAAATAGGACTTGACTCTAGAAACCTTTAGAACAGAAGAGCCACCCAATAAAAATTCGCACAGATCAGAAGGACTCTTAGATCTTTAGGATAAAAAGTCCTAAGTTTAAGGCAATCTCATTAGGACATAAAGGGAGCGTACTTCTTCTTTCCTCATGCCATCCATTCTTACATAAAAAAAACTTAAAAAATACATTTTCTTACATTTTCATGGCATTCCTAGCATTCTTAAAAAAATTCATCTTGCATTTTCATGTCATTCTTAACATTTTTTTAAAATGTCTTGCATTCTCATAGCATTCCTAACATTCTTCAAAAGAAAAAAAATATCATCTTGCATTTTCATGGCATCTTTTGCATTCTAAAAATTATATATATATATATACATTTAAAAAATGCTTTCATTTCATCTTATGCATGACATTAATCTTATTCATTTCATTTCATTCCTTGTATGATGTTACCGTGTTCAGCAACCATTGCGCGACCAAGAAAAGAAGACACCAATCAAACCTGTGTTCATAATACAAGAGCTCGAACAAAGTTACTTGCAGCGATGGCAGCTGAAAACGAAGGCAGGAACCTAAGTTTGGAAATGGATGAAGTGAAAGGAAGGATGAATGAGGTGACAGAGTCTCAAAGAAGAATGGAGGAAATGATGTTAGCTATGAGGGAGACCCTCACCTTGATGGGGGCAGCTGGAAGTACAGGAGTAACTGAGACACATTTGTACACATTGAATATCACTTCCATGAGAACGAACCCAGGGGTCACTACTAAGATACCTTCTGTGGGAGGAACCTCAAACACTGCATCAGTAGTGATTCCTATCAGAGAAGGATATCATTCATTGGAAGATACTAGAAATGAGGTCCATGGTAACATTGAGTTCATGTGAGAACCACCACGTTTGTCCATTCCGATGCCAACTGGATTTCCTGCCGATACTGGGTACGCAACTGTTCAGAATGTTAAGATGAAAGAAGAGTGGATGAAAAAAATGGAGGAGCAAATCAAGGCGATCATGGGTCTTAGCACCTACGGTCCCCTTGGGATAGAAGAATTGTGCCTTACTTCTAACATCATCATCCCCAAGGATTTTAAAATCCCATAATTTGTCAAGTATGATGGGAGCATCAACCCATTTTTCCATCTAAAAACTTACATTATCAAAATGTCCATTTGATCTAAGGACTGGAAGTTTCTCGTCAGCTTCTTTCATGAAAGTTTGACTGGACCTGCTTTGGAGTGGTGTATCCAACAGGACCTTTCAAAAATCTCCTCTTGGGATGACTGGGCAAATTTGTTTATGGGACAATATCGGTTTAATCTGGATATAGCCCCAACCCGAGAGCAGTTGGGAACACTACATAAGAAAAATGAGGAGACATTCAAGCAATATGCCCAGAGGTGGAGAACACTCGTAGCTTAAATGCAACTGCCGTTAACTATGATGGAAATGTACTCATACTTCTTGGGGACTTTAGGAGCTCCCTATGTTAGGACAATGGTAGGTGTTGCTTACCAAGACTTTGCTGAATTAATTGTTGCCGGAGAAAGGATTGAAATTCTGGTAAAGGCTGGCAAATTGCCAATTGACAATAATGAAGGTAGTTTCAAGAAGTGGTTTCCCACTAAGAAAAATGAGCCAGAAGTGAGCTATCTGCAAAACCAACAACCTTCACAACCTAGATATTCGCCATCCTACCCTGTATACTAACCACCCCCATATAACCCAAACACTTACCATTCTGCATCGTCCCATCTACCTGGCCTAACCGCTTCTCCCATGAATGCACCTCAAACCCAGCCACTCCAAATCAACAATGTTCCTGTACCTCAACCATATGCTCCAACCCGCCCAACCTATAACCAATATCTATCTGCACCTCCACAAAATTACCCACAACATCGGTCAAACTTCCAAAATCAAGGTCGTTTTCGTTCCCAAGGCCTACCTCCTTTCCCAAGATTGTCCATTTCGAATGCAGAGTTATTCCAAAGGCTCTATGATGCCCATTTAATATCGGGGAGTCCTATGCGCCCCATGGAGTCGTCGTTCCCAAGTTGGCATAACCCAAATTTGACTTGTAAATTTCACATGGACGTTTCTGAGCATTCCATTGAAGACTGTGAAGCTTTTAAGACAACAGTGAGGAAGTTAATTGCTTATGGAAAGCTTGATATCCAAGAGGAGGCTGGACCCGGTATTGTCAACAACCCAATTTCTAATCATGGTGGAAAGAATGAGGTGAATGCTCAAAATGGTTGATCAAGGAAACCTCAGAAAGTTCAACTTAATGGTAGTTCATAAACAATACCTTAGAGTCCTCCAACACTGGGGAATTTCTAAGTGACTGGTATTCTAATTTGTTTATCAAGTAGTTACCGTGAAACGATGGTTTAATTGTATCAACCCTATACTTGTTCGATCAATAAAATCATTTGGGTTTTGAACTTATGATAACTTTCTTGAAGCATTAGTGTAATGAATTTGCATGGATATCTTGTTTCCTTTCATTTTCATCACGTTGTCTTTCTTGACATTTATTCGCTTTCGTTTCTTCGAAGTGTTTTCCTTGTATTTGGATCCCATTGAACGCCAGTTCTTGGCAATTCTCAGTTTGGTATATGTCAGTAAGGTTTGCGCCTGTAAGTACCTTTGGCAAAAAAGAAAAAGAAAAAAAAAAAAAGAAAAAAAAAAAAAGAAAAAAAAGAGCAAAGAAGTAATCACTTGGTGTGCACTATCTTTTTGTCTCAAAATTAAAGTTTTGAAAATAAACAATCATGATTTGAAAATGAAAACTGGCCATTTTTCTCTATCTTTTACAAAATTTCATCATTTTTATCCCTCGTTACCCATTTTGAGCTTGAAAATTTCTTCAATAAACCTTGGATAAAGATCACCCCTACACTAGGGGATAGCATAAAGTAAAGATTGATTATCATGGTGACTATTTTAAAGCATAATGAAAAAGAAAAGGTGAAAGGGCAAGAAGTAAAAAAAACTAAAAAAAAGGAAGAAGAAAAAACGAAACAAAAAAAAAAAGAAGGAAAAAAAGAAGAAAGAAAATGAAATGAAATGGGTCATGACAAAGGGGAATGAAAGAAAATGAAATGAAATGGGGAAGAAATTGAGAACAATAAGAGAAAAATGTGTTTGAAAGTGCAAAAGCAGTTGACAAAGTTCAATTTTGAAAGTGCAAGGATCCTTAGTCCTATTCAACCCTTAAACACTTGTTTGAGCCTTATATCCTTCCTTTCATAACCCATTGCCTTGACCACGTTACAAGTTTCAAAAAGTCCATTCTGATCAATGAAGAGTTGTTGTCATTTCGTTAACTTTAATTTTGAGATAAAGGTTACACTCATCTAAGTATCTAGTTCATTGCTCTTAAAAAAAAGGAAAGGAAATGAGAAAAAAAAAAGACTTTCACTAGGGCAAGTTTCTACCATGTTCAAGCTGGCCATACACTGGAGCATTCTTTTTCCTAGTTCAATTTAACCTATACTGAGGCAAATCTTTTGGTCACTAGGGCGAGTTCCTGTTCTATTCAATTCAGTCCTAAACTAGGTCAAATTTCTCTTTAGTTCAATTTGGGTCTTACACTAGGACAAGTGTCTACCTTGCTCGATTTGACTCTAAACTGAGGTAATTTTTCTTTTTCTTGATTCAATTTGACTTACACTGGGATAAATCTTTCGGTCACTAGAGCGAGTGTTAGCCTTATTCTCTTCAATTCTAAACTGGGACAAATTTCTCTTTAGTACAATTTGACTTGATGTAGATGTTCAAAAGGAAATCTTTGGCCATAATGTCTAGTAGGCAACTAAATATTGTTTTCATGAGGATCAAACCAATCCATATCAAGGCAACTCTTATTTGAATCACATACCATCGTTTGTGTCTTATTCCATATGTACCCTTTTGTGTTGTCAAACTTCCAAGGTCAATCTAGAAGTTGTTCACTCAGTCAATTCATGTTCTATTGTACTTTTGAATCCATGTCTATCTGTTACGTAATGCTTCAGGTAAGGTGAACATGAGTACAACATTATGATTTGACCATCTAATGACAATTCCTTGATGAACAATTCAAAATGAAAAGAATTTAGAAGTTCCAATTAAAAGAAAAAATGATATCCCAGTGGATAATCCAGAAAACAAGAGGTACCTAAGCAAAAAAGAAAAAGAGCCCGTTAGACTGAAAACTCGAGAAGCCGGTTTAAGCAAAAGCTGGGGCAAATAAATAGGAAGATGGCCTGAAGCCCCTTGAAAAGTTCACCAAACTGGGGCAATTTTGTTCAATTGGCCATATTGGGGCAAATTGTTGAAGGATTAAAGAGAAAATATGTTGAAGGAAGTAGAGATAACGATTGAAAGACATCAAGCAGTTGCAAGAAATCAATTGGATGAGGGATGAAGTTAAATATTAGAGTAAAATTTTCTCTCAAGGATTCAGCCAAGCAAGGGTTTATGACAAGGGATAATCATCTCATTTCTCAAAAGGAGATTTAAGAGTGAAAAACAAAAAAAAAGAGAGAAAGAAAAAAGAGGAGGAGAGAAAGGATGAGTAAGTAGGATTGAGGCTAAAGCACGTGAACGAGGGGTTTAATTGGTCAAAGCTTTCTAAAGTCGTGCTTGGTTCAATTTTTTTTTTAGAAAAAAAAAAAAGTAAATAGAGAAAAAGAGAGAGAAAAATAAGGAAAAATAGAAAAAAAAGAAGAAAAAAAAAGAGAAAAGAGAGAGAGAGAGAGAGAAAGAAAGAAAAAAAAAAAGAAAAGAGAAAAGAAAAAATAGGAAAAAAAGAGGAAAATAAAAAAGAGAAAAAAAAAAAGAGAAGAAAAAAGAGAAAAAAAGAAAAAAAAAGAAAAGAGAGAAAAAAATAAGAGGGAAAAGGAGAGGAAAAAATAATAAAAGAAAAGAAGATCTTTTTGTCAAGTTGCCCATTGTCATTTAAATTCTGGGATTCAGTTGCTCATTGTCATTTAAATTTCGGGACTCAACTGTCCATTGTCATTTAAATTCAGGGACTCAGTTGCTCATTGTCATTTAAATTTCGGAACTCAGCTGCCCATTGTCATTTAAATTTCGGGACTCAGTTGCCCATTGTCATTTAAATTTAGGGACTCAGTTGCCCATTGTCATTTAAATTCTGGGACTCAGTTGCCTATTGTCATTTAAATTTTGGGACTCATTTGCCCATTGTCATTTCGGGACTTAGTTGCCTATTGTCATTTAAATTTCGGGGCTCAGTTGCCCATTGTCTTTTAAATTCCGGGACTCAGTTGTCCATTGTCTTTTAAATTTCGGACTTAGTTGCCCATTGTCATTTAAATTTTGGGACTCAGTGTTACCCATTGCCTTTTAAATTTCGGGACTCAGTGTTGCCCATTGTCATTTAAATTCCGGGACTCAGTTGTCCATTGTCTTTTAAATTCCGGGACTCAGTTGCCCATTGTCATTTTAAGTTCTGTTGAGCGCATCGGCTCCATGCATTTCATGCATTTTAAATTTCTGTCAATTTCTTTGAGCGCATTAACTCCATGCATTTTAAATTCCGTTGAGCGCATCGACTCCATGTATTCCATGCATTTTAAATTCCTGTCTTTTGCTTTTGAGCGCATCAACTCCTATCTGTTACTTTTGAGTGCATCAGCTCTCTGTCATTTAAGTTTCTATCATTGAGCGCATCGTTCTTCGCATTGTTTTGTTTCTTTTCGTACCCAAACAAAATTCGAGTTCATGTCTTTACTTGTTCCTTACAATGATAAAATGAAAAACTGCGGTTATTTTTTTTATCTAATAAGAAACAAGTAAAGAAGGGTAACTGTGAATATCCAATTTTATTTGAGGTATTTTGTAAAAAATAAAAAAATAAAAAAGAAGAAATAAAAAGAAAAAAGAAAAATACTCATCTTTTAACCCATTGGCCCATTAACCCCTAAACCAATCCATTAACCCATTGTCGCAACCGTCCCGAAGGGCGCCGCGAAAATAAAAAGAACAAGGAGGATAGGACCTCGGGGTGTTGGGGAGTCGCCACCAATCGCTTTATCCATTAAATGGAATGGCGCAATTGGACACCTAAAAGATGGTCTACGTTTCAGAGTTTGAGGTTCGGGGTTGATTACGGGTAGGGAAGGTGTTAGCACTTCTACACCGTCCGTTCTAAGAACGGTTACCTATTTAATCTAATGTTATTTGTAAGATTAATTTAATTGGTCCTTTATTAATTAAAAGAAAAGAATTTTTTATTTTTTTTTTTTTGACATGTCCCATTTTGTCAAGCATAATATCAAGAATGATAAATGACTAAGACAAGTAATGGGTGGCTAAATAGCTATTATTTTAGAACAAATTCAAAGTCTACAACATATTATATAAAAGTGGTGAATTAAAATTTTATCTTTTTGAAGAGAAGTAATTTTCAAAATAAAATGGCCAAATAAAAAAAAAATATTCCAATGAATAATTTTAACTCAAAGAAATTTGTTTAAGGTAAGAAAATGATTTTTAAAGTAAATGGCCAAATAAAATCTCTTTTGTAATCAAGGAGAAAAATATTTTTAGGCACAAGGAGATTTGTGCATTAATTTCCAAAAAAATGTCTTCATGAAAAAATAAAACTTTAATTCACCACAATCATGATGTTGAATCGTATGAAATTGTTCACTTTTATTTGAATACTTTATTTTACAAAAAGAAAAGTTTATTTTGGTTTATTTAAAAAAATTATATTTTAATTTACATAATTATTTTAATTTTTATGTGGGGATTAGACTTACGGCGCTCTCAAGCAAAATCCAATATAAAACCTCAAGATTATCGGGAAGAGTGTAATCGATCGGCGCTCCGATCCTCTCCCAATTTTTCCGTCATAGGCAAGTCTTAAATTATTTGGTTAATATATTAATTCAAAAATAAATAAATTAAATTAAAACACAAGTACAAATGCATAATGATATTATTACAAGTGAAGTGATATGAAATAAGATTATTTTATACAAATATGAATGACAACAATGAAAATATAATAAACATGTAAAATTCAAGACATCAATAGAAAGTTAAAGCCTAAATGAAAGGTAAAAATAAAATTAAAAAAGGTAAAATAAAAAATAAAATAAAAATAGAAACAAACAACAAAAAAAAAAAAAAAAAAAAGAAAGAGCAAACTTACCTTCAAGACGTATAAAAGTGCTATGCTCAAAGAATTCTACACAGAACCCCACACGTTCTCTTCAAATCGAACCTTGAAAAGCAACCCACTTGCATAGAAAAAATTTTTTTACTAAAGTCTCGGGCTCTTATACTTAGTATTAAGCCCAAGTGTATTTTTTTTTGGGATATCCAAACCATTGAGAATCACTCCTTTATATAGGAGGGGGGGAGGGAGAAGGAGTTTGGTTTCTCCAATGTGGGACTTAGACACTTTAGTTTTTTCAACTTTTTTCTTTTTTTTTCTTTTTTTTCTTTTTTTTGTTTAGATTTTCATTCACTTTTCAAGGTTTAAAAATAAACTTTATGAACAAAATTAAGTGTTCATACCTTGATTAAGTAACAAAAATAAAAAAAAATATGGACAAAATTGGGTATCAACAGCTGCCCCCCTTTGTTTTACATTTAGAATAAATGAAAAACAAAGGAATTGATTCAATTTTGTCCATGAAAAGGTAAAAACTTGCGGATTCAAGTGTCCGCTGAAACTTAACAAAAACAAGGTAAGAAGCTTACGGAATCGGGTATCCGTTGAAGCTTAACAAAAACAAGGTAAGAAGCTTACGGAGTCGGGTATCCGTTGAAGCTTAACAAAAACAAGGTAGTAAGGGGTACGAGGACCCAAAAACAACGCACGAGGACCCAAAAGGTAAAAAGCTTGCAGTGGTCCTGCATCCGTTGAAGCTTAACAAAACAACGTAAGAAGCTTACTGAGTCGGTATCCGTTGAAGCTTAACAAAAACAAGGTAAGAAGCTTTGGTCGAGTCGCATCCGTTGAAGCTTAACAAAAACAAAGAAGCAAAGGGTACGAGGACCCAAAACAACGGAGTACGAGGACCCAAAGGTAAAAAGCTTGCGGAATCGTGGTATCCGCTAAAGCAACAAAAACAACGTAAAGCTTACTTCGGGTATCCGTTGAAGCTTAACAAAAACAAGGTAAGAAGCTTTACTGAGTCGGTATCCGTTGAAACTTAACAAAAACAAAGAAACAAGGGTACGAGGACCCAAAATATACTGGTACGAGGACCCAAAAGGTAAAAAGCTTGCAGAGTCCGTTATCCGTGAAGCTTAACAAAAACAACGTAAGAAGCTTACTGAGTCGGTATCCGTTGAAGCTAACGAAAACTTAAAAGCAATGGGTATGGAGACCCGAGAAAACAATGGGTGCGGGAACCCAAAAACTAAAAGACAATGGGCGCGGGGGCCCGAAAGGAAAACACAATGGGCGTGGGGCCCGAAAACTAGAAAACAATGGGTGTAGGAACCCAAAAAAAACTAAAAGACAATAAATGCGGGGCCGGAAACTAGAAAACAAGGGTGTAGGAACCCAAAAACTAAAAGACAATGGGCGTGGAGGCCCGAAAAGGAAAACACAATGGGCGCGGGGGCCCTAAAGAAAACACAATGGGCGCGGGGCCCGAAACGAGAATACAATGGGTGCGGGGACCCAAAAGGTAAAAAACTTGCATGAGTCGGTATCCGTGAAGCTTAACAAAAACTTAAAGCAATGGGTACGGGGACCCAAAAACATAAAACAATGGGTACAGGGGACCCGGAAAAGGAAACAGCAATTTGGACCTTTGTAGGTCAAGGCTAGCAAAATGAGAACAAATGCACTTATGCAATGCATGCTTCAAATGTATGAGAGTATAAAAAAATTTCTTTTTTCCTTTTTTCCTTTTTTGTTTGTTTTTTTTTTATTTTTTTTGTTTTTGTCTCCACGACCCTTGAGGACATGATTGCAATCATTTTCAAAGATGAACTGGAATAAGATTTAATGGCATCCTTTCAATTGTCTACTCAGCCGATGGTTGAAATGTCCGACCAGAATGACCCTTGAGGTGTGCATTTAGATGTGACACATAAGAGCAAAGGGAAAACCCTTTAGATGACCCTTGAGGTGACCTGGTTGTCCTTCTTCTCTAACTAATACTCTTAAAGAGCCTTGAGCCAGAAAGCTTTATGCAGTGAGCCTTAAGTCAGAAAACTTTGCACAGTTAGCCATGAGCGAAAGAAGCGAATGTTCTTGAGAAAAACATCTTTTAGCAAAGTTTTGAACCAAACTCTTCTTTGACCAACCAAACCCATATTCCAATGGGATCATTGTCAATCTCTTCTTGTTCAACTTTCTCTTCATTAGATATGGCTGGTGCAGAAGCTTGTGACTTCCTTTTCCAGAGATTTCCATTTCTACCAGACACACTTCAATCTGAATTATCAATTGAGAATGTCATTCCCTTCATCGATTGAAACTCTAGAGCTCCTTTGGCTTGAGTTGTTCAATAAGAGATTACCATTAGATGGTTAAATTGTACTATTGTACTCATGTTCACCTAACTTTGAAGCATCTTGTACCAGATATGCATGGATTCAACATGAAAGAGATTTACTAACTGAGAAACCTTTTTTGATTGATTTTGGGAGTATGACTACACAAAAGACATTTACAAAGAAAAAACACAAGAAGTGGAATAGTACAAAAGCCAAGAGTTTTTTTTTTTTTTTTTTTTTTTTCTTCCCTTTTTTTTTTCGGTTTGGATGTGATTGATCTTTACTTGACAATACATCATGACCATTACTTTATCCACAAAAATCTACCCTCATGTATGATATCAAATGAATTTGACTCAGAGTATGTCATTTGAGAACAAAGATGTCCTAGTGTAGGCCATTTGACAACAAAAATTGTCCCATGGAAAACTTGAGAATATATATTTTTTTTTTTTTTTTGCCCATTGTAAGGTCGAATTGAACAGTGTAGAAATTTGCCCCAATATAGAGCCAAGCTGAACCAAAAGATTTGCCCCAGTGTAAGGCCGAATTGAACAGTGTAGAAATTTGCCCCAATATAGAGCCAGATTGAACCAAAAGAAAACATGCCCCAGTGTAGGGGCAACTTGAACAGGGTAACAACTTACCCTAATGTAAGTCTTTTTTTTTTTGTCTTTTTTTTTTTTTTTTAAGGAGCAAAGATTGAAAATTCAGTAAGGTATAAACCTTTTGTCTCAAAATTAAAGTCAATGAAAATGAAAACAACCCTTCATTGATCAGAATGGACTTTTTAACGCTTGTAATGTGGCCAAGGTTAGGGGTTATGAAAAGAATGGTATAAGGCTCAAACAAGTGTTTAAAGGTTAAGTGGGACCAAGGATCCTTGTTCAAACTTAAACTTTGTCAATTACTTTTGCACTTTCAAGCACACTTTTCTCTTATTATTCTTTTTCATCCTTGTTCAAACTTGAACTTTGTCAATTGCTTTTGCACTTACTTTCCGTCCCTTTCACCTTTCCTTTCTTTTCTTTTTTCATTATACTTCAAAATAGTCATCATGGCAACCAACTCCTTTTTTTTTTGTGTTATCCTCTAGCGTAGAGGTGATCCTTGTCCAGGGTTTATTGAAGAAAACTTTCAAGCTCAAAATGGGACAACAATGGATAATGAATTCTTGTGAGAGATAGAGAACGATAGCCAATCTTCATTTCAAATTTTGATTGCTCATTTTCAAAAAGTTTAATTTAGAGACAAAAGGATAACACACACTGAGTGATTATTTATTTGCTCCCTTTATTTTTCTTTTTTTCTCTTTTTTTTTTGGGATGAAGAACACCTGCACACATGGGCCTCATGATCACAATTTTTTTTCCAGAATGAAAGTCCTATAGGATCCAAACCAAAAGAAAGCAAGTAAAGGGAAGAAAAGAATGACAAGAAAGATTTGATAAGAACTCGAGTGCCAAGAACATAGGAAAAAGAAATAAGGTATGCTGAGATCCATGCAAATCCATCACATTAATGCTTCAAGAAAGTTTACATAAGTTCAAAAATCAAATGATTTTAATGATTGAACAAGTATGGGATCAGTACAATTAAACCATCATTTCATGGCAACAACTTGAAAAACAAATCAGAATACTAGTCGCTCAGAAATTTCCCAGTGCTGGAGGACTCCAAGGTACGGTTCATTCTTGACGGTTAGAAAAATGAATCGCCACTTGATCAAACTTTCTAAGGTTGCCCCTGATCGACCATTATAAACAATTGCTCCTATTGCAGATGAGCATGTGTAGAAACCTCCTGACAACGCCTAGTGAATTAGGTAACCGTTGTCATCCATGAGTTTTCTTGAAACCTCATTTAACTCATTCAACCTGAAGTTCACCTTTAGTTGGTTCAACATTTTCCATACTTTCCTGTTCATCATTCATTTGATGCAATCTTCCCTTTTTCATTTCGTTTTCAATCCTTTCACTAATTATCACAATATCTGAAAAACTTGATGACACACTTCCAATTATATGACCATAGAATGGTGCGTGTAGTGTATCAATGAACATAGCAATCATCTCTTTTTCTGACAAAGGGGGTTCCACTTGTGCAGCCATTTCTCTCCACCTCTGAGCATATTCCTTGAAGGTCTCAGCATCCTTCTTAGACATACTTTGTAGTTGCATTCTATCTGGTGCCATGTCAATGTTGAACTTATACTGCTTTACAAAAGCATCAGCTAAATCCTTGAAACTCCTTATACGAGCACGCTCAAGATGTGTGTACCAATTCAAAGCTGTCCCAGTTAAACTGTCTTGAAAGAAATGGATTAACAGTTTGTCATCATGAGCTTGTGAAGCCATCTTGCGAATGTACATTATCAAGTGATTCTTTGGGCAAGTAGTCCCCTTATATTTGTCAAAATCACGGGACCTTAAACTTTGGGGGAATGACAACATTCGGGACAAGGCAAAGTTCTGAAGCATCCATAAGACCATAGCCACTAGCTCCCTCTACGGCTCGAAGTCTTTCTTCAAGAACTTTTAATTTTTCCTTGGATTGAAGACCTTCAGTTGAAGGGTTTAGCAGAGAAGTACTATCGATCTTATGAGGGAAAAACTGTGGCATATAAAAAGGAGGTTGGGCCTGAGTTGAGCTTTGAGGCCCTGAAGTAGGTATTACCAATGATGAGCCACTCTCAAGAGGGTTGGTAATTTGTGACGGCACAAAACCAGGAGAAATGGAAACAAGGTGCTGAGGAATCTCACTGGTATTTGGCTGACATCCTTGGGTAGTGTTTGGAGGGTTTGAAGTTATTGTGATTTGTCTGTGCACTGCCCTCAAGAGTATTGGTGGCTAATGGTAGCACATAACCAGTGGAAGGCCATATGGTGGGAATAGAGATGCATGTGTTTCAAGATTATTTGAGTATATTGTGAGTGGCATCATGGCCCCTTGAGAGGTGACACTAGGATACTGCCAAGGAATTGGCGTAAAGCCGGGCAAGTGAGCAGGCGTGGCTGAAGGATCATTATTTGCCCTTGAAGGAGTCCCTTTTGTGTTCTTCGTTCTTTCTAAAGCTTGCAGAACTTCCAAGACCTTGGCCATTTGTTCCTTTAGCTGGCTTACTTCACTTCTCAACTCTTCTTGTGACTGCCCCAGTTCATCCATGACTTTGATTGAGTACGAGTCCTATATGGGTGTCGTAGAGACAATTTTTTTTTGTATTATTATGAATATGATAAAAAAAATGCAAACACTAAAACAAGAATAAAACTATACATGGTCCTAAGCTTGGTACCTGTCCTAAAAGATGGGTTCTATGTTCCAGTAAGTGATGGCTTTGGTTCTGACCCTGCTCGAACAAAGGTCCCCAAATTGTCCTTGCTTGTGTCACCAACACTTTGGCTAGCAAGGGTCCTCCATCCTCACCCATGATAGGTTACAAGCGGAAAGAGTTCAATTTGAGCGAGGGGTTTTCATGTGCCTAAACGGAGACCAACGGTCCCACAAAGCAACACTACTTCACCCTCTGTCTAAGCCTACAAGGTACTGAGCTCGGGTAGAGAGCTTGTGTGTGGAAGTGTACATGAGAGAACTTATTTACAAAGCGTAAATATAATACATATAATATAAACAAAATGTACAATAATATGAAATAAATAACAAATAAACAAACAAAAATAAATGGACCAATATAATTAAAGAGCAAATAACATGAGATTAAAATAAGGTTTAACCTCTAATGTCCCCAATGGAGTCGCTAACTGTCGCAACCGTCAGGCAAGCGCCGAAAAATAAAAGAACAAGGAGGATAGGACGACCGGGGTGTTGGGGAAATCGCCACCAATCGCTTTATCCATTAAATGGAATGGCGCAATTAGACACCTAAAAGATGGTCTACGTTTGAGTTTGAGGTTCGGGGTTGATTACGGGTAGGGAAGGTGTTAGCACTTACACCGTCTGTTCTAAAATCGGTTACCTATTTAATCTAATGTTATTTGCAAATTAATTTAATTGGTCCTTTATTAATTAAAAGAAAAGAATTTTTTATTTTTTTTATTTTGACATGTCCCATTTTGTCAAGCATAATATCAAGAATGATAAATGACTAAGACAAGTAATGGGTGGCTAAATAGCTATTATTTTAGAACAAATTCAAAGTCTACAACATATTATATAAAAGTGGTGAATTAAAATTTTATCTTTTTGAAGAAAGTAATTTTCAAAATAAAATGGCCAAATAAAAAAAATATTCCAATGAATAATTTTAACTCAAAGAAATTTGTTTAAGGTAAGAAAATGATTTTTAAAGTAAATGGCCAAATAAAATCTCTTTTGTAATCAAGGAGAAAAATATTTTTAGGCACAAGGAGATTTGTGCATTAATTTCAAAAAAATGTCTTCATGAAAAATAAAACTTTAATTCACCACAATCATGATGTTGAATCGTATGAAATTGTTCACTTTTATTTGAATACTTTATTTTACAAAAAGAAAAGTTTATTTTGGTTTATTTAAAAAAAATTATATTTTAATTTACATAATTATTTTAATTTTTATGTGGGGATTAGACTTCTGCCATTTCCCAGCAAAATCCAATATAAAACCTCAAGATTATCGGAAGAGTGTAATCGATCAGTATTTCCGATCCTCTCCAATTTTTCCGTCATAGGCAAGTCTTAAATTATTTGGTTAATATATTAATTCAAAAATAAATAAATTAAATTAAAACACAAGTACAAATGCATAATGATATTATTACAAGTGAAGTGATATGAAATAAGATTATTTTATACAAATATGAATGACAACAATGAAAATATAATAAACATGTAAAATTCAAGACATCAATAGAAAGTTAAAGCCTAAATGAAAGGTAAAAATAAAATTAAAAAAGGTAAAATAAAAAATAAAATAAAAATAGAAACAAACAACAAAAAAAAAAAAAAAAAAAAAAAAGAAAGAGCAAACTTACCTTCAAGACATATAAAAGTCTTATCTTTCAAAGAATTCTACATTTAACCCCACACGTTCTCTTCAAATCGAACCTTGAAAAGAACCCACTTGCATAGAAAAATTTTTTTACTAAAGTCTCGCTTTTTATACTTAAGATGTATTAAGCCCAAGTGTATTTTTTTTGGGATATCCAAACCATTGAGAATCACTCCTTTATATAGGAGGGGGGAGGAGAAGGAGTTTGGTTTCTCCAATGCGACTTAGACACTTTAGTTTTTTCAACTTTTTTCTTTTTTTTTTTTTTTTTTTTTTTTTTTGTTTAGATTTTCATTCACTTTTCAAGGTTTAAAAATAAACTTTATGAACAAAATTAAGTGTTCATACCTTGATTAAGTAACAAAAATAAAAAAAATATGACAAAATTGGGTATCAACACCCATAATCCATGATCCAACTCATAAACCCACAACCCATACGTCAGCACTTATCCTAAACAAATCTCACCAGTTATCCTAACCCTTAAGCACTTATCCTAAACAAACTCTATCAATCATTCTAATTCCTAAACATTTATCCTAACTATCCTAAATCAACCATAATTCATCCTCAATAGACTGCATCACTTATCCTAAACAAACTCCATCACTTATCCTAAACAAACGTCTAATCACATTTTAAGTCAAACTCTTCAACCTAATCCCCTCCTATAAAGCCACATAACCCATACAGAGAAAGGATACTCGGAACCTAACTTTGAACTTTCAGCTTAATTTTTTAGTCACGTAGCTTTTCCTGGCACCAGTTCCATCTCCATCACTTCCATAAACACCTTCATTATCACCTCCATCCTTGAGCCTCCTTAACCCAACCATAATCAACATCCCATCTTCATCTCCTCTAAACCATCAACCTCTCCCTTTTTCAATTCCTCACCAAATCTGCCAACGTCCCAATAACCATCTCAATACAACACTAAATCACCCAAATCTCCTGCCTCACCCACACCAAGCCACCACTCAACCAAGCTTAGCTAAACCCGACGCGGAACCCCCAAATCACGGCCTCCGCAGACCCCCCATACCTGTTCAACTCCTACCACTTGCGACGTTCTTTGCCTCACCAACTCGCAGATCAGTAACCCATACCCCGTGTGCACCTACCGTGCTCACCAGAACCAAGCCGCATGACCACCGGCCTCCATCGCACTGTACTGTGCTCCCATCACTGTCCCTATCTGTGCTCACCACACAGGCCAAGCTCGGCAGATCCGTTTACACCGGACCCGCACCTTCATCAGCCGCCGCGAAACGCCACCAGTATCCCGCACAGACCCAGTTGTCGGCCACCACGCTGACTCCCTCACCCATACCGGAACCAGACCGTGTCCGTGTACCAAACCCAAGACCCGGAGCTCCATCGAACTGCTCAGATCTGCCTCCCCCTCCGTCGGTGCGCCACCGCGACCTCGCTCCACCGTAAGACCCCAGCAGCGACCCACGTCTGATCCAACGTGCAGCCAACCGCGCCTCTCCGTTCACGTCAACGTGCATCACGTTGGGCCAGGCCAGCTAGCGCAGCCTCTCCTTTGCCTTGGTTCCTTCCCTATGCAAATCTCCCAAGAGAAAATAGAAATCCCATCTTCCTTTTTTTTCGTAAGGCATCTGTTGGTTTTTTTTTTTAGTTTCTATTTTTTTTAAACTGTTTTGGTTAAATGGGCTCACTGGGCTGAAAAAGTAAAAAAAAAAATCTAAAACAGAAGATAAGTAAAAAAAAAAAGACAAGAATAAAATATAAAAAAACATATAAAATAATGTAAACCTTTTTTTTAAGAAAAATAAAATGGATTAGCTGAGTTGCGATAGCTTGTTAATCCTATAACATTTGTAATCATCTGAGTTGCAACAGCTTGATGGTTCAAATTATTATTATTATTATTATTATTTTGTACTCGGATTTTTTTATAAAATAAATTATTAATTGATAAAGATTCAATTTTTTTGTAACAAATTTGATAATTAGTGGGTGACGTCTCTAGCGTGACGCGAATTTCACCTATTCAAACCTTAATTTGATTAACAGAGTCGCGATGATCTGTTAATTCAAATTTTCATAAAATAAATTTTTAATTAAAATCAACAAACCCACAATTATTTTCTAAAGAATTATGTGACTTTGAGTTTCTCATTGCACCCGGGGATACGTAGGAGCAGAATCTTTATTTTGTCAAGCCAAAAATTAAATTTTCATAATTTTTTTTTTACAAAAGGGGTAAAACAAATATTTTCAAGGATTATTAAGAATTTGCATAATTAATTTAAGGTACCGTCCCAGGACGGGTGTGTTAGGGGTGCTGTGCGATTAAGTTTCCACCATTCCCTACACATAACCGACTTCCAAGTCTAATATGGTTTCAAAGACCATTTTTCTTAAGTTTTTCAATTTTGCCTAAAATAAAAAATAAAATTGGTGGTGACTCTTAATTAATTTTTTTTAATTTAAGTTACTATTTTGTCACGATCAACAGTCGCGACAATTTATGTGTATAAAAATAACACCATTAAAAATAATACTCACTTAAATGTCTAACCGTTTCACATGATATTAGTCTCTCACTTATTGAGTGAATATATTATGAGAAACAATAAAAAATACATGTTTATAATTGTATAACTTATTCTCATTTCTCCATTTAAGTTAGATATCACAATCAATAAGAATTTCAAGAATAAAAATTATATAATAGAAAGTTAAAATTTAAAATATTAAAATTTATAATATTAAAATTTGAAGTCAAACTTAAAATTAAAAAAATTTAAAATAAAAGTTAACTAGAATAAAAAGTTATATGATAAATAAATAAAAATAGTACATTTTAATTGAAAAGATATCAGTACCCTTAATAAAATAAAGGAACCAGACAAAAACTTTTTTTATAATTATTAATGAAAACATGTGAAAATATAAGACAAACTAAACACTACACTGCCTTTTTGACCTCGAATAATTGGTGATGCATATCGTTTGAGCGTAACTTAACGAGTATCTGTTTGCTATGGCTTATGACACAAGAAAGAGGTAGAAGGGTTTATGACTATGTCGTGTTTAATCACATTTTGAGTGAGCTTTCGTGCTTGGAAGGAGAAACCCAAAAAAAAAGGGGAAAAAAAGAAATGAAATGAAATAAAAGGTCATGGCCAGTTGGCAGTTCAAAAAGAAAAAGGAAAGAAGAAGATACTTTATTAACACTAGCTCAATGGTTTAAAATTCAAATAAGCTGCGAACTCCGATTGGAAGCTTATTGCAAGATTACAACAATATAATATTAGAGTTGAACAATCCCCAGCTTCTGAATTACGAAACACTTTCATAAATTTTGGGAAATACTTTTCTATGCACCATTTAAATTTTAAAGACAAAGGTGAAAAAAATTTATATCACGGTTGATTTACATTTCAGAACCAAAAAGAGCTAATAAAAATAAATAAATAAGGGTATACATTTGAAGTTGTTAACTTCCAAACTTTCGACGAGGTCTTCATATGGGTGGCAATGCTAAGTATGGGTTAAACAACACTTATAAGAGTGTGAAGTCTTATGACAGTGTGATGAAATGCTGTAGAGAACTAACCAAACTGGGAGGCCAGTGCTTTGTGTCTCTAACATATGAAAGGTCTGTAAAATTGGGATCAAGCAGAGTTGCAATAGTAAACTGGTTTTCAGCAAGTAATGGGGCATGCTTATCTGCATATAAGGCTGCTGCAAGAGCTGCATGTACTTCTGCTCGGGAAAAAAAATGTAGTATTAGAGAAAAGTGAGAATTTTCCTTGTGCAGCATGATTCTAGAATGCAAAGCCTATGAACATACCCGGATACCCTTTTAGAGATATTGAAACGTCTTCCATCTCTGCAATTGCTTCTTCTCTGTCACCTACTTCATACAGCGCCAGTGCTCTTCCTACCCTCGCATACTCTGAGAATGCCAAGTCTTTGTAGCTTTCAACAACCTGAAAAAACGAGTAGGCATGTATACCCGAGTACAAATCAGTGAGATGATTAAACCATGGAATATGAGAATAAAGTCAATGTCACTTAGAATGTGACATTGTAATGCCTTGCAATAGCTCAGGTTGAGCCATCAAATATCTGTCAGTCAAAGGAGGTTTGTGAGGTGGAATGAGTGAAAAATCCTATAATGGCTTTCAAAATCTCGTAGCCTCTAAAATCATTTAAATTATTTATTTCAGTTATCTCTAATGATTCCAAGAATAAGCAACCCTCACAATAACAGAACAATTATTGCATTTGTTTGCAACTGAATTCTTGTCACTTCTAAATATCGGCATGAATTTTGCATGATAATCAATCTACTATAAGTGCTTCACAATATTGCGATTGTATGATGTCTTTGCTCAGATGTTCCTGCTTCCAAATTCCATATCCGGTCTGTTTTTATGCTCCAATATGAAAAGTAGAATCTTTCAGCAGTATAAACAACATGATGGCAACATTTAGACCATACAAATGCAGAATTATAAAGATGGTCCTCTGCAAAGTGTTTGACGGGAACAATACCAATTTGCTTTCCAAAATTCCAAAAGCTACTGCATACCATGCCCTATAATGGCAGATCAAATATTTGAATATAACTGCAATGACTGTTAAATTATTGACCAATGATTTACTTCCCAATATAAATAATAATGGCAAACAGGCAAAATTAGTTTCCATAGAATTGTAACCGAAATGCATTTCATGGGAGCAATGTTGAAACTGAAACAACATGCAATCATGTAACTGGATGTCTGGACAGAACTATTCAGTCACATAAATATTTGCGTTCCTGTATTATATACTGAAAATCATTTTTCTCTTACAATTTGCAAATATCAACTTGTCATCAGAAGAATGAAGAAAGTGACTGACTTGCATTTCATGTGAGCAATGGTTGAAACTGAAACAACATGCAATCATGCAAGAAACGATGTTGCTACCAACTGAACAACATAATATTATATTAGATAAACAATCAGCAGAATTGAAGAATAAGATGGTAATTTTTCTTTAGGGAAAAGAGTAAGTAACCCCCTTGAACTTATGATCTTTTTGTAAATCACCACCATAAACTTTAAAACCTTCTCATTTAGTCCTTAAACTAATGACCCAATAAATCCTTTTGCTTAGGATTTGTCACCTCCCTAACAATGATATCACGTGATAACATCCTATTGGTCCATTTTATGTTAAATTTGGACCGTTAATTAATTTATTCATTAAATTCAAAATTTAACCAATTTTTAAATAGTGAAATTAATAGATAAAAAGCCCTACACTTGTAAAAAAACAAAAAATACATTATAATCAGAAAAGATTACCAACCCTATACCATTTAATGAATAAATTAATTAACACTCTATTTTAATGGATGGATAAGATGTTACCACATGGTATCACCATTGGTGAGTTAGCAAATTCTAAACAGAATAATCTATTGCGTCATTAGTTAAAGTTTAAGGACTAATTAAAAAGGTTTTAAACTTCGTGATTTACACAATGGTCAAAATTCAGGGACCACATAATATTTTTCCTTTTCTTTATAAAAAATATTTTTAGTTGTTGGTATTACTATTAGTACTCTGGGATAGGATATATCAATTTCTTTTTGGTTAATTTTTTTTTTTCATGAACTTCTTTCTCATTGTGTGTTTGGATTCTTTGAGAGGAAGAGAGGGAGAGTTGTTACCTGTGAGTTCCTTTCACTTCTCATCTGTTTCTAAACTTCCAAACATAAGAACTCCCCTACTTCTCATCTAAACATAGTATTTGAGTGATCTTTTTTTTGGGTATAAGGGTGATTCTATTTTTAAAAAGGTGTATCTCTCTCATGATATGGAGCTTTCATTGATTTAATTGATTTTTCAATAAAGGTGTAAAAGAGAATCTCAATATTGATATGGTATGACAGCTATAAAAGCGGACACACTGTCAAGGAAATATTAAATTTTTCTCACAAAAAAGAAAAAATAATAATAAAATATGAGGGACATGAAAATGAGCATTCCCCCAATCCATAACCAAATTTAAGGAACCAAGAAGTTACATGGAAAACCTAAGAGACTAACAACCTAAATGAAAGGATATTGGGTAGCTAAATAAGTGCACATCACCTGAGAAAAGTAGTTAAGAGCGCCATTAAAGTCACCCTGAGCCTGCAATTCTCTGCCTTTCTCCAACAACTCCACTGCTTGAGACACTCTCTGTGAGATCAAAGCACTGGCATCTCTTTCAGAAGGACTTACTGGGTCATATTGTGTGGCAGCATATGAAGGAGACCCAGGTCCAGGTTGAAACTTGTTAGGATAAACAGGAAGGAGAAGGAAACCAGAGAGAGAGAGGGGCAGAGAGATGAGGAACAAGCGCCTGTTTGGAAGTTGAGCTTTGAAAATGGGTGGTGATGGTGATGCTTTGCTCTGAGAATACTGAATTCTGGTTTTGGGCTTCCTTGGAGGAAGATGGTAAATGGGTGGTGCTCTGCATGCATCCACCATAGTTGTGGGTTTAGGGACCAAAACCTGAGCTTCTTCTGCGTTGGCAAGGCAAGGAATCACTTCAACCATACTTAATAATTAAATAATTAATTTAATATTAATATTTAACTACAAAGTCAATAAATTTCATATTTAATGTAATATTGTAATTTAATGTAATAATATTACAAAATTCAATAATTAGTATTGTAATTTAATATTTGATGTCAATAAACTTGATAGAAAATATTTATATTAACAGTATAAAAGTTTTTTATTAAAAATATTAAATAGATTTTTTTAAATATATAATATCATTGAAACTTACATATTTTTAAAATCTTAAATCAAGTTTTAATTATAATGTTTAAGATATGTTAGCAAATGTTGTAATTTTCACAATTAACAATATGAGTTAGTCTTGTATTTAATAGAAATTTCTCCGCTTTTTTTTAATATTGAATTTTATAGACTATTTTTTTTTAATCTTACTAGGCTTTTCCCACATTCTGTGAGTGATGTTAATTCTCACATGGGATACTAATGTTACCCTTCACCACAAATGTCTTTCCCACATTGTCAAACTTCGGTCATTGCAGAGGTCCCTAGTTTATCTCTTATTGACCTAATATAATCATATTGAGATTTATTTGTATATATTAAAAAGAGGCTTCACTCTTTAACTTATCAAATGTTCATAATGATTATTTATTAATAAAAATAATAATTAAATACATTGGTCTAAAATATTTTGTGCAACATGCTAGTAATGATTTAATGGTGATTTTTACAATACTTCTTATGAATTCTGGAATTCAAATAAAATTGATATAAAAATTTAAGAAAAAAAGAGGTGAAGTCAGTTAATCTACGATAACATCATTAATATGTGGTAATAAAGTAAAAGGAACAACGTACACAGGAAAAAAAAATAAGGGATTATGGTCAAGTGTGATGTTTGGCTTAGTTGGTGCAAAACTCAACTAATTAATCTTTTCAATCAAATAAAGGATATAATTTAGAAGCACAGTAATCTAATATCTAGTGATTTCTTACTTGATGTCCAAAAATTGAGTGATGAACATAATGAAATTTATGTACTCCTAAGTGACATAAAGTAGAAGATGAACGGCATGCTTATAAAAATTAAAATGTGATTTTTTTTTACGAAATTTTTGTTCTTATTATATTGCAATGCCCTCATAGCAAGCTTATCCAACAAATTTACATTTTATTATTTGATTCTCTTACAGTGCTTGCTCTCCTATTGCTCTCAGGCACATCAAAAGTTGGAGCAATATCATTGCCTACACATTATATACAATTTGAATTGGATTCCTTAAAATACTCTATCAGATGATACCCATGATATTTAAAAATTCGCACGTGTACGTATATGTAATTAAATGTGACTCAGACAAATAAGAAGTCCCAAGAAAATGCAGACAACCAACACCATTATATTACATCTAACATTCAAGACAAAACAGGAACCTGGAAAAATAAAAAATGGCTTCCACTGTTGCTAAATAACCAGCAAATTATGTTAGAAATCTGATTCTGAAATTGGATGCAACGCCCTTCTCTTTGAGATCTTAATTCTTAAAATGCGGTTTAAGTGAAATAGCTTCTTAAAATCAGCAACAACTACTTGTGGATGCATCAGGCTGGGGTGGCTTGTCCTTAAAAATGTTCTTTTTTACCCCCTTTGAGCCCTCGGCTAAGAGGCTAGGTGTATCCAGAATCTGCACACACCAAAAAAAAGAAAAAAGCAATACCGTGGTCATCATCTCTTATTGTTCATCACAATTCAGAAAATGCCACCCATTTCAACGTGCCCCCTGAACCAATGTTTCTTTACGAGACAACTTGTGTCTATTAATATATTTATTGTCGAGAGATAATTAGCCATTGACCTTGTGTGAAAAATACTCCTTTCCCAAGACTGCACAGGGTTTCAAGCCACATACACACAGATACACACACAGAGAGAAAGAGAGAGAGAGAAAGAGAATACAGAAAAAGATTCACCATAGCCTCAAAATATTATAGTACGATGATTACATGC